>CAUYUJ010018471.1:665539-670539 GCA_963575745.1 Prorocentrum cordatum
TCCTCCTCCTCCTCCTCCTCCTCCTCAAACCATTTTGTGTTCAGGCCGCATTCTGCACTGCCCGAGCCGTCCCAGTGCCTTCGCGAGGCGCTTGAGGGATTTCGTTGCAGCAGCAGGGCACCCTGTCGCTCTGAACGTCAACCAAAGCTAGGACATAGAATTCTGACATGGCACCCACCTGTGCATGGACCCGCTGCCGCGGTTGCGGCACATGTGAGTACAACGACAAGCTGGACCCAACATGCCCCAGCTGCCCGAGGTGCCTCAGGCGGATCAAGCTCCATCGAGGATCTCGTTCACGGTCTCCCCCACGGTCCCCTGGACGTGTGAAGTTTGGCGATGCAGAGATCATTCCCTTGGAGGACCCTGGAGCAGCCACGAACTCCAGGACAGCGGGAGCCAAGAAGAAGAGCTCTATCGCCATCCACCTGCAGTCCGCCCTGGCCGAGGCCACCGACCCGCAGCTGCAGGACATCCTCCAAGCTCAGATCATGAGGATCACGGCCGCGGAGGAAGCTGGCACAGGCATTACAGCAGTCACCACCGTGGAAGCCATGAAGAAAGCAGACTGGGCCTGGCGTGTTGCCGCGAATAGGCACACCCAACTCGTCGCCAACGTGCTGAAGCTCAGAAAGAGTCTGCGCACCGCGGAGGCCAAGGAGGCCGAGGCGGCGCTGGCCCTAGCGAGAGCAGAGGCCACCAAGACACCGCCTTAGCCCAAGCCGAGGGCGTCGGCCAAGTCGACTCGCGAGACGGCAAGGGCGAGGCTGGCACCGTGTTTTCCGTCACCTGGGACGCCCAGCTCTTCGCCGAGACGGAGGAGCTGGACCTGGAGGAGGCCGAGCGCACGGAGCTCACCAACGCCAGGCAGGCGCTGGAGGTCTTAAAGAAGCAGCTCGACGAGAAGGAGCCGCAGATGCAGGAGCTCATCAGGCGCGCCCACGCGGTGCGCAAGCAGCAGCAGAAGCGGCTCGCACAGAAGCGCAAGGGCGCCGACAGCACCACCGCGACGGCGCAGCAGGGGGCCTCCGCGGCAGGCGCGGCAGGGGCCGCCACCGCCAGCGCGGCCGACGGCCAGGCGCACGCGGACGCCCCCGCCGCCGCCGCCACCGACCCCGCGGCCGCGGCGGAGCATTAGGCTATTATCCAGCAGGAGGCCAAGCGGATCTCCGCTGCCAAGTTCGCAGCTCAGGAGGCGGCCACGGCAGCTAAGCCCAAGGGCAAGGGCGTCGCGGGCGCTGCGGAGGCACCGCCGCCACCAGCCGCGGGAGGCCAGCCAGCTGGGGCAGCCGGTGGTGGCGCAGCCCCCGCATCCCATTGACTAGTGACCGCGGCAGAGCTGCCCGACGAGGCCGACACCATCAAGATCTCCGCGTTCCTCTACAGCAACATCACGTGCATGGGTGACAAGGCGTGGGATTGCTTTCCCGCCCAGACCACGCACGATTTGTTCGGCCTCGCAGAGACGCACATGGGACCAGCTGACGTGGGCAGGTGGCCAGGCAAAGCTCGAGGACACAACCTTCGATTGTTTCACAACGCCGCTCGCCCTTCCAAGTTGACAAGTCCTAAGGTACGACATGATTCCGCTGATGAATCGCAGTCAGCTGGACGCGCCAATGAAGGTGGCGAGTGGATTTTAGCTAGAAGGCACCTCCAGGCGCACATCTGCCACGAGGGGCCCAATCTTCTGCGCTCAAGGCCAAGCCTAGCAACAGCATTGGCGGTTTTGTTCCCAACATTCTGAATTCCAAAAGATATTCAACAGTCGTAGTCGTCTTCTACGGAATCTACAGCATGGGCCTCGCAAGAGCCAATCTAGTCAGGCACGGGCGTCCGGGGAGCTTCCTTCGAGCACTACAGCTCTCATGGGTCGTTGTAGGAGACTGGAACATGCCACCCCAGAATCCCCAGGCTTCGAGCTTCCTGAAGAAGTCGGGGGCATAAGTAAGCGCGCTGGCGTCGAATACACTTGTGAACCAGGCGGAAGCAATAAGGCTTCCCACCTGGACTACCTCGTTCACAGCCATGCCGCCCAGCCACACAGCAGGTGAACGCTATCCATGATGCACCGTGGCGGCCACGCATCGCTCTATCAATTCATTATATATCATCGGGGGAGCAGCTCCTAACCCGAATTATGGAATTGCCCCGTCGGCCCCCAAGCACGACGCGGCCCATGAAAGCCCCCACCCTGGATCAAAAGCGAGCCTGGCCAAGGCCCAACGGGCTGAGAAGGCCGCCGAGGGACATGAGCTTCGGGCCCGAACTTTTCAATCAGTTTTCTGAGGATTTAATGGACGAGGCCGACGACGACGAGTCCACGAATGCAGGGGGGCTCGTCAGACGATAGCGAGGACCCACCCTATCCAGGCCACGAATCAGAAGCCGAGAAATAAGACCCTTGGGCCAACGAGACCGCGTTCAGGCCTGCTGCCAACGTTGCAGCAGCGATCCCAGCGCCCGCCGTCGTGCCGGCCGAGGCTTCCGCGAGCGACGGGAAAACAGAGCCCCGCGGAACCCTTTGCAGCCCTCTGGCTCTTCTAATTCGGCCCAGCGTAAGAACCCCCCTCACACGCACACACACACACACACACCTGCCAATGCCCAGGGGATGGAGCCCACACGTGCCAGCCTGACCTCGGACAGCCACCAGCAGACCGCGGAGGGGACCTCCGCCCTAGCCAGACAGCAGCCGTCGTTTGATACCCCGAGCGACCTCTGGACCGAGCATCGTGCCCAAACGGGGATGCTCAACCCCAGCTGCTGATGCCCTCCTGCTGCTGCGTCCCAAGCCGCAGCCTTTTCTCTCAAACCTGACGCCGCGCTCACCCTCGGACAGCTTTACGGCGCGTGGGCGTCTACGGCGGAGGCCACCATACGCAGCCACCGCCAGCAGGACCTCCTCGGGCGCTCACGAGCTGAGGGCCCCGAGTCCCATGTCGCGACGGCGCGGGGGGCCCAGACCAGACGGGCCACCGCGCTCCGCGATTCGAGCAGCCCATGATGGACACGGCTGCACACCACGCTGCAGCACATCCACCGCCATCGAGCTCGCGGCAACGGACAACGCCAGCCCCAGCAGCTACATGAGGCCGTGGACCGCCTACTACAGGAGGCACCCGCAGGAGCGGGCGCTATCATCATACCAAAGGACGACATTCCATGGACGAAGTGGCTGGAACTACTCGGCCACGTTCGCACCACCCCCGTCGACGAGCTGGTCGGCTACGCAGGTGCGGATGGGTTTCTCGCCCGACGCGCGCAGCGGCGGGCAGTCAGCAAGTCTCTGCTTAAATTTTGTGAGTGGGCTATTACCGCCCCAGCCTTGAGCACGCTACATCGCTCGCTCAAGCCGCGGCCCCAACCAGCCGAGTCGACCCAGGTAGGTCACCGCACACTCGTGCATCCCATGGACCTGCTAGACCACAAAGTTACCAGCTGACATCAACTATGGGCTCCACCAGGACAGGCTCTAGGGGGGGTTCCTGACCTGTTCCAACAGATCATTGGTAAGATTCAAGCTCAGGGTCCCCCACCTCTGTCAGGAGACGACGCGCGCCACGCCCTCAGACGGCAGCGAGCGCGCGCAGGCGTAGGCGCTGACCGCCTTCGCCCGCTGGGCCTGATGCGCCTGCCACAGGGGGCGCTCGAGGAGCTCGCATGCCTGTTCAACATCATGGAGCAGCTGCAGGCGTGGCCGCACCAACTCCTGATGACGATCGGGGCCACGCGCGCAAAGAAGGACAAAGGCGACCGCATCATCGGACTTCCCCCCGAGCTTGCACGCGTCTGGTCCATGTGCCGCGAGGGCGCCGTACGCACACGGAACCAGAACTGCCACGCCCCGCGGGACGCAGCAGTTCGAGGCAACTCCGCCTTGAGAGAGGCCTATGAGCGAGCCCTGCAGGAGGAGCCCACCGCCGACGTAGGGGCACCTCAGGGGCACGGCCTTTGGGACACCTCACAGTTTTACGATTCCATTAGCTGGCGCGACCTGGGGGCAGACGCCCCCGAGCTGGACTTCCCCGCCGAAGTCCTGGGCCCAGAGCTCCTCCAGCGCATCGCCTCCAAGGTCCTCGCCCAGAGCGGCAGCTACACGCTGTCATCTCAGCCGACACGCTCGATAGCCCAAGGACTCAGATCAGGGACACGGTTCGCCAAGGCCATCAACTACAAGGCGATACGACGAGTTACTCAAATTCCTGCGAGGTGCTCTCATCGCGTATGGCTGGACGACCTGTCTCAGCGCATGCAGGGTTCGCACCAGGCCATCCGGCGCGACCTCCGCAAGTGCCTGCTGGACACACGCCGCGCACTCCGCGAACGGGGGCTATGCATCGCCAAGAAGAGCATCGTACTGTGCTCCAGCATGGACGACGAGGCCTGGCCCGTCACGGTTTCAAGGTCTTGCCCGAGGCGCAGGCAGCGTACCTCGGCACGGACCTCGGCGCAGGAGTACGAGCAACACGAGGCACCAGGACACAGAGGCACATCAAGCACGGGCTGCAGCACAGGAAGATTGCGCGCCTCATCCGCGCCTCCCGACGCTACCACGTCACGGGCAGGCTGGCCCTTCAAGGGGCACAAGCTGCAGGCAGCTACGGGCACCAACTCCACGGAGTTCGGCACACAGCTGACCCTCTTTCGGAAACGCCTCGGGGACTCGCTAGGCCCACGGCTTCAAGGACGGTGTCTCACAA
Source organism: Prorocentrum cordatum (assembly GCA_963575745.1). Taxonomy (NCBI): domain Eukaryota; class Dinophyceae; order Prorocentrales; family Prorocentraceae; genus Prorocentrum; species Prorocentrum cordatum. Next base: position 670,243 of record CAUYUJ010018471.1, read on the forward strand.
CCCTACTCGACCTCGAGGCCGCCTCCTCTGACCCCGCCCGTAAGTTCCCACGCGAAGCCATCCAGCAATGGCTCACGGCATGGATCCAGGCGGGGCCGAGGGAGAAGGCCATACTGCACACATGGGATTCAGTTATCCAGCAGTTTCAATCATTACCTTGCGGGCAGCGTGTTCGCCACATCAAGAGGCAGCAGTCTGCCATCATCATGTACCTCCTGGACATGGGGTGGACACCGACACGACCACACGAGTGGACACTCCCACAGGCAATAATCGGAGCCCACGGTCAGGACACCT
>CAUYUJ010018471.1:675539-680539 GCA_963575745.1 Prorocentrum cordatum
CCTTCGGGTTGGGTTGGGGTGGGTTGGTGGGTGGTGATTACGGGTTCCGTCGCCGTTTCTGTTACCAGTCCCGGCCCCAGCTCCAGTCCTGGAGCTGTTTTCTGTTGCCGCTTCAGGTCGCCGTTCTTATGCCGCTTCCATTTTCAAGAGGCACTCTTTCGGAAACGGTGAAAAAACGGCCCTGCCGTTTCCGGGGCCCACGAAGCCCGTGGCTGCCGGGGCCCTGTGGCCGGCCTTGCGCCCATCTGTTGATGATTCTCGGACCGTGGGTCAGCGCCGGCGTTTGGTTGCCCACCAAGGACCTCCAGCTCGACACGGGCAGGGAGGGAGAGTATCCCCCCCTTTCACGCTGCCCCGGAAAAATCCCACCAGCCCTCTGGGCGTGAGCGGTTTGGGGCGACTCATCTTCCAGTTTCCCTCTTCCCCTTCGGGGACGGGTTTACCTCTCCCTCCCCTGGGTCTCCAGGGGGGGGGGTCGTGGGTCTCTGGAGAGTACCGGAGGACCACAGAGAGCCGAAAATGACCTCCAAGATGGCTCAAGGAAACTCAAGATTGCTTCCAACATAATCCAAGAGGTCGCAAGATCGCCCCAAGACGGCTCCAAGTGGCCACGGAGCCTTCCAAGGAAGCCACCAAGAAACCCAAATCTTCGAGTGTGAAACACCTGAATCAAATCAATATGATTTACCTTCTCGCTTTTACGCTGTCGACGGCCCTCCGAAGCCTCAAAAGATGGCTCCAACAAGGCTCAACAGAGCCCACAGAGGAGCTCTAGAGGGGAAAGGCTAATGAGGAACCCCCCCTCTTTGATCAATCTCCTCCAAGCTGGCCCCAAGGCTCCCAAGAGTGCCCCAAGAGGGTTCCAAGAGACCCTCGAGAGGTCCCCAAGAGGCCCCCAAGAGGCCAACGAGAGGCCCCAAGAGGCTCCCCCGAGGCACCCAAGACGCTCCAAGAGGCCCCCAGGACCGCCAAGAGAGGCCCCCGAGACATCCAAAGAGGACGCCAAGAAGACATCAAAAGACATCCGAAGAGACTCCGAGAGGCACCCAAGAGGCCTCTGACCTGTCTGCTCACCCTCTCCCTCCTCCTCCTCCTCCTCCTCCTCCTCCTCCTCCTCCTCCTCCTCCTCTTCCTCCTCCTTCCTCCCCGCAACCCTGGGCATCGTTTCTGGATGGGCTGGTGGGGTTACTTGTTGGTCGCGGCCGCAAGCGAAGCCGCAGGCGGCGTCAGAAGTGGTCCCGGGCTACGGGCGAAACCTAATTATCCAGCGAGCGCACTCACGGCTGGTGGTGTTACTTTTTTAGTCAGCGGCCGCGGGCGAGCGCGCCAGCGGCGAGTCCAGTCAAAGCGGGGCACGCAACGACAAATTCACCTAAAGCAACGGGGCGACCTCACCTAAAGCGGCTAGGCGGAGCCTCACGCAGCATCTCAGCGGCGGACCGGCGAGTGGCGGGGGCAGGCTGGGCTGGTGGGGTTACGCGGCGCGTCTAGAATATTTCGAAGGTCCTCCACTTCCCCTGCCCCTCCCTCCGCCCCGTTCCTCAAGTATTCCCTCTACTCGTGCTCGTTGTCGAAGAGGAGAAAGAAGGAGGATAAGGAAGAGGAAGGAAAGGAGGAGGAGGGAAAGGGGTGGCCAGAGGAGGAGGGGGGAGGAACAGGAGGAGGAGAAGGAGCATGTGCAAGAGCAGGATGCTGATGATGATGAGGAGGGGGAACCCGACGGTGGAGGAGGTAGAGGAGGAGGTGGAGGAGGAAGGGAGGAGGTGGAGGAGCGGAGGAGGTGGGAGAAAAGGAGGAAGAAGAAAAGACGGATAATAATATCAATAAGAATAGCATGAATGCGAAACTGGAGAAGACAAATAATATGAATACTAAGAATAATAGGAAGAGTAATAAGAAGAGGATGAAGAAGACTCGGCCTTGCGTGTGGTCTGTGCCGTGCTCCGTTCGCGCGTGCAAACGTCGTACAAGCGAACCCTACCTCGATCAGTCCTCGCCAGCCTGCGAAGAGGTCCAGTGCAGCGCGCACCGTGCAGCCCATCGTACGAGCACGCACGCGGGCGGACGCAAACCGTGAGACCCCATCGGGGGCTGGGGGTGACAGGCCCCTCCGTCCTCTGCAGCAGCCGAAACCGCGATGCTGTGTGCGTCGGGCACAAGGAGGAGGAGAAGGAGGAGGAGGAGCAGGAGGAGGGAAAGGAGGGGCATGAGGAGGAGGGGGGAGGAACAGGAGAAGGAAAAGGAGCATGTGCAAGAGCAGGATGCTGATGATGATGATGCTGATGCTGATGAAGATGAAGATGAAGATGAAGATGAAGATGAAGATGAAGATGAAGATGAAGATGAAAATGAAGATGAAGATGAAGATGAAGATGAAGATGGAGATGGAGATGAAGATGAAGATGAAGATGAAGATGAAGATGAAGATGAAGATGAAGATGAAGATGAAGATGAAGATGAAGATGAAGATGAGATGAAGATGAAGATGAAGATGAAGATGAAGAAGATGAAGATGAAGATGAAGATGAAGATGAAGATGAAGATGAAGATGAAGATGAAGATGAAGATGAAGATGAAGATGAAGATGAAGATGAAGATGAAGATGAAGATGAAGATGAAGATGAAGATGAAGATGAAGATGAAGATGAAGATGAAGATGAAGATGAAGATGAAGATGAAGATGACGATGACGATGACGATGGTGATGATATTGGTGAGTATGATGATGATGATGGTGATGATGATGATGATGATGATGCTGATGATGATGATGATGATGATGATGAGGCTGGTTATGCTGCTGCTGCTGCTGATGATGATGATGGTGATGATGATGATGATGATGATGATGATGATGATGATGATGATGATGATGATAATGAAGAAGAGGAGGAGGAGGAGCAGGAGGAGGAGGAGGAAACAGAGGGGAAGGCGGAGGAGGAGGTGGACGAGCACGAGGAGGAAGAACATATCTCCCCCTCCCTCCCCGCCGCGGGCCTCCCGCTCTGGTTGCGGCTCCCGCCTAACCGAGGCTGCGGGCGCGGCCTTCCGGGGCGCGCTGCGCCGAGGGGGCGCTGGGCGAGGACGGCGGCGGCGCATCGGGAGCAACCACCAGGAGCATACACTTGTTTGGTCGGCGGCAAGGTAGAACTGCTGCACCCGCGGTCGGGCTCAACGGTGCTGCCTAAGAGCGAATTGCCCAGCGTGCAGGAGAGAGGGCTGAGACAGACGGGGCAGCCGCGGAGGAGAAGGGACGAGGGGGCACTCAGAGGCGGAGGACTTCCGACCTGAATGCGCTGGCGCGGCCAGCCTCGGAAGCGGGGGCCGTGGGCAGCCTCGGCAGCCTCAGAACATACGCGCACGATGTAAAAACGTATGTACACGAACCACGCACGCGCTACGCGCGCGCTTAGGTTCTAGTCGCAGATGAGCCACGGGTGCCACTGCAAGCCCTGCTGTGGCCAGAAAGAAGATTCCCAACGCTCTCGGGCCCATGCCATCGACGCATAGAAACACGCAACCGATAGGAAACGGCTTTATTCTCAGCCGCCGAGGGCGCAACCTACGGCGCAACCGATAGGAGACGGTTTTGTTCTCAGCCGCTTAGGGCGCAACCTATGGCGCAACCGATAGGAAACCCAGCTGGAGCAGGAGGAAGACGAGGAAGACGATCAGGATGAGGAGGAGGACGGGGAGGAATACGAGTAGAACGAGGACGAAGTGCGGGCATTCGAGTGCGTGCGGGGCTACGCCCGATTTGTGCTCGCCGTTTGGGCTGGCGGTGGGGCCCAAGCGGCGAGCTGTCTTGTGATTAGTATGATCATGATCATCCGCCACCGTGCCTCTGGCACGAAGTGGGAGGCCCCACGGCTCATGCAGCACTGAGAGGTAGACGCTGCTGCTGCTGCTGCTGCAGCCAGACTTGCAAGCTTGCAGGGGCCCAGACCGGTCGTGCCCCAGGCCGTCCCAGGGGTGTCCCCGGCTGGCTCCCGTGCGTTCTGAAGTGCTTCCTGCGTCTCCTGTGGACGCTGTGCCCCCCCCCCCCCAAAAGCGACCTCCCCAACTCTCCCATGAGTCCGCGAAGTCCCCGAGTCGTCAAACGACCGCTCAACGACGCCCGAAATGGCCTCAAGATGGCCCAAGAGGCCTCCAAGACGCCACAAGAGGCAAGAAGCGTTCTCGCCTTTTCGGCGTTCCGACCCTCCAAGACGGCCCAAGAGGCCCTCAAGACCAGCCCAAGACGGCCCCAGAGGCCTCCAAGAGGGCCGCACCCCAAGTCAGCCTACGAGCGCCTCAAGACGGCCCAAAAGGCGCCCAAGACGGCCCAAGGGGGGCCCAAAGGAGGCTCCAAAACGGCCCCCCACTAGAACCCAACAAACTCCAATAGGCTTCAGAACCACAACCCAGGCACGATTGCGGGATGAGCCGAAGGCCATTACATATCCTCATCTGATGGCACCCCATGGCAACTGGGCGACCAAGCGCTGACTGGGTCGCCCGCGGCAGCAGTGGGCGACATACGTGCGCAAGGTGATTTTTGTTTGTTTTTGTGCGGAAGGTGATTCTACATTTCTACACCTGATGAGTCGCTCGTTGTGTGAACGGCGCTCGGGCTACGCTTGCGATTCTGCGCTGCTGCTACTGCCCAGGCATCCCTCCAGGTGCTTCGCCATGCTCGCTCGCCCGCCGTCTTCTCACTATTCTTATTACTCCTCCTCCTCCCCATCCTCCTCCAGCTCCAACCCAGAACTCCGACGTCGCTATTTGTTCACAACGTGGTCACGGGGCCCCTTCCCTTTCCCCAGTACCCACTTCCCCAGGACCTGCTTTCATCCTGAGTCAGTCGAAGTTTGACGGTCCCGCGACCCGATGAGGGCCCCTGGAGGCCGAACAGTGTCAAAAACCTTCCGTCGCTGTTGGTTCGCGACGCGAGCACGGTAGGTGGGGAAACCCCTTGCACCCGAGACCAGAAGAAGGAAGGGAGGCATAGGGAGCCGCGC
>CAUYUJ010018471.1:688039-703039 GCA_963575745.1 Prorocentrum cordatum
CGAAGGGTCCAGAAATGACAACGGTCACAAGATTTGGAAGACCCGCTCGGATTACCAACATGAAACGCGGGCTCCATAAGGAGGGGGCTCCCGCCTGAGACTTCCTCGCGGTTCGCTCACAAACGTGGGGCGCGCCTGAGGCTTCTCCAAAATTCAAGCGGTAGGGACCCATGAGTAAGCACTTACAGGATTTGGAGGACCCGTTCGGATTACCAACATGAAATGCGGGTTCCCTAGGGAGGGGGTTCCCGCCTGAGACTTCCTCGCAATTCACTCACAAACGAGGGTCACGCCAGAGGCCTCTTCGAAATTCAAACGTGAAGGGCTCAAAGGCGGCAAGTGTTACAGGATCTGGATGACGAGCCGCTGCCCCCTCCCCCCGCCTCCCATTATCATCACCATCCTCATCATGATCATCATCATGAACATCGTCATCATCATCATCCACATTGTGGTTGTCGGTCATCACCATCACCATCATCAACATCATCATCATCATCATCATCATCATCATCATCATCATCATCATCATCATCATCACCATCATCATCATCATCATCATCATCATCATCATCATCATCATCATCATCATCATCATCATCATCATCATCATCATCATCATCATCATCATCATCATCGGCACACCCCTCACACGTTTCGTGGCCCCATAGGGAGCTCCACCGAAGGCCCAAATGGCTGCGTCCGCATGCCGCCGCCACCCAATTTTGGCACACCCCTCACACGCTTCGTGGCCCCATAGGGAGCTCCACCGAAGGCCCAAATGGCTGCGTCCGCATGCCGCCGCCACCCAATTTTGGCACACCCCTCACACGTTTCGTGGCCCCATAGGGAGCTCCATCTAAGGCCCAAATGGCTGCGTCCGCATGCCGCCGCCACCCAATTTTGGCACACCCCTCACACGTTTCGTGGCCCCATAGGGAGCTCCATCTAAGGCCCAAATGGCTGCGTCCGCATGCCGCCGCCACCCCATTTTTGGCACACCCCTTACACGTTTCGTGGCCCCATGGGGAGCTCCACCGAAGGCCCAAATGGCTGCGTCCGCATGCCGCCGCCGCCCAATTTTGGCACACCCCTCACACGTTTCGTGGCCCCATAGGGAGCTCCATCTAAGGCCCAAATGGCTGCGTCCGCATGCCGCCGCCACCCCATATTTGGCACACCCCTTACACGTTTCGTGGCCCCATGGGGAGCTCCACCGAAGGCCCAAATGGCTGCGTCCGCATGCCGCCGCCACCCAATTTTGGCACACCCCTCACACGTTTCGTGGCCCCATAGGGAGCTCCATCTAAGGCCCAAATGGCTGCGTTCGCATGCCGCCGCCACCCCATTTTGGCACACCCCTCACACGTTGCGTGGCCCCACAGGAGCTCCACCGAAGGCCCAAATGGCTGCGTTCGCATGCCGCCGCCACCCCATTTCGGCACACCCCTCACACGTTTCGTGGCCCCATAGGGAGCTCCACCGAAGGCCCCAGTGGCAGACCTCGCATGCCGCCCGCCACGACGACAGCCTCACGGGGGACCTCACGGGCCCGCTGTTGTTCATCGAGCCCCGCACGTCGGAGCCGTTCACCTTCCGCACCTCCCAGGTCACCCGGACGGGCTTCCCGTTTTCACACGGCAGGGTCATCACCACGGTGGCGTGCCAGGGGCGCACCATGCGGGAAGGCGGCGGGGCGGGGGAACGGCGCCGCCGGGCAGTCTACGGCCGAACCCTTCGAACGCGAGCGGTCCGCAGCCGGACCTTCTCGGCCCCGTGGACTCTCGCCCTGGGCCGTCGGCCACGCCGCCCAGGCGTGATTCTGGACTGCGGCCGCCACGAGGTCGGGAAAGGCAAGAAGGAGGACGACGACTGGTGGCTGGAGCTCTACGCGCTGCTCTCGCGCGCCACGCGCCACGAGGATCTCCTGCTCATGCGGGCGCCGCTCATCGAGTTCTTCCTGGCAGGGCCGCCGGAGGGCTTGCGGAAGCAGCTGGGGCAGTTTGCTGCGCGCACGAAGCGGCGCAGGAGGGAGGCGACGGCCCTCGCCAGAGAGCTGGGCTTCAGCGAGTTCATCCGCGAGGCCTGACCTGGGGAGCGGCCCCGCACGAGCCAGCGGCGCGCGCTGGTTGTCGCTGACGCTTGGATGACCCCAGCTCGTCGTCGGGATTTCTCGCCAGAGGATGACCGGCGCCTGTCGGGGGATTTCACCCAGATCGCGCCATTTTCGCGCGCCTCGCCACGCAGCACGGGGGCGCTATCCGTTGACTCAGAGTCGCAGTGGACAACCCCCGCGCGTCGATGGGATTCCCTCGGGATGACCAGACCGCGTCGGCGAGGACTTCCCAGGCACTTTCGCGCGGCGCCGCCTGCGCGCTGCATTCTGCGTGGCTCGCTGTCGGTCTGGAGGCAAAAACGTCTCCCCTCGTCTCTCGCTCCTCCTGCTTCCCATCGCTTCTTGACCGCGCGCTTCCCCGTCTCGTTTCTGCCGCTGCTGACCTGCCTTCGACATCTACACGGTGTCTCCGTCACCTCTTCCTGCGTGCCCAGTAACAGGTCTCATGATGCGATGATGATACTGATGTGTTGGCTCGCCCCAGTGAGCTTTCCTCCTCCGCCCGCCACCTCCTGCCCGCGCTGCCCTGTGCCTCGTCCATGCAGTGGCGCGGTGCCTATGAGAAGAGGGGCCTAGTTTGCGTGCCCCCTCCTTCGTCTCATATCCGTGCGGTACTCGCAGCTGCATATGGTTGGGTCCTTCGCCAGGCTAATTTGAAACAAAAAACTCCCGCCAGAGGCTTCTTCAAAATGCAAGCGCGAAAGGGGGCAAAAGTGACGACAAATACAAGATCTGGATGGCCCGCTCCGATTACCAACGTGAAGAGCGGGCTCATAAGGAAAGGAATCCCGCCTGAGACTTCTTCGCATGTCATTCACTAGCGAGGCCCCTCATGGCCGATTATCATGATGGGATGGATATTGTGATGACGATGGTGGTGTGCGCTGCTGATGGCCGGTGGTCATGATGGGAGCATGACATGATGACGACTGAGCCGTGAATGAATGTAAGTGGGTGAGGGAACGACTGGGCGACAATGGGGTATGATGATATTGATGGGATGGTGGTACTGACGACCATGATGAGCATGATGATGGTTGATGGTGGTGGTGACGATGATGATGACGATCGATGGTGAACGGGATGATGCTTGATGGTGGTGGGTGTGAAGAGGACAAGGACGCGGTGCGGGTGAAAACTGCGCGGGTGTCCAAAAAAACACTTAGATTGCGCGCGCGTGCGTCGTCAAACGCAGATGCGGAAATCAAAAACCTGAAGCGTTGTTTTAAAAATAACAACAGCGATTGCCCCGACAACCTATACATAAACATGGTTGTGCAACATCAGTTTTCAAACATTATGCGTCCGTGGTGTTGCATTTGGGATTCTTGAGCCAACCATAGGTTGATCAACATGACCATCGAATTCTGCCAAGCGGTCCTATCGCGCCGCATGTCGACATCATTCGATCGCCCTCGCGCGCGTGCTGGGGGGCACGATCAGTGTCCATGAAAGAACACCACGCGAGCCACTCGCGTGCGCCAGCCGCGCGCGCATGACGAACTCCTTCAAAAACCTTCATCGCCAACGCGAAGACATAGTCATCGTTACAGGCTGGCGTGATCATCATCGGCTTCGTCATGGGCCTGACCGTCGTCATCGCCACCATCGTCACCATCATCGCTACTCTCATAATCCTGTCTATCGTTGTCGGCGTCGCCATGATACCGCGCCCACCCAAATCACCGAATCGCACGCAAGTGCCCGCTAGGAAGTGCCCAGCGGTCAGCGCCACCGCGGCCGCGTCGGCCACGCCAAACTTGCTGGCCGCTGCGCGCACGAGCATGCGCGGGGGGTTTAGCGCGGCCGCGGAGAAGCACCAGCCAACGTCAAGCACTCATCGGAATCGCCACAGCATGGGTTTTGCAAACCGAGTTGCGGGTAGGTAGGCGGGATGTTTGCAAGAGCATGGAATGGGTCAACTCGTTTGTAAAAACCATTTGCACCACATAGATTGCACCACCTAGATTGCCCCACATGCATTGCACCATCTAGATAACACCGCATATATTGCAAGGAAGCACTGATTGGGGCCAACGCTGGCTAACACATTCAGCAATTGCAGACGGGGCGGGGGGGGGGTAAAAGAGGAGGGAGGTAGAAAGAGCCCCTGGGTGAGAAGCTATGGTACACCCTCTCGAAGCCGGGTCTCGGCATGGAGGTGACTGGGGCATCAGGCCTTTGCAAGCGCCTTCGTCGGCGGGGGAACCGCTGCCCTGGAGGGGGCGCCCTTCTTCGAGTTGGGCCAGAGGCTGTAGCCTGTGAAGGCAACCATGTTGCCGAGCACTGCCAGCGCCATGACGACGTTCCTGGCCCGATCGACGAAATCAGGACCCCCTCTCCCCCCTCCCTCCTCTCGTTGCCCCCCGCCCCCCCCCACCCCCTCCACAGTTCCCCGGATGGCGGAGGCCGAAAAATGGCCGAAAGCCTTGAGGGAGGAGGGAGTGAGGAGGAAGAGAAGAAAGCGGAGGACAAAACCAAGACGCATGAACGATGTTCCAACACACTCTCTTCCTTCAAAACCCCTCGTCATGGGTCCCGCAATGAATGTATTTCAATTGCGTGACATGGCCCAGTGAAAAAATGATAATTCTCTGTCGCGCCAGAACACAATTCCTGGGACTTCAGCGACGCGGATCAACGGGAGTGTTTCGTCCTGACAATCCGAAATCGTGCCAGAACGCCGTTCCTGGAACTTCAACACCGCGAATCACGGTGAATGTTAGGTCCTGACAAGCCTAAATCGCGGCAGAACGATCGATCTGTGACTTCGACCATACGCATACTTCGAACTTTCAAAACGGATGTGCGCGGCGCTAAAAGGAGAACCACAATTTGAAAACAACCCGCCTTCCATCTGTGAAACTGTTGCAAACTTAAAATAAAACTATGCGAGGCACGAGCGCAAGAACCACATATTGGAAAGCGCCCGCCCTCCATCCGTGAAACTGTTGCGAGACTTTTGAAACGAATACGCGCGGCACCAAAAAGAGAGCCACACTTTGAACACCACCTGCCCTGCATCTTCGAAACAGCTGCAAACTGTCAAAACGAATGTGCGCGGCGCTAAAGCGAGAGCCACAGTTTGAAAACGGCCCACCGACCATCCGTGAAAGCGCTGCAACGTTCAAGCATAAGGATCATGAATGGCGGGGAAGTCTCAGGCAAAACGCCAAGCTCGCCCTTCCGAAACGTCGCCGACAGGGAGCCGCTTGTACTAGGAAAAGGGATGGAGGAATGAGGAGGAGGAGGAGGAGAAGGAGAAGCAGGAGGGAGGAGGAGGAGCGATGGAGGAGGAGGGAGTGAGGAGGAGGAGCGAAGAGGAGGAGGAGGCGGAGGACCCTTGACCTGCCTATCGCTTTGCCGAATTCGGGTCTCGTGTTTTTTTTGCGCCGCACGAACGCGGCAGCCCGCGGCGGCCGTGCCCAGAGGTGGAATCCGAGAGGAAGGAGGGGCGGGGCAGAGAGGAGATGTGCTTACAGCCACCGTACCACGGTAGGGAGACACAACCAGTGGACACGCCCCCGCTCCCCCGAGCTCAAAGCTGGCACGCGCGGGGGGGACCGCGGTCGAAGCGGAACTCATTAGACCCACCGCCAACATGTAACCCTGCGGGGAGGGGGAGGCGTTGACCGATGAATCAAGGCTGAACCTCAGCGGTGTTTCTCGTTTTCGTTTTGTTTTCGTTGTCCCTCGCTCTTGTCTCGAAGTCGCCTCTACCGCAAAACGAAATCGAAACGAAAACGGTCCACGAAATCACCAAAAACACTGTTTAGGTCCAGCCTTGCGATGACTGCGGCATGTGCGTTCGCTCTTGTTATTCTCGGAAGCCGGGCAAGGGCTGCTAAGTCCGTGGCTGCTAATATCGACCTCCGGGAAGTTGTCTTCGTCCTTCCAGGAAGAAGCCCGCTGACTGTTTCGCGTGCCGCGCCTCATTCTGGGAAGTTGTTTTTTCCTTCCGGGAGGGCCGTTTTAGCAGCCACGGTTTTAGCAGCCCTCGCCCAGTTTTCGATCTTCGAGGCCCACAAGATCACCAAAAACACCGTGCAGGTCCAGCCCTGCGATGAATGCGGCATGTGTGTTCCAAGGGCTCCCAACTTCGCGCTTCGCGCTGCGCGCTGCGCGAAGCGCGAAGTGCGAATAATTTCGCGCTCTCGCGCCGCCTCCCAGCGGGAGAAGAGGAGGAGGAGGGGTCGGAGTCGAACCGCGAGGCGCGAAGCGCGAAGAACTCCGCGTCCTCGAACGGCTTCTTCGAGGCCCGCACCACGAGGAGCGCTGGAACAGAAGAAGCCGCGCCTAGACGGCGCATCGGCACACATTGGCATGGAAAACGAAGGCCAGAAAATGTGCAGAAAACTATGCAGAATGCACGTGCGCCGGGTCACAGCCACTGAAAATAAACCAGTGCTGGGCAGGGAGCGAAAAAAAATGCCCTCCCGGCCCCGAGCGGGCCCCCCGGGCCACGGGCGGGCTCCCCATGGACCCGGAGGTGCGCGGGGCGCGGCCCGCAGGACGGAGCCCCATCCCGAGCCCGAAGCGGTCACGGAAGGCTCCGGGGGAGGGAAGAAGGAGGAGGGAGAGGAGGATGGGGGTGTTAGGAGGGGAAGGAGGAGGAAGGAGGAGGAGGACGGAGGAAGGAAGGGAGGGAGGGAGGAGGGGAGGAGGAGGAGGAGGAGCAGGGGAGGGGGGATGGTAGGGAGGAGGAGGAAGGGGGGAGGAGGTAGAGAGGAGGAGGAGAAAGGGGGAAGGTAGGATATGGGAGAGGGGAGGGAGGTCGGTGGGGGGGGAGTGGGGAGGGGGAGATGAGGAGGAGGAGAGGAGGAGGGGAGAGGAGGAGAGAGAGGAGGAGAAGGTGGGATTGAAAGAGCAGTAACTTAGGAGGGAAGGGGAGTAGAGGGGCGCAGAAGTAGGAGGAGGAGGAGGAAGCTCATTTCATCGGGGACCTTCTGACCCGGGTCAGCCCCGACCCGGGTCAGTCAGGCATTGCAAAATCCTGCAGGATCCTGCGCCCAAGCCCTGGGCAATGCCGGATGGTCCTGCGAGGTCCTGCAGGAGCCTGCACCCAAGCCCGGGTCAACGCGAAAGGTCCTGGAAGATCCTGCAGGATCCTGCACCCAAACCCGGTCAATGCGACCCTGGCCATGCAGGATCCTGCAAGATCGGGCGCTCTGGCTGGCCTTCGTTTGCATTGACCCCTGTTTCAAGGCTCCCGATTTCAGCGTCTTGACCGCACCGCCGGCGGAGGTCACGCTAGGGCGCTCCCAAGCCGCCTGCTGCCGCTGCTGCGCCAGCGCCGCGCACAAGGGGGGCGGGGTAGAAAGAAGGACGGGCGGCACCATCAGCACCAGAGCGTGGAGCCATGGGGGGTCCTCCTGGTGGTGTGGTCCCCCAGCCCCAGAGGGAGGAGAAGGACTTGAGGAGGAGGAGGAGGAGGAGGAGGAGGAGGGGGAGGAGGAGGAGGAGGAGGAGGAGGATGAGGAGTAGGAGGAGGGGGAGGAGGAGGAAGGAAAGAGGAGGAGGGCAGGAGGAGGTAGGAGGAGGAGTATGATGAGGAGTAGGGTGCGCCCTTAGACCCCCGTTGGTGGGCCAAGCATAAGCACAAATAAAAAAATGCCAACAAATAGCAAGAGATGGGGGTAGGAAAAGCGAACAAAGTAGGCCTAAGAGCCACAGACAGGGTACCAATCCCATTTTATCTTTCCAAATCCGTGGTTGAATTTTTTTAGGCTCGCCACTGCAGAAGGTGAAAATGACTATTCGACAATGGTCTCCGATAGGCAAAAACAGCAACTGAAGCAAGTAAGCCTAAAACCCAACACAACTCAGCAGAAAAGAAAGAGCTAAACTGCGTCTCACCCTGTGATGGGGCACGGGTATAGCCTGCGTCGCCGCGCCGGGAACGGCAGTGGCCGACGTTTCCCCCCTCCCTTGGGCCACCTACGCAATCCAGATGGGGTGCCACGCCCGCAACGGCTGCGTGACCGACTCAGGGCCACCTGAGCAGGCCAGAGAAGGAGAAAGTGTACTGATTCTGTGCCGGGGGGGAACGATTTGTCCGCCCAGGCGGCCCGTGTGGCTGAAGCTCCACTCTCCGAATCGCGGAATCGGTGCGCCATCGAGGGGCTGGTGAATACCGCCGCAAACACTCGCGCGTCTCACTACATCGCCCAGTATCTGACAGCAATCTGATGATGGACGCTCCGACGTTGTTTCCATGAGAGAGAGCATGCACCATTACAGAGCGGAGGAGGAGGAGGAAGAGGGACGTCCCCTCGGCTCTCCCAAGAGGGCTCTCCGGAGGAGGTCTGCGAGAATTCTCCAGGAAGTCCCTGGGGGCCTCTGATGCCTGAGAAGCCTTTATTCTCCTCGTCACCCCTCCCCCTCTCAAGACGGGAAGGAGGAAGTGGAAAAGAAGTTCTCCTCCCTCTGATAACTCCCTCCCCCCACCACGGGGCAGAGGGCAGCGACTCGAAGCCCAGGAAGACGGAGAAACCGATGGCGGCCACCTCGGCGAGGCCGTAACGCGCGCTTCGCTGGGGAGGGGCTGTGCGGGAGACCAACGAGACTGCGCGATGTTTGGCAGCGAGCCCACGGAGAAAGGCACAGGAGGCGGGGTTTCTCAGAAAGCTCAGACGGCCTCCAGCCTTCTGTGAGAGGAGGAGGAGGAGAAAATTGTCTGAGCCTTCCGAAAGCAGAGACGGCTTCCCAAGAGGTCGGCGGGCTTCCGTGAAGCCCCGCCGCCTTCCGAGAAAGCCTTCCCCCTCTTACTTCCCCTCCGGGCGCGCCACCCAGAGGTGACGCATTTTTCGCACAGCAACTTAATATCATGCATGCTAAAACTTGGGGCAATCATAATAAGATGACTAAAAATAATAATAAACATAAAAATACGAATGCAAAAGAATAATAATGATCGTGATGCTACGAATGCTAATAATACTAATACTACTAATAATAGCAAGTGGTAGTAGCAATGACACTAACAATCGTAATCATATGAGTAATGCGATTAGTATGATTATCATTCGCGCAGCGTGGTGTCCTGAAAACAGCAGCGAAGGAATGCCCTCGTGGACCCGCCAGGCGCTCGGCACGTGCGATCGATCGCACTCCCTCCTCCACATCCTCCTCCTCCTCCTCCTCCTCCTCCTCCTCCTCCTCCTCCTCCTCCTCCTCCTCCTCCTCCTCCTCCTCTCCACGTCCTCTTTCCTTCCCTCTCACTTCTCCGACGTTACCCGTGTCTGTCTTGGAATGCCCTCCGGATGGAGGGAGGCTGGCTGGCCGGCACTCCAGGGGCGCATACAGGTCCGCAGATGCGGGCCTTTTTTGGTGGGTCGGCACTGGGTGCCAGGAAGAGAGAGAGAGAGAGAGAGAGAGAAAGAAAGAAAGAAAGGAAGGACAGGAGAGGAGGAGAAGGGAGGATTCGGAGCAGGGGCAAGGGGGGAGGAGAAGCGGGAGGCCCACCTTGTTGAAGTTGCCCGCGTACGTCGCGTAGAGGGGGGAGAGGTTCCGCACGGTGATGTACAGCATCAGGTGGTACCAGAGCGCGAAGACGCCCGACAGCAGGACCAAATACACGGTGACGCTCTTCATCTTCCAGACCTCCGGAGGAGGAGGGAGGGGCGCCCAGAGGCAGTCGGTACGGGCAGAGGAGCGGGAGCATCATATCACGGAGGCCCGCGCAGATGTCTGGGATCCCCGCGCGCGCAGCAGGGATGGCGCCGGAGGCGCCGCCAGGGGAGGCCCACCGCCGATCCAAAACATCCGCGTGGAGCTCGGAGAAGTTGTTCAAGGGGCCCAAGGGCACACAAATGAATACACGCCGAGAAAATGATTCCCCATACTTTCCTATACTTTCCGGGTTTGTGTCTTCCCGCCCACTTCCCATGTTTTCCCATATGTTCTTGGGGATCGGCGATTAATTGTGTCTGTGTGTTTTTTCCCCTCCGGTCGTGCTTACGCCGTGCTTCGTTCTTCGGGCGGATGTCAGTCTCAAACCGCAGGACCTGCTGCGGAGCACACTCAGGCGCGAGCACGCCTCACGCTCCAACCGCGGCTACTCCTCGCGCACTTTACAGCGAAGGCCAACGACAGGGGAGGACTTGCAGCAAAGCGGGTGAAATATCGACCCAGAATCGGCGATACATCGCCGATAGATCGGCAATAGGCCCCCGATAGGAAGACCTCCCACCTTCCTGGGCGGGGTGGGGCTATCGGGCCCCCATCAGCGACAGACGGACGATTGGGGGTCGATACATCCCGCCCTGTGCCCACTGCCCCCCCGATTGCCCCTGGAGCCTGGGGAAACCAAAAAGTACGGATACCGCTACTCCCTGGACCTCTCCAGGGGTACGTTCTGACCAGAGTTTCGAGGCGTACCCGGCGGTGGCGACGAGGGCCCTCGAGGAGGCTGAAAAAGGGGGAGACGGGCGAGGGGGTGCGGTATGGGCATCTTTCTCTCCTTTAACTGTCGTTGCCCCTTCCAGGTAAGATACGATACGACCACCGCTGCGGACACCGTCGGGGCCCTTCCAAAAGCGCTCCGCAGATGGGCTCCTCCGCGGCGGGCTGCGCGTTCGGGACCCCGACCTGCGGCGGCGTGATTTCTGTCATCAGACTGCGGCTCCTCTGGGGCTCTCGGCGCCCCTTCCGTGGGACTGGCGCTTCGTCCTGACTACGACTCGTCAGACGAAGCCAGAACGAGGATAAATTCAGGCGAGGATAAAATCCGGAATCTCTGAAATCTGGCGGTGCTGGAGGATGTTTCGGGCGCCGCGGCCTGGTCAGAGCGCTTCGGAACGATCTGAAAAGCGTTCTGGAACGCTCTGGAACGGATCTATCCTCGTCCTGGCTCCCCGTCCGCCTTCGTCGTCCTGGTGCACGACTTTGCCTCTGGAGGCCGAAAACCGAGGAAGCAGCGTCGGCACTCGAACAATCTCGGCGTGCGGCGCAAGTGCCCGGCTGGAGCCTGCCTGCCCCTGCGACCGAGGCCAGCCGTGGCTCTCCCCCGCTCCACACCCTGACCCGCCGTCACCTTCCAGCTCCTCCTCCTCCTCCTCCTCCTCCTCCTCCCCTCCTCCTCCTCCTCTCCTCCTCCTCCTCCCTCCGTCCTCACTCATCATCATCATCATCATCATCATCATCTCATCATAATCATCATCATCATCATCATCATCATCATCATCATCACATCATCATCATCATAATCATCAGCATCCATCATCATCAGCATCATCATCATCATCATCATCAGCCATCATCCATCATCATCATCATCAGCATCTCATCATCAGCATCATCATCATCCATATCATCATCCATCATCATCATCTCATCATCATCATCATCATCACATCATACATCATCATCATCATCATCAGCATCATCATCAGCATCAGCATCATCATCAACTCATCATCATCATCTCATCATCATCAAATCATCAGCATCATCATCATCATCATCATCATCATCATTGTCAGTATCATCATAATCATCATCATCAGCATCATCAGCATCAGCATCAGCATCATCATCAGCATCATCATCATCAGCATCAGCATCATCATCATCATCATCATCAGCATCAGCATCATCATCATCATCAGCATCATAATCATCATCAGCATCAGCATCAGCATCATCAACATCAGCATCATCATCATCATCAGCCTCATCATCATCATCATCATCATCATCATCATCATCATTATCATCATCATATTCCTCATCATCATCATCATCATCAGCAGCAGCATCAGCAGCATCATCATCATCATCATCATCATCATCATCATCATCGTCATCATCATCATCAGCAGCATCAGCATCATCATCATCATCATCGTCATCATCATCATCATCATCATCAACAACAACAACAACAACAATATCAGCATCGTCATCATCCTCATCATCAGCAGCAGCAACAGCATCAGTATCAGCATCATCATCATCATCCGTGTCCTCATCATCATCAGCAGCATAATCAGCATCATTATCATCATCATCAGCCTCATCAGCATCGTCATTATCAGCATCAGCATCGTGATCATCATCAGCAGCAGCATCATCATGAACACCAGCATCCTCATCATCATCAGCAGCAGCATCATCATCAGCATCAGCATCATCAACATCATTATTAGCATCATCACTATCAGTATCATCAGCAGCAGCAGCATCGTCCTCATCCTCATCCTCATCCTCATTATCATCCTCATCCTCATCCTCATCCTCATCCTCATCCTTCTCCTCCTCCTCCTCCTCCTGCTTCCCCCCTCCAACTTGTGGTGGTGGTGGTGGAAAACAAGCCCATCGTCCTGCCGTCCCCCTACTCTGTACCACGGCTGCACCTGGGAAAGCGGGGAGCCAGAATTCCAGGCACCTCGCTGGTGCCATCCGTCGCTGCCGAACCTCTGGAGGCAACTTCTGGCAGGTCTTCGCAAGAACGATCTCAAGGGCTAGCAAGCCCGGTCAAGAAACCATTAGGCTGGTTCAGACTAAAATCAACATAGGGTTTTGCCAGACGAAGCTGGGTCAGGCGGGACTCGACGGAAGTGAACGGGACTGTGCTGGATGAGGCCAGCCCCGATGCTGAATCATATCTCCCAAGATTCGCATCCTGACCATCCGTCGTTTCTGCAGAACCCAGACATGCGACGTCCTGATTTTTTCAGTACGGGGTCCCTGGAAGTCCGAGCGGATTTTAGGGGGGATCGGCACTGGGCCACCCTGCCCTGGCGCGCGGACCGCGCCAGGGGCGTGGCCAGGGGAAACGCGCGCGGAGCCAGGGAAGTCTGCTGTGTCCCTTCTTCGAGGGAGGGGGAGGAGGTTGCCCAAGGTGTCCCTGGCTCGGGGTGTCCCTAGCAGGTCAATCCGTCTTGGAGTTCCCAGGGCCCCCTGCTGGGCCTTCTTGGAATCCTCGTAGGGGTACCTTGGGCCAGCGGCACCGACACCCGAGAGAAAAGGAAGAGGGAGGGGGAGGAGAAAGGGAGGGGCGCGAAGAAGGAGGGGGAAGCGCGAAGATCCTGCCTCCTCCGTATCGGACCATCCTTCTCATTTCTCCATTCCTTGCCCTTACAGGTAACTACCACCTGCCGCGCCCGGAGGCCCGTCGAAAGGGCGGACCAGGCACTTCGCCTGAGCCTCACTTACCACTGATGACCCTTAACAAATAACAACAATTTCACGGATTGAGGGCGGGTGGTTTTCAAAATGTGGCTGTCGCCGCGCCGCGCACATTCGATGTAGCAATTTGCAAGAGCTTCACGGATTGAGGGCGGCTCGTTTTCAAGATGTGACTCTCGCCGTAGCGCCGCGCTCATTCGTTATAAGAGCATCGCATGAGCTTCACGGGTTGAGGGCGGTTCGTTTTCAAAATGTGGTTCTTGCCTTGGCGCCGCGCACGTTCCTTCCACGAAGATTGCAGAGTTTCACTGGTTCTCATATTTCACATACCAGAAATGGCTGGAACGATTCAGGACTGTCAGGGCGCAACGGTTACGTTGATTCGCGGCTTTGAAGTCCCAGGAATGGTGTTCTGGCACAGTTCATTATCGCCAAGACGCTACAGACACAGCAGTCAAATTAACTCGTGGCGTTGAAGTCCTGAGAATGGTTTTTTGGCACGCTTCAAGCTTTTTACAGTTGTCCCCCAAAGTGGCAACTCCCTCTGCGGAAATCCCCCCTTGCCGGGGCCTAATAAGAGTAATCTTGGAGGGAGTCTTGGGCTCAGACTGGGCCTCCCCCTCCTCCTCCTGCTCCCCCGCCTCCTCATCGTCTTCCTCGAGGGGGGAGATGTGAAGGAGGGGGGAGGAGAAAAGAAGAAGCGCGAAGGAGGAGGGGGAGCGCGAAGATCCTGCCTCCCCCCCATCATCAGATCGTCCCCCTGTCTCTCCGGACCCCTGACGTCATGATTTTTTCGACAATGTCGACCCCAAGAGGTCTGGAACCCTTCCCCGGGACCGGCTTTTCGTCCTGAGTCGTTTTCTGACGGTCCCGAGACCCGGCGAGGGCCCCCCGAGGCCGAAAACGGCCAAAAAACCTCCTGTGATGATTTTTTTGCGACGTTTTACCATGTGGTGATCTCGAGGGCGAACATGGATGGCGACCACGGCGAGAAACCTCCCGTCGTGATTTCTGGCACACCGCGACGAGGAGGCCTGGGCCTGGCTCCCCACCCTCGAAGGGGGCAGGGGAAGAAGAGAACTGTGCACATACGCTTAGGTCGGGCCTGTCCCCCTACAGGCGGATTTTGGAAGGGAAAAAATACCCCGAAAATATCCCCAAAATGCTCAAAACTAGTCGGAAAATCGTCCCGGGACTCTCTTTTTTTACTATTTTTGGATATTCCTCCCCCATGCAGAGGGACCGGCCCGACTTAGACATGCACCAATTCTGGCCAGGCCCACCCTGAGCCCAGGATCGGTGCACACGCCCTCCTGCCTCGGCCAGGAGGGCATATATATATATATACACACACATATATGTGTGTGCGTTTACATGTATATGTATATGTATGTGTATATGGTATATGTACATGTATATGTATATGTATGTGTATATGCACATGCATATGCATATGTATGTGTATATGTATATGTATATGGATATTCGATGTATATGTATATTCTATGTATATGTATATGTATATGTAAATGTATATGTATGTGTACATGTATATGTGCATGTACATGTACATGTATATGTACATGTATATATATATGTAGATGTATATGTATATGTATATGTATATATGTATATGTATATGTATGTGTATATGTATGTGTATATGTATACGTATAGGTATATGTATATGTATATGTATACGTATATGTATAAGTATAAGTATAAGTATATGTGTATGGATGTGCATATGTATA
>CAUYUJ010018471.1:705539-733039 GCA_963575745.1 Prorocentrum cordatum
CGCTCTCCCCCTTGCACTGGGTCCTCATCCTCAAGCGAGCAAGCCAACGCGAAACCAAAGCGAAATTGAGCAACGTCGTTCTTGAGTCGAAGGAAAATTCCTTTCTTTTGATCCCTTCCCCCTCGGGGGGGGTTAAGACTGGTGGTCCTGGGAAGGGTCCAGGGGGGACTCCCGGGAGTGGTCCTGGAGGGGTCCCGAAGGGGGGCCCACGTCAGAATACCATCCCCCCCCGCGTGTCCCAGGGCTCACAGACGCCTTGACCCGTCGCCGCTCTCCCACTTTCACTGGGCCCTCCACCTCAAGCTAGCCAGCTAAAGCAAAACCAGCGCGAAATAGAGCAATGTCGTAGTTGAGTCCCTTACCTTTGGATCCCTTCCTCACCAGGGGGGGAGTCCTGGGGGGAGCCCAAGGGATTCCTGGGATGTGTCCAAGGCAGGGTCCCGGGTCAGAATAACATCCCCCCAGGAGTCCCCAGGCTCACAAACGCCACCAAACGGACCCCGAGTGCCCCAAGAGGCCCCAAAGACGGCCGAAGAGGGCCTCCTCCTCCTCCTCCTCCTCCGCCTCCTCCTTTCCTCTTCCCTTCCTCCTCCTCCTCCTCCCTCCTCCTCGTCCTCCTCGTCCTCCAGTCCTCTCCTCCTCCTCCGCATCCTCCTCCTCCTCCTCCTCCTCTCCTCCTCCTCCTCCTCCTCTCTCCCTCCTCCTCCTCCTCTCCTCCATCCTCCTCTCCTCCTTCCTCCTTCATCCTTCTCCTTCATCCTTCCTTCCTTCCTACTTCCCTTCCTCCCCTCCTCCTCCTCCTCCCTCCTTCATCCCTCCTCCTCATCGCATCATCATCATCATCATCATCATCATCATCATCATCATCATCATCATCATCATCATCATCATTCATCATCATCATCATCATCATCATCATCATCATCATCATCATCATCATCATCATCATCATCATCATCATCATCATCATCATCATCATCATCATCATCATCATCATCATCATCATCATCATCATCATCATCATCCTCATCCATCATCCATCATCATCATCATCATCATCATCATCATCATCATCATCATCATCATCATCATCATCATCATCATCATCATCATCATCATCATCATCATCATCATCATCATCATCATCATCATCATCATCATCATCATCGTCATCATCATCATCATCATCAGCATCATCATCATCATCGTCAACGTCATCATCATCAGCATCATCAGCATCATGATCATCATCAGCATCATCATTCTCCTCCTCCTCCTCCTCTTCCTCATCCTTCTCCTCCACCACCGCCTCCTCATCCTCATCCTCCTCCGCCTCCGCTTCCGCCTGCTGCCTCATGACTCATGACTCCTGCCTACTACCTCCTGCCTCCTGCCTCCTGCCTCCTGCCTCCTGCCTCCTGCCATCTGCCGCCTGCCGCCTGCCTCCTGCCTCCTGCATGCTCCTCCTCCTCCTCCTCCTCCTCCTCCTCCTCCTCCTCCTCCTCCTCCTCCTCCTCCTCCTCCTCCTCCTCCTTCCTCCTCCTCCTTCTCCTTCCTCCTTCCTCCTTCCTCCTCCCTCCCTTCCTCCTTCCTCCTTCTCCTTCCCTCCCCTCTCTCCTCCTCCTTCCTCCCTCCTCCTCCCTTCCTCCCTCCTCCCCTTCCTCCCTCCCTCCTCCTCCCTCCTCCCTCCGCCCCAGACCCTCCTCCCTCCTCCCTCCTCCCTCCTCCGCGCAGATAATGCGTGCGCCCACGTTCATGTTTTCCGGATAGAAAACACGACCGTGGGCGCACGCATCATCTGCAACGTGCTTTCCCTAGACATTGCCATCGACACGATTCGACGAGACATTACACGAAATGATACATTCTCGATGTGGGCCATGCCTATCAGAGCACGGTGCGTCTGGGTCACAGGGGGGGGGCTTCAGCATCCCCAGCCAGCAGTTTGGAGGGCCCAAGCAGTGAGTAGTTGCACCTGGCTCCCATTGAGATCTCTCGAGTGCTGCCTGGTGGTCAGCCCATCTGACTTCGATCAATGCACATTGCACGACGCCTCGCCAGAGACCATAGCCCCCACTAGGATCCTCGCCCTGCGGCTCCCAAAGATGCACCAGTATACTACAGCTGTGAATGGAGGACGGCGTTGCCACGACAGGGGAATAGATTCCACACCGTTGGGCCGAACATATAATAACAAAACCTTCAGGACGAGTTCCAAAAAGACCTACCCCAATCGTACGTGCGAAGCGATAGCTCAGGCAACACAGGAGGCAGTACAGAGTGCATGGTTCACCGACCCAGAAGACGAGTTGCCACCTCCCCCTACCTCGGATGTGGCCCCTGAGGCGGGGGAGGAGAATGATTGCACGGATGACCTCTCAGAGTTACACGTGGCGTTAACTGACGACCGAGAGTTCTGGGAGGTACCAGGTTTCATTCGGACAACGATTTCCAGGAAACGGGGTGACCCTGAGATTGCGCGTTGGCCCCCCCCCCTGCCCTCGCCTCCTGTTGCCTCCTTCCCCCCCAGCCGAAGAACGCCGCAGGACGCGGCGCGGCCGCCGGACGCTCCCAGCCCGACGAGGCCGGGGAATCTCGTTTCGTCCCTGCCTCCTCTCCCCCCACACCCACCCCTGACCCCCGTCCTCATAGCTGACCAGCTGGCCAGACTTGCAGCCAATCGTGCCGCAGCTCGGGTAAGGAGCCATAAGCGCGTCGCTCCGTGGCCAGGTCAGCTAGGATTCCATTGCGGGCAGCTGTGTGTTGCCCAGGGATGCCCACATCCTTGGTACAGGCCCTGAGGTTTTTCATAATAGCTGCACGAGCTGAGCACTTCTTCATGACACAGCCATCGTCCGCCGCCGCCTCACTCCTCTCTCCTCCTCCTCCTCCTCCACCTTCCCTCCTCCTCCTCCGCCCTCCTCTCCTCCGCCTCCCCCCTCCTCCTCCTCTCCCTCCCTCCTCTCCTCCTCCTCCCCTCCTCCTCCTCCCTCCCTCCCTCCCTCCCTCCCTCCTCCCTCCCTCCTCCCTCCTCCTCCTCCTCCTCCCTCCTCTCCTCCTCCTCCTCTCCTCTCCCTTCCTCCTCCCTCCTCCTCCTCCTCTCCTCTCCTCCTCCCTCCTCCTCCTCCTCCCCGCCTCCCCTCCTCCCCCTCCCCCCCTCCTCCTCCTCCTCCTCCTCTCCTCCTCCTCCTCCTCCTCCCTCCTCTCCGCCCTCCTCCCCCGCCTCCTCCTCCTCCTCCTCCTCCTCCTCCTCTGCCTCCTCCGCCTCCGCCTCCTCCCGCCTCCGCCTCCGCCTCCCCCTCCTCCTCTCCTCCTCTCCTCCCCTCTCCCCCTCTCTCCTCCACCTCCTCCTCGCCTCCGCCTCCTCCTCTGCCTCCTCCTCCTCCTCCTCCTCCTCCTCCTCCTCCTCCTCCTCCTCCTCCTCCTCCTCCTCCTCCTCCTCCTCCTGCTCCTCCGCCTCCACCTCCGCCTCCGCCTCCGCCTCCTCATCTTCTTTTTCGTCTTCCTCCTCTTCTGATTGTTCGCCTTCTTCTGTTTAGTAGCAATATTCGTCTTATGAGGTGTTGTCGTGTTGTGCTCATGTGTTTGATTAGGAGTCTGAATAGTATGAGTAGTCATCGTAATCTCATTGGTCGTAAAATGCGTGTGATTATTATTCGTGGTATGCTTGTGCTCTTGGTCAAAATCCTGAAATGATTATTAATGTTAGTGGTAGCAGGTTAAACATTGTTATTATGATTCGCAATCGTATTCGGAGTAGTAGTCGTAGTAGTAACAGCGGTAGCAGTCGTATTCGTACGATTAGTACTACAATTCGTAGTAACAGTTTTCGTATTCATATTATTGTTATCGATTGTCAACATTATCATTGTGCTTCCGAGTATTGTTCGACTTAGTCTGATTCGTATTTGCATGCGTCTTATACTTCCTCTCTGTTGTCTTATTGTTAATCGGTGCTATTCCTAATAGCATTGTGAGTATTCGTCGTCGTCATACTATTAGTACTACTACTATTAGTATTATTCCTCCTCCTCATCATCATCCTCCTCCTCCTCATCATCATCATCATCATCCTCCTCCCCCGCACCATGTCCCGAGCCCGTGGCAGGGCCCTCAGCATGTCGTCGTCGTCGCCGTCGCCATCGACGTCGTCGTCGTCGTCGTCGTGCTTCAGGGTCGGTGGCACCGGTCGTAAGGCAGTCGTAATAAGTAACTTGGCTTTCCAGCTGGTCCGAATGCGCGGAAACAGTGCTCAGGCGAGCACCCGAGAAAGCCAGGCGCAATCTACCCACATCCGAACATCCTTCCGGATCCATATCAAACGCAATCCCTGCCTCCTCCTCCTCCTCCTCCTCCTCCTCCTCCTCCTGCTCAAGCTGGTGCGACGAGGCCGCGCGTGGCGTTTAAGGGGGGGGCACGGGGTGTCGCAGGTACAGCGCGGGCACCATGACAAGCAGAAAGGCCGGCAGCGACATGTAGAGAATCGTATCCAGGGAGTTCATCTTCATGCCCTGGGATAGGCACGAAGCTCGAATAAGACAAAACTGCACACACACACACACACACACACACACACACACGCACGCACACACACACACACACACACACACACACACACGCACGCACGCACGCACGCACGCACGCACGCACGCACGCACGCACAAACACAACACACACACACACACACACACACGCACAGAGTCTTTCGGAGCTCCGCGCGAGCTTCTTGGATCGGCGCTGGGCCCCTCTCCCTGGCGCGCGGAGCGTGTCAGGGGCGGCGCCGGAGGCGCCGCCAGAAAATCCTAGCGTCGGGTGGAGAACACGACACGGCATCCCAGCGCAGCCATGTCTGCCCATCTAGACACCGTCAATTGTGCCTAGACATGCCCGTCGTGTGCCAGTCTGCATACCCATGCACTCCTCCTGTGGATTCCAATCAGATGCCCATCTATTCGTCCACCCCCGCACACAAAAACGCTCATCTTACGCCCATCTAAATGCCAATCCGCTGTCCGCAAGGATGCCCATCAGATACCCATCTGGATGCCCATCCCCGTGCAGGAAGGTGCCCATCGGGTGCCCATCTAGATGCCCCCCGTCCCCGAGAAATGTGCCTATCAGATGGCCATCTAGCCTGTCTAGATGGCCCCGGGGATGCTCACCTGATGCCGATCTGGACGCACATCCCCCGTGGCGAAAGATGCTCATCCGGTACCCGTGTGAGTAATGCGCCCCAGAGCCAAGAGACTCCTGCTGTATACCCATCTAGATGCCCATCCCCCCCCCCCCCTGGAGATGCCCGGCGGGTGCCCCTCCAGATGCCCATGAGACCCGCGGGCTGCGAATTGCAGCATCCCACGGGAGCGAGGGGCGCAGAGCAAAGGGGGAGGGCGGGGAGGGGTAGGGGAGGAGGAGGAGGAGGAGGAGGAGGAGGAGGAGGAGGGGAGGAGGAGGAGGAGGAGGAGGAGGAGGAGGAGGAGGAGGAGGAGGAGGAGGAGGAGGAGGAGGAGGAGGAGGAGTGACGTGGTGACTGCTGCAGCAGCCGTTGCAGCACGAGCCATCCTCTTCGTGTTCGTCCTCCACGGCCCATCCCTTGTCCTCCTCCCTTCCCTCGCTCCCTGTCCTCCTCGGCACATGCCTTTTCCCTCCTCCCTGCTCTCGCTCCCTATCCTCCTTGCCCTCCT
Organism: Prorocentrum cordatum; assembly: GCA_963575745.1. NCBI lineage: Eukaryota > Dinophyceae > Prorocentrales > Prorocentraceae > Prorocentrum > Prorocentrum cordatum. The sequence goes on from CAUYUJ010018471.1 coordinate 711,224, forward strand.
CATCCTCGTCCTGCGCTCGATGTTGCACCATGACAACGCACCCCGCCATCAGCCTCTCGAGGAGCAGCTCGTCGCCGAGTGGCTCCAGCAGCGGCTCGTGGGCCTGATGACAACTAGCGGGTCACGTATGTCTGGGCTCACATCCACCATCGCCTACTCCGAGCTCGCCGCACCAAGTCGAGAAGAGTCAACGGGCCAGTCTCGGCTGTCACCGCCACATGGTTGGATGCTGGGATGCTGGGTGGAGCCTTTCCTGCTGGAAGAGGAATGCCACGCAGGGCGTCGAGCAGAGGACGACCCCGCTCGCCAGCACTCAGGGGCGGAGCTCTGTGAAGATCGTCGGACTCTCCGAGCTTCTGGGCGATTCCGATATCGACCTCATCGCGCTACGGCAGGTTCGTGTCGATCCTGGCGCTGGTTCCTGACAGGGCGGGGATTGTTCAACCTTGAACGATCGGCCGTCTCCCAAAGGTCAGATCGTTCAACATCGACCGATTCAGGGTCGCTGGCGCGGCGTTCAACATCGAACGCCTGCGGCGAGGTCGCCGCCGGTCGACACGACGCGAACCTACCGCACGCTGGCACCAGGCGGTCAAGCAACAAGTGCACGGGGGGCGGCCTCCGAGCAGGGTGGCGATGTGTGGCACTCCATGCGCGAGCGGGAGCACCGCGCCAAGAAGGGCCTCTGGCAGGAGCGGGCGCCGAGCTTGTGGGTTCGCGGTCGCTTATGATAATTATCAGTATCATCATTATTAGTATTACTATTATTAGTACCATTATTACATATGGGAACAACTATGGGAACAACTGTGGGAACAATTATATACGATATGTCCCCCTCATTGGGACAATATTATTATGTATATAGACAAAACTTGTTTACCCATACAATCAAAAGCCCGAATAAGAAACATGATGATGATAATAATAATTAGGAGAAGAAGTTAAAGACGATTGATAATGAAAAATAGACAGTCGCCCCCAGAATAAATTTTGACCACTTTTGAATCTTCCTCCTGTAGAGGAACGTGCCACGGGAGAGATCACGACGCCGCCTGCCAGGGGAGGTGCAGGCCGCGCGGGCACCACGCGGCGCGGCAGGGAGGCGACGCCAGGCAACCCCCGCGGGCCAATAGGGGCGCGGCAGGGCCGCGGCGCGCTGGCCGGCGCCGTCCGCGAGCGGCCACCGTCGGGCAGCTGGCGCGCGAGGATGGCGGAGGAGGGAGGGCGGAGGAGGGAGGAGGAGGAGGAGGAGGAGGAGGAGGAGGAGGAGGAGGAGGACGAGGAGGAGGAGGAGGAGGAGGAGGAGGAGGAGAAGGTCCGTAGCCAGTTTGGCTCAAGTGCGCTGTGCTCTGGCACAGGACCTGACCTTTTGGCAAGGGGGAAGGACGGCCCCCACCAGTGTCACCCCTCGTCCATCGGTAAGACGAGGATTCCCTCTTTCTTCTTTGTGAGCACCTGGAGGAGCAAAGACGACGCCCCTGCCAGGTCTGCCCCTGGCTGCTGCTCGCAGATGGCGCATGGTTTCTCTCGCGGTCCTTGGGTGCGCAAGCCGTCTGGTGAGCCCCAGCAATGGCACGCGGACCACGGTGGTGGCGCTGGACCCACTGGAGGCAGCAAGGCCTCCTGCCCGACCCGCGGTTGCAAGGATAAACAAAGCACGATTGGTTATGCAAGCGCTGTCTCCAGCACTTGGCATTCGCGGAGCCCTCCGAACCACCAGCCGCCCCTGGCGCCTGGGCGAGCCTGCCGCCACTCGGCTCGCCCCCGACGCCGGGCGATGGCGGCGCGGGCGGAGGCAAATCAGCCGGCCACTCCACAGGCGCGAAGGGCGGCAAGGGCGGCAAGGTTGGAAGGAAAAAGGCTTTGGCAGCGGCGAGGTGGGGCCAGCTCTCTGGGCCTAAGCCTCCAGGCCCGCTGGGAACGGAGCCGCCCCAAGGCAGCCGCGCGGACGGCCCGGAGGGCCAGCGACACGTGCCAGGCCTCCAGCTCGGCGACTCAGGCTGGCCGCAGCGCTCCACGGCTGCCTCGTGGACCAACTACGCCAAAGACGACATCCCAGCGCTGCAGGAGCTTGCTGCCAATTTCCGTCGGCTCGGAGACGGCCACCAGGCCGACTTCCACGACGGATATGCCCGCCAACTCCAGCAGTCTTCAGCGCCCGAGCCCCAGTCTGCCGGCTCGGCCCAGCACGCCATGCGAGAGGCTAAGAAGGCGTTGGAAACGAAGGTGCGCGCCGCCGATCAGGTCAAGGAGCAGCTGCACCTGGCGGAGCAGGCCGCGATCGATGCGCCGGCGGACTTCGAAGAATGCCATAGCAACTACCACGAGGCAGCGCGCGCTGGCCGAGCACGCGCCCCCCGCAGCCTCGGCGGCAGAGACCCATGCCGACAAGCCCCGCCACGGCCTCGGCCTCGAGCGCCTGCTCGACGACCAGTCCTCCTTCGAGATCTTCGCGGACGATGACCTCTTCGGCCCGGAGGCCGAGGGCGCGGAATTGTCGGAGGTGGAGCGCGAAGAGGTGGCTCGACGCAAGGCGGAGGTTGAGGTGACCATCAAGCGCGCGGTGGTCGAGTCCTTCGGCGCTGTCATGCAGCGCGCTAAAAAGCTGGTCGACGAGCAGCGTGCTTTCCGCACGCGCACGCAGGCCACGACAACGGCGACGGTCGGCGACGGCGGGAGGCGGGTGACCGCGAGACGGCAGGCGGCGCGCCGTCTGCGCCACCGGTGGCACCTGCCGCGCCAGCTGCTGCACCAACTGCAGCAGCTGCCGCTCCTGCCGCCGCTGGGGCTCGAGCCCCCCAGCCTCCTTCAGCTGCTGCCGCGGCGCAGGCGAATGGCAGCGGCATCGCAGGCCGTGCGCCAGCCAGTCGAACCAGAAGACCCAGCTGAGCATCGGAGGAGGTTCGACACGGCCGCGCAGGCAGCGCGCTCCGCCTGGGAGCCTACAGTCCCAGCAGGCTCTCCAGCATGATGATGCGGCATATGGCGCCCTGGCCTGGGTGTTCGGCATCCCCGCCTTGGTCGCTAGACTCACCTGCCATGAGACCGCCGAGACCCCCTCGGGCGAAACCCTAGGTAGGCCAGTGCCCAAGTGGCACCAGGGCCGCCTAGAGGGACCCCCAGTGAGGGAGTCGGCGAGAGCATGGCAGGCAGAGAGCGCCACAGGTTAGGGGCACGGCTTGCCACCCGATACTTCTGCCGCGAGTGGGTCGAGCACCTTCTCTACAGGGGCTTCGCGAACCACTGCGATGGCCTCGTCCTTCCCTTGCCCCCACCAATTGCCACAGGCGGATTCGATGGATACTTTGGCCAAGACATCTCAAGATTGGGGGCAGCCGGCGACTGCCCAGAACTGGCCAGGCAGCACGCGGGTGACTTCGGCATCCATCTGCGAGGATTGGAGCAGCCAGCACCCCCTTCACCTCGGCCAGCTCGATGCGGCCAAGGGACACTTACCATCAGCAGCGCTGAATGGTTCACCACGTCATCCAGTCCAGTCGCCGTCGGCGGGAGCGGCGCAACCTCCGGTCAATGATACTATTCTTCCCCGTCGTCCAGCGCAGTCGTCGTCGGCGGGAGCGGCGCAGTCATCCGCCACACGTCGCAGAGCTACCCCAACCGCGCCCACCAAGGCAGCGCCAGCAGCACCTGCATCCCAGGCTGGCCACCGCCCAGTTTGCGAGACTGGGGGCGCCCCTGAGCAGCCCGCTCGCTCGCTTGCCTCGCCCGCGCTGCACGCCATCCCTTCGTCTGCGGAGCTGAAGCGAGTCACTTTCGACACTGCCAACTCTTCGTCTCGGGGGCCCGCTGAAACGCGCCGGCAGGACGAGGCCCCGGGCCCCACCGCTTCCTCCCAGGACTTCCGCTTCGGAGAACCGTCGCGCGAGGGGGTCAACCAGCTAAAGAACATCGGGCGGAGAGCTATTGTCAACCCCAGCGTGGCCACATTGGGAGGAGGATGGAATAGCAGGAATTGCGGCCCGCCAACATCCCGATAGGCGTCTTCTTCCCTCTTGCTGGCCCCACCCACCCCACCCCACCCCCCCACCCCGCAGCCAGAAAGAGCATGCTCAGCATGGGTCAACACGTTCGCCCCAGGAGGCTTGGCTGTTTTCTCGCTGTACTTAGACCGCACCGACCCGCTCGGCCTGGACTCGCTCAAGATCTGCAGTCGGGCCGGCGAGGAGATCCATCAGTTGCAGACCCCGTTCATCACCGGAGGAGATTGGAACACTCACCCACTTGCCCTTTTCAACACTGGTTGGGTTGATCGCTTGGGTGGCTCCATCTTCAGTTCGAGTCGGCCGACCTGTCGCAAATCTGACAAGCAGTGGCGCGCCATCGATTACTCTGTGGTTTCGAAGGGTCTGGAGACAGCCACGCGGCGCGTCGACCGCAACGATGCCAGCGCCACATCCCCGCGCCTCGCCGCGACCCTGGAGTTGGAGGGCAGCCCCCTGGAGGCCAAAGTCAGTGTCAATCAGGGGCCCAATGTCTTGCATGGGGCCTCTCCCGCCACCTCCGTCTTGGGCCCCTTGCAGCGACCTCCAGTTGACCAGGAACGAACTCGATCAGGCCCATTGGGAGTTTCGTAAGCTGTTCGAGGTCGAGCCACAAGGTGCTCATCATATCGACTTTCTGGATCGCGCTTACTCTGGCAGGGCCTCAGGGACCAGACTCAGAATGGTTGCAGCTGCCCGCACCTTCTGCGGGAGATTACCCTGTCTCGTGTCCTGAAGGCCGAGCCTGGCGCCAGGTAGCTGCTTAGTTCCCGGGTATGGCGCACTCGCTTAGGAAGGACCACCCTGGCGAACACCCCGAGATCCCCTCGTTGGGCCCCAAGTTGGCCACGGGCCCGAATACGCCCCTCGAGAACCCGGAGTGGAAGCACGCGCGCCCGCGCTTCCACCTCGGCCCCACGTCATCAAGCTGACGCAGTTCTCCGCCGCTGCCAAGTGCCAGGCCGAGACGTTTGAAAGGCGCCCCCGCGCCAAGCGGGCTAAGCAGCGGCGGACTTGGGCGGCGAAATCCTTGGAGGGTGGATGGGGGCCACGCAAATCGGTTCGCCAAGAAGCCTCGCGGGTTTACCCCTGGCAACCCCAAGGGTGGCCCCCCGCCCAGCCTGGAGGAGCAGATGGGCAACTTGGAGGAGGAATGGGGGGAGGTTTTGACGCCTGCCCCCCACGCTGCCAACTTGCCCGACCCCATCTAGCACCTCAGCCAAGATATTTGCGACTCAGGTGGGGAGCCCCTGGCAAAGGCGACCACTGAGGACATTCGAGCAGCCGCCAATACCTCCAAGACTCACGCAGCTGTCTGCGCGAACCGCACCATGCCGCGCGACTTGTTGTTGCTCTGTGATGCAGGCTCGCAGTGCATGGCGGGCCTCTGGTTTCACATGGAGAGGCTAGGCCACATCCCTGCACCCATCCTCCACATCCTCCCTGCTACGATTCCACGAGATGCTGGGGGCCGACGCCGTATCGGAGCCCTCCCAGGGAATTTTGGCATCTTCGGCAGGCCCTCTCGGATCGAGGCTAAGATGTGAGCGGGCTCACTCTCAGACGTACCTCTTCGGCAGCAAGGGCAGATCGCGCGAGCGCGCCATGTGGGAGCAACCGGTTCGCATGGAACATGCGCGCATTCATAAACATCGGTCGGCGAACGCCCTTGGTGACATGCGGGAAATTCACTCGCAACCTGCCGGCGCGAGCTGGTGCGCAGCATGGCCTTCGAGCGCACCGACCCAGGCCCCTGCCCACCCTCTATCGAGGCAGGCGTTCGCTGTAGTTTGACACGCGCGTGTCTGCCTACATGTTCGTGAACCAAAGGATCCTCGCGGGGTGCTCGTTCGCCACGCGGCTGCGCATCTCCCTCTACAACATTGTAGATGACATCACCATCGGCGCAGCGGGCAAATACAAGCATGCCATCCGCATGGCGCCAGGGGCAACCAAGTTCATCTGCGTCCAACTGGAGCTCTCGGGGTTCCCCATCTCGCACGCGAAGGCAATTGCCACGGGCTCTTCGGCCCAGGTCGTTCAGGTCATCCGCTTAGGTCTCCAGCAATGGGAGGACTTCAAGGGCATGGGGGCCACGAAGAACCTGGGGGCGACATTGCTGGGGCTCCGAGGCGCTCTACGAGGGTCCAGCAGCGCAGGTGGCAGTCTCTTACACCGAGGGTCTCCAGGTTCAGAGGCCTCAAGTCAACGTTCTCGGGTACACACAGAGTCCTGAAGACGGGTGGGACCCCTGCGGCTTTCTACAAGGCCAAGGCCACGGGCATGGCCCTCACCCAGATGGCCTCGCTCAGGGCCATAATCGGTAACGCTGCGTTCGGCCCAGCCAGAGGCCGAAGCAGAACTATGCAATTTCTCCGCAGTCAGGACACCGAAGTTGGACCCCACGCACCAGGCCCACCCTCTGCCCCTAGGAATGTGGCACCAGGCTATCAAACAGCAGTGGCTTCCAACGTCGATTCTCAGCACGTGCTGGAGGCACTACTTGTCCTCCAACTCTGCCGTCAAGTGGTCCAACGTCCTGGGCCCTTCTGGAGCTGTTTTGGCCACCTTACCGCGCCTCGGATGGGATGGGGTGGGGCACCGGGGACGGCATCTCGATAGACTTTTCCTCTTTCGGTCGGCACGCGGTGGCCGCGTCGAGCAAGCCACGTTCCGCCAGCAGCTGCACAACGTTTCAGTGCCGTCGGCTGTTGGCCAATTGAAGCCACCTTTGCTTTCGGTCATCCGCGAGGACCTCCCGTCCGGAAAACAAAAACCTCGACGCGGCCATCTTCCTGAGTGGTGTTGTCGCGGGTGGATACCCGTGCCAGCTGCAGATATACATGGACCGTGGAATCATCAACCCGTTCTGCCTCCTCTGTGGCCCAGCTGCTGGGACCCCTAAACACAAGCTCTGTGAGTGCCCTGGTTTCCACTTATTCCGTCGCGATCTGGATCTAAGTGATGTGGCTCGGGCTGGTGAAGGTAGCCCTGGGCAGGATTCACTGCACACCAGAGCCCTAGCCCCAGACCTTGGGGTCGACCGGCCCACCCTGTCCATGGCCCCTTTTCCAGGCATTGGCACCAGCGTACCCCCTCTGGTCTGTTGGGTCCTCGGCTCTGTATAGATGGGTCTAGGCTGGACCAAGGCAACCCGTTCTCGTCCAGGGCTGACTGGGCTGTAGTTGGCATGCAGGATGTATGAGGTTCTGACGGCAGCGTTTCCGGGCCATTGCCCCACCCTCGCCAGCGCAGTGGGGGGGGAGATTCACGCCCTCCTGATGGCCATTCGTCTAGCTGCCCCTGGCTTCCTTAAAATCTACTTTGGCTACCAAGCGGTCATCGATGTTTGGACCGCGGGCCCCGACGCGGATCGCTCGCAAGTAGCTTTTGCAGTGTTGTGGGACGGTGTTCTTCCAGGCCAGAGAGTTCGGGCTCGAGTGTTTTCGAACTCAGGAAGATCAAGGCCCACCCCTCCTGGCAAGCCTGTTCCAGAACATCCAACGTGCCGTTCTGGGCTTGATTTGGCAACACTCTCGCCGATAAGCTTGCGGAGCGAGGGGCCCAGGCGCATGTTTCCAACCCTCTACTTGTGCGACGGCGCAAAGAAAGCCGCGACTCGGTTCGGCAGGTCTGCAAATTCATTGGCGCCTTTGGTAAACATGTGTCTCATTAGAACGTCCCCGACGTCCAGCGAGTCAAGAAGGCCCGCCGCCCGACGTTCGATGCCCTCCAACTCGTCCCAGACCGTCAAGGCCACGTGTTGCAGCGAGTTGGGAAGGCTGGGAAGGCGTGTATTTGCACCCGCTGTGGAGGTCGAGGTCTGTCGGAGCGTGCTGTGTGTGCTATGCCATGCACGGGCCTCCCTAGACTGGCCCGCCAAGCCCATAAAACTCATCGGCCCTGGCTCATGGGCTCCTCCCTGGCGTGGTGCTCCAAGTGTGCAGCCTTCGGGAGTTCGCAGCTCCGCTTGCTCGGGGGTCCCTGTCACGGGAACCCCAGCAACAAGGTCGGAGGGAAGACCCTGAGGCTGCTCAAAGAGGGGAAGGATCCGCCCAGCAGCCGCGTGGTGGGCAGAAGCTTCCGCCTCACCATCTCTTAATTCATCCCCATGTTTAACCCTGAGCGTCGTGTTTCATCTAGAGGCAGACGTTCCGCAGCTTGAAGGAGCTTGAAGGAGCAGGAGGAGGAGAAGGCGGAGGAGGAGGAGGGAGGAAGGAGGAAGGAGGAGGGCGGTAGGGAGGGAGAGAGGGAGGGAGGAAGAGAGGGGAGCAGGGAGGGAGGGAGGGAGGGAAGGAGGCGGAGGAGGAGGAGGAAGAGGACGGAATAGGAACGAAGGACAATGAAGGAGGATGGGTACCGTCGGGGTTGATTCGAGAGGACACGCGAGAGGACACATGGCCCTTCGGAGGGCCACACTGCCACAGGAGCCATCGGAATGTAGGAAGGCACGGGTCGCGAAACACAGGACGCGAGGGCACCCTTGATTCGGCAGGGTCGACCAACCCATCAGCCTCGACTGTAGGACGAGAGGCAGGAAGAGGAGGACGAGGAGGACGATGCAATGCGATGCGACCACCGTTGCGGACAGCGTCCGGGCCTATAGCAGACCAGGTGGGTGAGGCCATGGCCTCTAGGAGGAGGAGGGAGAGGAGGAGGAGGAGGAGGAGGAGGAGGAGGCGGAGGAGGCGGAGGAGGAGGACGACGACGACGACGACGACGAGAGAGAGCATCGCGGGGCCTTGCCCTGGAGGCGGACCACGACCACCAGCTCCATGGAGGCAGCGGCCACCTCACGTGCGCCGCCCGCGCCGTGCCGGGCAGAAAGCACCAGGAGAAGGGGACGAGAACGGACCCGCCGCTCGGCAGAGAGTACTTCCCTGCCCAGCCTCAGACTTCTACCTACACCTGAGATCGACACGCAGGAGGCGACGAGAGCCTTGGCGATGTTCTTTCAGAAACTGGGGGAGTCCGTAAGACCGGCACCGACTTGGAAGCCTGGAAATGGGCACCAACACCAACACAGGGGGTTGCCTCCACAGGGGGAAGGTGATCCTAGATTTCGGTGTTGGTGGTAATAGTTCGGTCACGTAGAAGCCAGAATATTACCACCATCACCGAGATCGGGATCTTCTTTCCTCGGTGGAGGCACACCGCCGATCTTGGTGTCCTCTAGGCCTGCGAATATATGCTTCAGGCCGGCACTTCCCAGGCCTCCGCGGCAGGTGTGGTTGGTGGCGACGGGCTGCCTAGAAGGCCAAGACGCCCTCAGCCGAAGGCCGAGAAAAGTAGTACGGGGTTACAGAGAAACCGCCCTAGAGCAGCCTCGTGGCCACCCTTGGAGGCCTGGAAATTCATGGAGGAGATGATCCTAGATTTCGGTGTTGGTGGTAATATTTCGGCCACCTTGGAAGCCAGAATATTACCACCATCACCGAGATCGGGATCTGTCTTCCCTCGGAGGAGGCACATCGCCGATATTGGTGTTGGTGTCAATCTCTAGGCTTGCGATAGAGCAGCCTCGTGGCCACCCCGGGGCGGAATCACCTTATGATAACCCCGAAGGGCAGCGCGCAGCCGAGGAGGAGACCGCGGCCACCGCACTTTCGGGCCCCCGTCAGTGCGCAAGGGGGGGACACCCCACAAGACAACGATACCAGCGTCGCGCTGATAGGACATGAAAGGGGCACGCTTCGGTGCCAGTGGGATGTAAACTATACAAACAAACAAGCCGGATTCGGGCAAGCCCCCGGAGAGGACGACGACGAGCAGGACCCCCCACAACACGAGGCACCCCCCTTCTCACTACACCGACCTTGCAGACGTGCTGCAGCGGAGTTTTGCGTGAATGTATGCCAATGCAAGACCCCAAAACGGCGAATGAAAAGCGAAGTGAATTTCGCGTGGATTTGTTTTAGTCTTCACTCCTGGTAAGGACACTCCGCACGAAATGCACCTCGAAATCCGGAACGACATTCTCCAGGACTCTCTGGGCCCACCTCAATGAAATCCGGACGACATCGACTCTGCGATGTTGGCGCCATGGCCCTTCCCAGCCGCAACCCTACGCGAGCCCGCCCAGAGGTTTGTTTTTGGTACGTGGGCGCGCGAAGCGGGTCGAACGCCGTGCAAGCGGGGCTGTGCCACCAGCTAAGGAAAAAACATAGAGGCGAGCAACGCCAGGCACAGAGCGGGGCGGAGCTCGGCGCGGCCAACATGGCGCGGACGGCCTCACGAAGCGGCGCCGGCAAAACGGCCATGTAGGTGCCGACTGAACCTTAGGTCGGGCATGTCCCCCTACAGGCGGATTTTGGACGAAAAATGAAAAATAGTTCAAAATGCCCCCAAATGGTGAACAAAATACTGTTTTTCCCCTACCTAGGCTCTGCCTAGAAGGGGTCTTACTCGCTAAACTTGAAGGACCGGGCAGTGTAACCCGCCCCGGGCGGTTCCCCCGGCATCCGCCCGAAGCCATCCTCGAAGCCATCCCCAGCTTAGCTTTAGCTTAGCTTTACCTTAGCTTTACCTTAGCTTCAGCTTAGCTTTAGCTTAGCTTTACCTTAGCTTTAGCTTAGGTTTAGCTTAGCTTTAGCTTAGCTTTAGCTTAGATGTAACTTAGATGTAGTTTAGATTTAGCTTAGTATTAGCTTAGTTTTAGCTTAGAGTTAGCTTAGCTTGAGCTTAGCGTTAGCTTAGCTTTAGCTTAGAGTTAGCTTAGCTTGAGCTTAGCGTTAGCTTAGCTTTAGCTTAGATTTAGTTTAGTGGTAGCTTAGCTTTAGCTTAGCTTTAGCTTAGCTTTAGCTCAGTTTCAGCTTAGCTGTAGTTTAGCTTTAGTTTAGCTTCAGCTTAGCTTTCGCTTAGCTTTACCTTAGCTTTACCTTAGCTGTACCTTAGCTTTAGCTTAGCTTTAGCTTAGCTTTAGCTTAGCTTAGTTTAGCTTTAGCTCAGCTTTAGTTCAGCTTCAGCTTAGCTGTAGCTTAGCTTTAGCTTAGCTTTCGCTCAGCTTTAGCTTAGCTTTAGCTTAGCTTTAGCTTAGCTTTAGCTTAGCTTTAGCTAGGCGTTAGTTTAGTTGTAGCTTAGGTTTAGCTTAGCTTTAGCTTAGCTTTACTGTTACTACTAATGCTGCTTTCCTAGGGGCTCCAACTCCTAGGTAGGGTCGCACTGGGATAAGTATATATGTATGTGTATGTGTATATATACACGCATAGTATTATTGCATTCTCTTCCTGTAGAGGGACAGGCCCGACTTGAGCCGAACTGGATGCAGCTGCAGTGGAGGAGCGGCCCCACGGGCCCGCGGGCTCCGCACTCCGACGTTCAGGTCGGGCGTGTCCCCCTGCAGGCTGATCCTGGACGAAAAAAATTCGTCGATAAATAGTCCCCAGAGCATTTGTGGAATATTGCTGAATATATTCCCCCGACTAAATCTGCCCCAGAAATGTGCGGAACAAATGCTCAAAAATGGTGAAAAATGATACACAAATGGTCCCCAGAGCATTTGTGGACTATTTTTGAACATACTCCCCCCTGTAGATGAAAATAATTGTTGAAATCGTCGGAAAATGGTCTCCAGAGCATGTGTGGACTATTTTTGCACATGCTCCCCCTGTAGAGCGACGGGCCCGACTTAAAGTTTAAAAAATTGCTGACTATTTTTGAAACTGCTCAAAATACCTCAACAGAAATACCTCAAAAATAAAAAAAGACCACAAAAATGATCAAATACCCCAAGGAGCATTTGTTGCCTATCTTTGGATATACGTATTCCCCCTGCAGAGGGACGGGCCCGACTTGATCCGCCGTTCCCTCTGCGGCCTCGGTCCCTGCATTGGGAGTCCCAGAACGGTGCGGTGACTGACCGTGAGGTGACCTCGAAATCCTCCCAGACCTCACCACACGGTCCGTCACCGCACGGTTTTGGGACCCTGGAGGCCCCTGTCGCCCGAGACATCCTCGGAGAAGGACTCGAGTCCCAAAACCGTGCGGTGACCCCGAATCCCCACCGACTCACCGCACGCTGTGGTCACCACACCGTTTGGGGGCCCCCGACTGCCGGCCGCGCCTCGGGCCTGCCAGGGCCCCCCCGCGGGGCGAGAGCCCGGGCCGCTCCCGCGGCGGCGGCGGAGCGGCGCCGGCACCCGCGCCCCGGGAGCGGGTCTGCCCGTGCCCCGCGTCGTGGGTCGGGCACGTCCCCCTTGGAGGCAGATCTGGGAGGAAAAAAGTACACCTCCTCCTCCTCATCATCATCCTCCTCCTCCTCCTCCCTCTCCCTCCTCCTCCTCCTCCTCCTCCTCCTCCTCCTCCTCCTCCTCCCTCCTCCTCCTCCGTCCCTCCTCCGCCTCCTCCGTCCTCCTCCTCCTCCTCCTCCTCCTCCTCCTCCTCCTCCTCCTCCTCCTCCTCCTCACACACTTCCTCCGCCTACCCTGTCACGTTGTCCTTTAGCTCCTTCCTGTGATCACACATCCCGTCGCCATCGACGGCCAAAACCTTCGGGGTCGGCGGCACCGGCGTTAAGGCCTTCACAATACAGATACTGCAAAAAAGTAGTCGAGAATGGTCCAAAAATCATGGGGGAGGATCGTCCCCAGACTATTCTTTTGACTATATCTTTGAATAGTCCTCCTGTGGAGGGACACGCCCGACGGGACCCACGTGGGCAGGGCGCGGGCGGCCGCAGCCTCAGAACGTAGGGGTGCACAGGCAACCCGTATGGCAAGGACTTGCTGCAAGGGCCTTGCTGCAGAGGGCCTTGGAGGGCCTTGGGGGCAAGGATGCGAGGGTACCCTTGGGAAGGCTGCCCATCCTCATTCTGCGGGTGGACTGCAGAAAATGTGGACGAAGTGGTAGACAAACTGGCGCTGATCGGAACAGGGGATAACATAGGGCACGAGCCAGCACAAGCGGAAGGCATGGGTGAAGTAATACACGACCCGGGGCAAACAGAAGACGAGAAAAGCGAGGTTCAGGATCGCGCTTGTGGTCGGTGTTGCCTGCTGGTGGTAGACCTGTTGGTCAGGACGAAGGACGGGTCCCTGGGAAGGGGCCGAGAGGTCTGGGGGCCACAGCTCGTAGAAAAAATGACGACGTCGGAGGTGATCATGCTTAGAAGACGGAAGGACCACCCTCACGATCAGCACCCTCCAAAGGAAGGAATCGAGCATGGCAGGGCTGTCCCGCACAGGCCCAGGACTGCGAGTAAACGCCAGCTATGGGGGTCGGGGTTTTCCTTCCTTCCTTGGTTAGTACGGGAGCTGTGGGAGCGAAGAGGCTCGAGGTAAGTGCAGCAGAGGCAATGGCCACTCGGGCCCGAGATGTTTGGCCTGCATCGGCGGTGGACAAACCTCCCTTTAGCAAACCACCCTTTAATGCAAACGGCCTGTGAACGAAACCGACGGACCTGGATCCGCAAAAATGACGGCCGCGACGCCCTCTCGCGAACCGAAAACGGCCAATTCACTAATCGACGTGTCAAGGTAGGAGGTTTACCAACCTCCGACTGCAACGGGGGGGCTGCCGGCTGCCAGCCTGGGGGCGGCTTCTGACGGCACACCAAGACGCCAAAGGTCTCAAGTCGGGAATATTCTGACCCTGGTCAATCCAGACCCGGGTCAGTCAGGCCTTGCAGAATCCTGCGAAATCCTGCAAGGTCCTGCACCCAAACCCGGGTCAATGCGAAGGATCCTGCAAAATCCTGCAGGATCCTGCATCCAAACCCGGGTCAATGCGACCCTGGCCCTGCAGGATCCTGCAAGATCCGGCGCTCTGGCTGACCCCCCTTTGCATTGACCCCCGTCTCGAGGCTCCCGATCAAGGGGACTCGGGAGGTCTCCGGGAGGGGGGGGGGGGGGCGATCCCAGGGGCTTCCGGAAGCCTTTGCATGCCCCTAGAGGCCCAGAGGGAACAAGCAGAGCGTCAAAACGCCTCGGTCCTCGACCCCCTGAGAGGAGAAGGAAGAGGAGGAGGAGGAGGACGACGAGGAGGAGGAGGAGGAGGAGGATAAGAAAATATTAAGAAAAAGTAAAAACAAAAAAAACATAATGAAAAAAAGAAGCAGGAGGAGAACGAGAGGGAGGAGGAGGAGGAGGAGGAGGGAGGAGGAGGAGGAGGAGGAGGAGGAGGAGATGAGGAGAGAAGAAGGAGGAGAAGAGGTTGAGGAGGAACAGGAAGGAACAGGACTTGGAGGGAGGATAAGGAGAGGAGGGGAGGAGAGGAGGAGGAGGGAGGAGGAGGAGGGGGAGGGAGGAGGAGGAGGAGGAGAGGAGGAGGAGGAGGGAGGAGGAAGGAAGGAAGGAAGGAGGAGGGGGGAGGAGCAGGTCGAGGTGGAGGGGAGACCCTCCCCGCGGGCGGCCACGTGGCTCCCCTGGGAGCCAGCGCTTCGCCCGGGGTATACCAGCACATGGTCGGGCCAAGGGCTGCTCCTCAATGTTCCACTCCTCCTCCTCCTCCTCCTCCTCCTCCTCCTCCTCCTCCTCCTCTTCTTCTTCTTATTATTATTATTATTCTTCTTATTATTATTCGTATTCTTATTATTCTTCTTATTATTATTATTCTTCTTATTATTATTATTCTTCTTATTATTATTATTCTTACTCTTCTTCTTCTTCTTAGTCTTCTTCTTATTATTCTTCTCCTTATTATTATTATTATTATTAATATTCCTCTTCCTCTTCCTCTTCCTCTTCCTCTTCCTCTTCCTCTTCTTCTTCTTCTTATTATTCTTATTATTATTCTTATTCTTCTTATTATTATTATTATTCGTATTCTTATTATTATTATTATTCTTCTTCTTATTATTATTATTATTATTCGTCTTCTTCTTCTTATTATTATTCTTCTTATTACTATTACTAAGATTCTTCTTCTTATTCTTATTATTCTTCTTATTATTCTTCTTCTTCTTCTTCGTCTTCGTATTCTTATTCTTATTATTCGTCTTCTTCGTCGTATTATTCTTCTTATTCTTCTTGTTATTATTATTCTTATTATTATTCCTATTATTATTCTTCTTATTATTATTATTATTATTCTTCTTATTCGTCTTCTTCTTATTATTATTCTTATTCTTCTTATTGTTATTTTTATTATTCTTATTCGTCTTCTTCTTATTCTTCTTCTTCTTCTTATTCGTCTTATTATTCTTCTTATTCTTAGTATTATTCTTCTTATTCTTATTATTATTCTTATTCTTATTCTTATTCTTCTTATTATTATTATTCTTCTTATTATTATTATTCTTAGTTTTCTTATTATTCATCTTATTCTTCTTATTATTATTTTCTTATTATTCTTCTTATTATTATTATTCTTCTTATTCTTCGTCTTCTTCTTCTTATTATTATTCTTATTATTCGTCGTCGTCTTCTTCTTCTTCTTATTCTTATTCGCCTTCTTCTTTTTATTCTTCTTCTTATTATTATTATTCGTCTTCGTCGTCTTCTTCTTATTCTTATTATTATTCTTCTTATTATTATGATTAGTATTCTTCTTCTTAGTATTATTATTCTTCTTATTCTGCTTATTATTATTCTTATTCTTCTTCTTAGTATTCTTCTTCGTATTATTATTATTAATAGTATTATTATTCATCTTATTCCTCTTATTATTATTATTCTTATTATGATTAGTATTATTCTTCTTATTCTTATTATTATTATTCTTATTCTTATTATTATTATTATTCTTCTTCTTTTTCTTATTATTCTTCTTCTTCCTCTTCCTCCTCTTCCTCCTCTTCTTATCCTCCTCCTCCTCCTCCTCCTCCTCCTCCTCCTCCTCCTCCTCCTCCTCCTCCTCCTCCTCCTCCCTCCTCCTCCTCCTCCTCCTCCTCCTCCTCCTCCGCCTCCCCCCTCCTCCTCCTCCTCCTCCTCCTCCGCCTCCTCCTCCGCCTCCTCCTTCTCTCCTCCTCCTGCTCCTCCTCCTGCTCCTCCTCCTCCTGCTCCTGCTCCTCCTCCTCCTCCTCCTCCTCCTCCTCCTCCTCCTCCTCGGCCCTGGGACCGTCAAGACGGCCGATCGGGGACGCACTGACCTGGGTCAATCCAAACCCGAGCCGGTCGGGCCTTGCAGGGTCCTGCAAAGATCCTGCAGGACCCTGCGCGCAAATCCTGGTCAGTGCAGCCCTGGCTCTGCAGGGTTCTGCAGGATGCAGCGCTCTGGCCGACCACTGCTTGCACTGCCGCCCGTCGAGAGGCTCCCGAGCTCGGGGTGGAGGGGTCCAGAGCTCTGGGGGTGGGGAATCGCACTGCAGTCAAACCTGATGGTAAGGATGCGCGATGAGGATGCAAGCCCCCTTGTCGCCCGTGCCGAGGCGTTTTCGAGCTCGGCGGGCCATCGAGGATAAACCAGAGAGGCACGGATGCAAGGGTTCGGCGGCGAGCGATGGGGAGAAGTGAGAAGGAGAAGGCCTTCTCGGAAGCCCTCGCGCCTTCTGGCAGGTTGTCTGTGTCTTCGCGGAAGGCTCGGAAAACTTCTCAGAAGGCGGGATGACTTCCGAGCCTTCTGAGAAGGCCTTCTCCTTTTCCCCCCCTGCTCGCCGCCGAAGGGTACCCTTGGGAAGGCTTCCCATCCTTCCCAACGGTGTCGACCCTACGTCGGATGTCTGGGACAGGCCACCTCACCAAGCGTGGCATGGTCTCATCCTGGGCCCAGGACCCGTGGATTCGAGTAGAAGATGGACTACAGAATTGACGGATCCCAAAGTTGATTGTCCCCGTCGAATATACGACGAATACGTAGGATGTTCGCAAATCCACTGAGAATTGCAAGTACTGCATCTATAGATTCGACGAGAAAATGGGTTCTGGTGTACATCAATTCTGTAGCCGACCCCCTACTCGATGTATACAGTCTCCTGGCGTGGCCAGGGAGGCCTCCAAACCCGAGAGGGAACGCTAGGGAGTGTCTGGCTCAGGAGACTAGGCTGGCTTCGCGGCCTCCCGAAAACTAATGAGGACTTTACCGGATTTCGACCCTCGAAGACCCTGGACTGCGCGGCAACCCGCGGCAATCTCAACGGCACGGCTACTGTTAGGTCGGGCATGTCCCCCTACAGGCGGATTTGTGAGGGACAATGAAAAATACTCAACACATACTCAAAGAAAGGTCCAGAAATATCAAATAATCGTCCCCTGACTATGCTTGTTACTACTTTGGAATATTCCTCATGCAGAGGGACGTGCCCGACTCAAGGCTCCTGCAAGGCCTCTGCACGGCAGCAGCGGGCAACTGCGAGGCTAGATCGCGGCGACTCGCAGGGGGGGAGCCGTCGAGCTGGACTCGGCGAGGCCTCGCCGATGCATCGCGGCCCCGACCCCGCCGGCGGTCGAGCCCGCACGCTCTCGGGCGGGCAGGGCTTCACACCCGAGGGGGCACGCCGGGGCGCGCCCGGCTCACAGGGGGAGCCGTCGAGCTGGACTCGGCGAGGCCTCGCCGATGGATCGCGGCCCCGCGCCCGCCGGCGGTCGGACCTGCGCGCTCCCGGGGCGGGAGGGGCTGTCGGGCCCCTGGGCGGCGAGGAGCGGGCGATCGGGGGCCCACGCGCCCCGCCCCCCCCCCCACGAGCCGAGGCCGCCCCGACGCTGCCCAGACACTGCGAGGCGGAGGCTTCTCCGTGCCCGCTGCCTGGGAAGCAACGTCCTGGCGCACTGGCGAGCGGCGGGCATGGATACAGTCTGGGCCCCGGGGGCCCGCATAGGTCCGTGTCCACCGCATGTGGAGGTCCAAGGAGATCGACGCCCCAGGCGGCGGTCATGTGCAGATTCCTACCTCGGACGCATGTGGTCCAGGGTACACCTGGCCGCGCGCGCCCGTGCGCGCCGCGGGGCATGCTGGACCCCGGGTGGGCCGGATGGCGCGCCAAAAGCTTCTTGGGGCACTCGGGGACGGGAACCCCGCTCCCCCGGACGCTTCCGGAAGCCCTTCGCGGGCCCCCTGGAGGTCCAGAGGGAGCAACAAAAACGTCCAACACGCAGCAGCTCTCGATCCCTCGAGGGGAGGAGGAGGAGGAGGTGCGCGCCGCGGGGCATGCTGGACCCCGGGTGGGCCGGATGGCGCGCCAAAAGCTTCTTGGGGCACTCGGGGACGGGAACCCCGCTCCCCCGGACGCTTCCGGAAGCCCTTCGCGGGCCCCCTGGAGGTCCAGAGGGAGCAACAAAAACGTCCAACACGCAGCAGCTCTCGATCCCTCGAGGGGAGGAGGAGGAAGGAGGGAGGAGGAGGAGGAGGAGGAGGAGGAGGTAGGAGGAGGAGGAGAGCAGGAGGAGGAGGAGAGGAGGTAGGAGGAAGGAGGAGGAGGAGGAGGAGGGAGAGAGGAGGAGGGGAGGAGGAGGAAGAGGAGGAGGAGGAGGAAGGAGGAGGAGGAGGAGGAAAAGGAGGAGGGAGGAGAGGAGGAGAGCAGGAGGAGGAGGAAGAAGGGAGGAAGGAGGAGGAGGACGAGGAGGACCGAGGAGGAGGAGGAGAGGGAGGAGGAGGAGGAGGAGGAAGGAGGAGAGGGAGGGAGGAGGAGGAGGAGGGAAGGAGGAGGGAGAGGGAGGATAGGGAGGAGGGAGGGAGGAGGGGAGGAGGGGAGGGGAGGAGGAAGGAGGAGCGCCGCGCGCGCCCCCGCCCGCGCCCACCGAGCTGAAGCAGAGGGCGAGGCCGAGGCCGTAGTGGTTCGACCTCGCGGGCCCCTCGTCGTGGTACTTCGCCATCAGCTGCGCGCGGGGCGGGGCGGGGGAGGCGGCGGCACTGCCGCGGCCGCCCTGGCCTCGCCACGTCCCCCCTGCAGGAATGGAAGCGGCAGCCCCCCCCACCACCCCCCCCGCCCCCCCCCCCGCCCCCCCTCTGGAGAAATGGGAGCAGCAGCGGCAGCAGCAGCGAGAGAAAGAGGGAGAGAGACAGAGAGCAGCAGCAGCAGCAGCAGCAGCAGCAGCAGCAGCAGCAGCACTAGGAAAAGAAAGAGAGAGAGAGAGAGACGCCAGCTCAGCAAAACTAGTCCCCTGGAGCGAGAAGCACGAACCCCTAAGTGCAAGCACAGCCTGGGAATTGCAAAAAAACATGCAGTACGGATACTCACATGGGGTCATGAATGTGTACGCTGAGGGAAAAGAAATAACACTATACATATAGAGAGAAAGATAATGATATCGGAGAAAAACCCAAACATATTGCTTAAACAATTAAATTGTTATAATCGTGCTATAGGGCGGGCTATCGGGCTATCGGGCTATAGGGCTATCGGCCTATAGGGCTATAGGGCTATCGGGCTATAGGGCTATAGGGCTAAAGGACTGTGACCTATAGGCCCATAGGGCTATAGGGCTATGGGGCTATAGAGCTAGATGGGCTATGGGGCTATAGGGATATAGGGATATAAGGCTATTAGGGCTATAGGGATATAAGGCTATAGGGCTACAGGGCTATAGGGCTATAGGGCTATAGGGCTACTGGGCTATTGGGCTATTGGGCTATTGGGCACCCCTGGGCACCCAAGCACCCCCCGGCACCCGGGCACCCGGGCACCCGGGCCCGGCCACCGAAATCGGCCACGCACCTCACCGGCCACCCGGGCACCCGGGCACCGCAGGGCACCCGGGCACCCGGGCACCTGGGCCTGGCCACCGAAATCGGCGACGCACCTCACCTAACCCTTTCATCCGCTAGGACCCCTACAGAGGCAAGCTCTGATTGGGGAAATGCACGTATGTGTACGCTGATAGAAAAGAAAGAAAATATATACATAGAGAGAAAGAACATCACGAGAAAAGCAGAAAAGAAGGCAAAAAAAATAAAGAGAAAGAGAAAGAGAGAGAGAGAGGCAGAGATAGAGACACAGATAGACAGATCGATCTATAGAGAGAGAGATGAATACATATATATATATATATATACAGAGAGAGAGACAGAAAACAAACAAAAAAAATAAATAAAGAAAGAGAGAAAGGAGAGAGGAGAGAGGGAGGAGGAGAGGGGAGGTCAAGGGGGGAGGAGAAAAGGAAATAGACACACAGAGAGATGGGGGGGATTACTCAGAGCTCCGACGACTCCAGTGCTTCGAGTCGCTGGCCCACACTGCACCCGACCACTGCCTTTCCTAGGGCAAGCTCGTTGTCCCAAGTCTTTATTTGACGTGCCAGGACGGTTTCCAGACGCCGAGGATGGCAAAAACACGCCAGTGCCATTTCCATAACACTCACCAGAAGTCTGGCCCTCCAGATTTCTATGGACGTCTCCAGGGGCCCCCTCCCGCGGTCACAGGAGGCCTCTGGAGGCCTCCAGGAGCCGAAAGAAGGCCCAAGCCATGTCTGGAGAGGCCCCGAACCCTCCGAGAGATCCCCGGCCCTCGACCCTTGAGGTCTGGACTGGGAAAGAGCGCGCGAGAGAGAGATAAGACTAAAAACAACAACAACACCAACAACAACAACAACAACAACAACAACTACAACAACAACAACAACAACAACAACAACAACAACAACAACAACAACAACAACAGCAGCAGCAACAACGAAAACAACAACAACAACAACAACAACAACAACAACAACAACAACAACAACAACAACAACAACCACCACCACCACCACCACCACCACAACAACAACAACAACAACAACAGCAGCAGCAGCAGCAGCAGCAGCAACAACAGCAGCAGCAGCAGCAGCAGCAGCAGCAACAACAACAACAACAACAACAACAACAACAACAACAACAACAACAACAACAAAAACAATAAAACAAAACAAAACAAAAAACGAGAGAGAGAGAGAGAGAGCGCGCGGAAGAGAGAGCGAGAGAGACAGAGAGACCCTGGCCGTCGACGTCGTGCCCTCACCTCGTGGGCCCCAGGATCTCCCGGCCCCTCCCTGGCAGGCGCACATAAATGGAGGGGCCTAGGGACACACAGATAAATACACACCAATCCCAGGCTTCCCGCACATTTTCCCACAGTCCCACCAGCCCTCTGGGCGTCGGTGGTTTAACGAGTTTCCTCTTCCACCCCTCCCTCTTCCCCTTCGGGGAGGGGTTTACCCCTCCCCCTACCCCCTACCCACTGACCTGGACAGGAGGGGCGGGGAGCGGTCAGAGCGTCCAAAACGGCCTCGGCGAGAAAGCCAAAAACATTGATTTTACGATGGTTTTGGCCCCATTTTGGCCTTCTCAGGGGGCAACGCTAATTAAGGCTCCCCTCTTCTTTGATCGATTTCCTCCACGATGGCCGCAAGAGGCCCCCAGGATGCCCCAAGAGGCCGCAGGATGGCCCCAAGATGGCCCCAAGAGGCCCCCCAAGAGGCCCCCAGGAGGCCCCCAAGAGACCCCCAAGAGGCCCCAAGATGGCCCCAAGAGGCCCCAAGAGGCCCCCAGGAGGCCCCAAAGAGGATCCCGAACGGCCCACAGAGGCCCCCCCGAGGCACCCAAGACGCCGAAAAGCCCCTCAGGACGACCCTCTACTCGCCTGGGCGTCGTTTCTGAACGGGCTGGTGGGGATACGCGAAGCGTCTAGAATTTCTGGGTTTTCGTCTCCACCCCACGCTTCCCTTATCTCCCCATACTTTCTCTCAAAGTTCGACGAGAAATTGTGTCTGCGTGTTTTTTTCCCTCCTGAACAACAGGGGGCGGAGGGAGGGGGGGAGGGCTGCTCAAAGAAGGCGGCTGCTTCCGAGAGGGCGCCGGCCCTGCAGCTGCAGACGAGGCCCGCGCCTGCTTAGAAGAAGAGGCGCTTCTGAGAAGCCCTCGCTTTAAGTCGGGCCTGTCCCTTTAGAGGAGGAGTATTCGAAAGTAGCCAAAAACTACCACGGGGACGCTTGGGTGTATTTACTATTTGGGTGTATCTTTTGAA
>CAUYUJ010018471.1:738039-780539 GCA_963575745.1 Prorocentrum cordatum
TGCAACCTCGTAAAAAAATCACGCCCGGAGTCCTAGACCCCGTCTTTCTGCGTTATTTTTCGAGCCGGATCGGTCTGTGGGATCGATTCTGTGAGGGCCCCGGGGCCCGGAAAAAGTGACGACGCCCGTCATGAAAAAACTGCGACGTCAAGGTCTCAGGGAACGCTATCCTGTCGGCCTTTGTACCCTTCTTTCTGTGCCCCCTCCGATCGTGCCGAAGTCTGAGGGCCCCCCGACGGCAGCCGGGCGCCCACCCCCAGCGTCCCCGGGTCCTGGCTGTCGAACCACCTGCGGGGGGCGGCGGCCGCGCTGTCGTCCGGCGCCAGCGCCGCCGGAGTCCCACCCCTCCCGGGAGGAGGAGGAGGAGGAGGAGGAGGAGGAGGAGGAGGAGGAGGAGGAGGAGGAGTAGCAGTGGAAACCCAAGAGTCATCAACGATGTTGGAATAAACCCTCCCTCCAAGCTCCCTCTTCATAGGCCCCTGCAACGGTTCACTTCCATGGAGGGAACTGCCCCGATGGAAGAGAACCGTTGGAAGACCCTATAGCCTGCCAAAACAATGTTCTCGGGATTCCAACGCCACGGATCAACCTGACTCCTGCGTCTTGACGATCTTGAATCGCGTCAGATTCCTGAGACATCAACACAGCGAATCAACGTAACTGCTCCGCCCTCATAATCCTGAAACATAATCCTGAATCTTTCCCAAAACACCATTTGGGTACGCTGATGATGGGAATCCGTGAAACTCTTGCCAATGTTGAAAACCAATGTGCGCAGAGCTAAGGCGAGAGCCACATTTTGAAGAGAAACCGCCGTCAATCCGTGAAGCTATTGCAAACTTTGGAAACAAATGCGCGCGGCGCTACAGCGAGAGCCACATTTTGAAAACCGCCCGCCCTCAATCCGTGAAACTCTTGCAAATATTCAAAACGAATGTGCGCGGGGCAAAGGCGAGAGCCACATTTTGAAAACCAACCATCAATAATCCGTGAAACTCTTGCAATTTTGTTAGAACAAATGTGCGCGGCGCTACGGCGAGAGCCACATTTTGAGAAAAAAATGCCCTCCATGTGTGAGACTGTTGTCAATTTGAAAGTGTCAGGGTCCTATGTGGTGCGGAAGTCTCAAGCGAAACGCCTGGCCCGCCCTAAAAACTGGCCTCGGGGTGCGACAGGGAGAAGTTACCTATCAGGAAAAGGAATGGAGGAGGGGAAGGAGGAGGAGGAGGAGGAAAAGGAGGAGGAGGAGGAGAAGAGAGAAGACAGGGAAGAAGAGAGAGAGGAGAGAGGAGAGAAAGGAGGAGGAGGAGGAGGAGCCTGAGGAGGAGGAGGAGGAGATGGAGGAGGAGGAGGAGGAGGAGGAGGACTAGTGCAAACCCAAAACGCATCAACCATGTTGCAATAAGCCATCCCTCCAAGGTCCCTCCTTCACAGGTCCCTACAAGACTTTTATCTTCACTGTGGAAAATGGACCATTCGAAGACAACCGTCAGAGAATCCTCCATCGTGCC
This sequence comes from Prorocentrum cordatum, assembly GCA_963575745.1. Classification (NCBI taxonomy): domain Eukaryota; class Dinophyceae; order Prorocentrales; family Prorocentraceae; genus Prorocentrum; species Prorocentrum cordatum. The sequence continues at coordinate 739,551 of CAUYUJ010018471.1, forward strand.
AACACGGAGTTATTTGGCCTGCAACGCCGCGGATCAACGTGACTGCTACGTCCTGACAGTCCTAAGCCGTGCCAGAAAAAAAAAACCCTTCCGGGACTTCAGCACACGAATCCACACGTCTGTTGCGTCCTGACAGCCCGAAATCGTGCCAGAATGCCACTCCTTGGGCTTCAACCCTACGTATCCTTGGAGCTGCTGCAAGCGTGTCAGGCGAATGCGCGCGGCGCTAGAGCAAGAATCCAATGTTTAAAACCAACCGCACTCCATCCGTGACACTGTTGCATACTTTGAACACGACTGAACGCGGCGCTAATGTGAGAGCCGTCTTTTGAAAACGACCCGCCCTCCATCCGTGAAACGGCTGCACACTTTCAGGATGAATGTGCGCGTCGCTGATGCGAAAACAGCAGCTTGAAAACCACCTGCCCTTCATCCGCAAAAATGCTGTAACCTTTTAGCATAAATGTGCGCGGCACTAGAGCGAGAATCTAATCTCGAAAACCACCCGCCCTCCATCCGTGAAACTGTCGCCCATTTTACGTAAGACGAATGCACGCGGCTCTAAGGCGATAGCCGCAATTTGAATGTCCCTCGCCTTCCACCCGTGAAACTGCTGCAAACGTGTAAGACGAATGCACGCGGCTCTAAGGCGATAGCCGCAATTTGAATGTCCCTCGCCTTCCACCCGTGAAACTGCTGCAAACGTGTAAGACGAATGTGCGCGGCGCTGAGGCGAGAGCAGTATTTTGAAAACTGCCCGCCCTTGATCTGTGAAACTGCAGCAAGCGTTAGACGTCCTGAAAACCACCCACCCTCCATCCGTGAAACTGTTACCGATTTCGGGCTTCGGGCTCATAAGCGGCGCCTGGCCCGCCCTACCGACACGTCTGGGGGTGCGGCCGGGGGGAGTTGCTCATAAGAGAAAGGGATGGGAGGAGAAAGGAGGAAAGAGGAGGAGGAGGAGGAGAGGAGAGAGGAGGAGGGACGAGGAGGAGAAGAGAGGAGAGACGAGGAGGGACGAGGGACGAGGAGGGACGAGGGACGAGGAGAGGAGGAGGGACGAGAGGAGGAGGGACGAGGGACGAGGAGGACGAGAGAGGAGGAGGGACGAGAGAGGAGGGACGAGGAGGAGGTTGAGCGCCGCCAGAGGCGAACGAGCGGGCCTCAGGGTCTCTGCGCCCCTCGGCCTCCGGCCTCGGTGAACACCCCTGAGGCGCCCGCGCCGAAGGGCCGAGACCCCGGCGAGCCCCAGAGGGGGCGCGCGTCGTCTTGGCGTCCCTCTCCCGTCCGTCCGTCGGGCAGCTGGCAATTTCTCCGCTCGGCCCCCAAGTGGCTCGAAAAGGGGCCCCCAACGCGGCCCCCAGGAGGCCTCAAACTGCCTCCAAGAGGCCCCCGAGATGCCTCCCACGACATCCAAACGAACATCCAAGACGCCGTCGCCCACAACCCAGGGGCGGTCGCGGGATGTGCCGAAGGCCATTCTACATCCGCCGCCCCCTGTGGTCTCGTCACAGGGGTGCCTGGCGTACTGAACCCTACGAAATGTGTTTTGGTTTTCTGTAAAAAATTGGCCCAACAGCACTCAAGGACCACATCCCGGAAATACTTTCGAGCACCCCGAAAAGTATCGAGACAATGTCGAACGAGTACCGCCTCTCAGGGCCCGACACGTGAAAACCCTCCAATTTCGATACTTTCTTGCTGCTCGACATTCTTCCTGGCCATCATGGCTACAGTAGGTTGGAATATCATAACGCTCGGCCGCATCCCGTTCCCCTCCTCTCCTCCCCCCCTCTCCAGCCAATGCCGATGTCGACCGAACCCCAGCCTGTCTAGGGTCGCTCTCCCCCTTTTCCCCTGCACGTCAGGTCTGAATGGTGGTCGCACCCCTCGACAGCTCAAGTTTGCGCCTCTTCCCCCCTTCAGACTGGAGCAGAATCTGTCGCTGCTGCATAGCGCTGACACTTCTCCTTGCATGTATCCCCACGGAACGAAGTGCAAAAAGAAAGAGGAGTCGGAAGCGTGGCTTCGGGGGGGGAGGGGGGGGGTATCCGGCGCTTCTAGACGTTCTCGTGGCCACCGCTGGACGCGGCCCGGGACAGACCCTCGCAGAGGTCCCGGGACCTGCTTTGAGCGGATTCTGTGCTGGGGATCGTCGAAGATCAAGCAACAAGGTAGTAGAGGATGACACAGGGGAAGAGAAGGGGGGGGGAGGGAAGAATGCAATGAGCAGGAATAGGGACAAACGGACCCCCTGTCTGGACGCGCACCCCGCGAAACGAGAGGTGCAGTCTGAAGGGCTTTAGCCCTCTGCCGCCGTCCCCTCCGGAGATTGCTTGCCTGGCCACGCTCGGTCGGCTGGCTGGCTGGGCAGCTTTCACGTCGGCTGGCTGGCTGGCAACTCCGCTGGTTGGCCGGTCGTCTGAGCAAATGGTGGGCACTTGGCTCGGTTTGCTTGCTAGCTGGCTGGGTGCGCGCGCGCCTGGCATCATCAATGAAGGGTGATGGCCTCGGGAGGAGGAGGAGGAGGAGGAGGAGGAGGAGGAGGAGGAGGAGGGGAGGAGGGGGAGGAGAGGAGGAGGAGGAGGAGGAGGAGGAGGAGGCTACGGGGGCATGGTTGCCTCGGAGCGCGCGCGCCGCAATGTCACTCGGGATTGCGGCCTCGAAGGCGCGAGTGCAGCACGGCAGCTCCACAGACTACGGAGGACTGTCGCCTCGGGGCGCAAATTCTTCGAATTGTCAAGTGGGTTTGTGGCCTCGAGGCGCGCGATGCTGCCGCAGTTGAGAGGAGAGGTGTGACTTCGGGTGCGCGACGGAGGCCATGCAGCTTGCAAGGGACTGCGGCCTCTGGAGCGTGGATTACGGCGTGCCGTGCGCAAGGAACTGCGGCCGCGCGTTTTGCAGGGGCGCGTGGCCTCGGGAGCGCGCGCAAGGCGTGGTAAATATTGCTACGAGCTGGGGCCTCGGCGGCGCGGACGCGCTGCAAGAACACGACGACCCCGAGAGAGCGCCTGCGTCGCAGCTTAGAATTTAGTCGGGCCTGTCCCCTTACAGGGGGATTTTCGACGAAAAATTAAAAATACCCTAAAAATAATCAAAAAATACTCTAAAAGTAGTCTGGGGACTATTTTTTGAATATTCGCTTACCTTTTTGAAGTATGTTTAGGGTATTTTTTTCGTCGAAAATCCCCATGTAGGGGGACACGCCCGACATAAACTTAGAACAAAATGTGGCCTGGGAGCCCACATGCGCCGTAAACTACATGGGGGTGTGGCCTGAGGGGCGCGTCCGCGCAGTGATGCTCTAGGGAGTGCGGCCCCAGCGGCGCGCAGATGCTGTTACTTACCGAACAGAAAGAAGTGGCCCCAGGAAGGCTCATCTGCCGCAAAATACGGCCCAAGAATTCCGAGGATGTGGCACAGGGATGATAACGGGTTCCTGTCGGGCCGAGAGGGTCGCGCGCGGCCTATTACCTTCAAACTTTGGAACGAGGAGCAATGCTCTGGAACATCTGAGACCTTGGAACGGAGGAAATGCAGTGGAACTGGTGCTAGAACCGAGGAAGTGAAGACGGCTGGCAGGGTGCAGAAGCTTAATCTTCGCAGCCTGGTGCTCCCCAAGGGGGCCAGCAGGTAGACGCGTCCGCTCCTCCAAGCTCCTCTCCGCCTCCTCCTGCTCCTGCGTATCCTACTCCTCGCTGCACCTCCTGCATCCGCCCTCCTCCCTCCAACAAATAGCAGGTTGCTCCATGGTGCGGGGAGAGAAAACTCCACACTCCCCCACCTCCATCCTTCTCCTGCCCCCGGGGGAACAGGAAGGCACTGCCACCGATACCGCCGCTCCCCAGACCCCGGCACGGGGTGCGCTCCGACAAGACGCTCGAGGCGAGTCCAGACATGGCGACGAGGGAAGGACAGAGCGGCATCGCTGCCGTTCCCCTCCCGGAGTCCCCGCTCACGGGGGGGCAGCAGAGCAAGAAAGAGACACGCTGCGAACGGTTGACGATCGGAGCTCCGCGCGGATTCCGTGGATCGGCGCTGGACCCCCCCCTGGCGGGCGGAGCGCGCCAGGGCGGCGACCCGACCCCCCCCCCACCCAGTCCCCCGCCCCTGGCGCGCTCCGCGCGCCAGGGAGGGGGGTTCAGCAACGATCGATCCCCGTAATGCCTGCTGAGGTTGGAAAATGTATAGTCAGGTCGGGCATGTCCCCCTACAGGCGGATTTTGGACGAACAATTCAAAATAGTCAAACCATACTCCCAAAAGTACCCAAGAATGGTCAAACAAAAAACGTCCCTTGACTATCTTTGACTAGTTTCGAATAGTCCCCCTGTGGAGGGACAGGCCCGACTTAAGTGTATTGCTCAGAACGTCTCTTCGAGAGAGGGGAGCGCGGGGGCGGGGGTGCTCCGCCCGGCGAAGAAGACCTGCAGGACCAGTGCCGACAGCGGGGAGAGCGAGCGGACCATCACGCTCGCGGACAGGTCCAGAAGCGACCTCAGGGAGGGGGCAGTGTGACGAACGAACAGCACGCACCCATACCAATAGGGGGGACGGAGAGGGCTATGGGTGCGTGTTGTCGGATGGGGGTCCCCACTCGAACGGGAGCCTCCCCAAGGGTCTGACAACCCGCAGCCATACCCATAGCCAGTCCTCCTTCGTCCGACCCTCTCATGGGTATGGGTGTGTGTTGTTCGTTCATCACAGTGGGGGCTGGGGCCAAGCTGCCCACAAATACAGTCAGAGCGTCTTGCCATAAGGAACCGTGGATGAAGAAGACGGCGTCCCAAGGTCCTGTCGCCGTTGAACAAAGCACGACGGGAGGTTTGTGGCACCTTTCTCGGAAGCTGGGCGAGGGCTGGCAAATCCGTGGCTGCTAAAACGGTCTCCCTGGAAGAAAAAAAACCTTCCCGGAATAAAACTCAGCGCGCTAAATCGTAAAACGTTTGCTTCCCGGGGAAAAAAAATAAAAACAAGAAAACGGAGCTCTGTTTTAGCAGCCACGGCTTTGCCAGCCTTTCGGCCTCTGGGGGCCCCTGCAGGGCCCAGGGACCGCCAAAAAACGGGTCAGGATGAAAAAAAACGTCCCGGGAGAATGGTCTAGACCTCCAGGGGTCCCCGCTGCGAACAAAAACACCAACCTGGAACGAAGACCATTGGGATCCTCGGCGACGCCCCGATGCACGAAGAGCGCCCAAGGAAAACGCACGGAGGGGCACCGAGCCCTTTCCGATACCAGTGAAACTTACACAAAGCGTTGACATACACGTGCCCTTCTTCCACCTCCTCACTCCTCCTCCTCTGACCTCTCTCCTCCTTAATTTAATACCCCTCCTCCTCCTCCCTCCTCCTCCTCCCCCGCCCCTACCTCATCCCTCCACCTCACATCCCATCCCTGCCCTCCTCCCTCATCCTCCTCCTCCTCTCCTCCTCCTCCTCCTCCTCCCCCTCCTCCTCCTCCTCCCCTCTCCTCCCCCTCCCCCTCCTTGCCCCCTCCACCCTCCCCTCCTTCTTTCTCTCCTCCTCCCCTCCATCCTCCTCTCCCCTCCTTCCTCATCATCCTCCTCCTACACTCCTCCTCCCTTCCTCCCTCTCCTCCTCCTCTACTCCTCCTCCTCCTCCTCATCCTCCTCCCTACATCCTCCTCCTCCTCTCCCTCCTCCTCCTTTCCTCCTCCTCCTCCTCTCATCGCCTCCTCCTCCTCCTCCTCCTCCCATCTCGGACATCGCGATGCCCCCCGACACCGCGACCCCGCGGAACCACGACGCCGCGACACCACTACGACACGGCGCCCGCGACACCACGACACCCTTCGCCGCAACGCCACCGAAAGTGGCAGGGGGAGGCCTGGGCTGGCGGTCGCCCCTGCCCCGAAGCGGGCGCCCACGGGGGCCGACGGTGGCGAGAAGCCACGCGATCCCACGGAGCCTCTTCCCCCCGAACGCTGCCCCTGATGTCCTGGTCGGCTCAATGTCTGGGCTGCCTCGGCCTCCGCCCCAGCTCTGGCTCTGCCCCCAGCTAGGACGTCGCGATGGCCCCCGACACCGCGACACCGCGGTACCACGACGCCAGAGGCAGAAAGTGGAGAGGAACCACTCGATCCCCATGAGCCCATCCACCCCTGAGGCTGCCCCTGAGGTCAGGAGGAGGCCGGGGTAGGGACAGGCTGAAGTTGTTCAGGGCGATGTTCGCGGAGAAAAACACCGCGTGGCAGAGTACGGTCATCACCTCGCCCAGGGATGGGGGGCAACGATAGGGGGCTGGCCCACGGGGGGAAACATCGACATGGAACCAGCGATACATCGCCGATAAATCGGCGACGGGCCCACGATGGCGAAGCCGCGCGTTCCTGGGCGAAGTAGGGGTTTTCAGACCCCCATCGGCGATCAGTGAGCGATTGGGCTGTCGATGGAACCCCCCGTAGGCCTATCCCCCCCTGTCGCTGTCCCTGGAGAGGGGCGCGGCGCGTCCCCCCCCCCAACAAAAAAAATACCCCCCAAACAACAAAATAGTTTATAAGTATATATGTGTGTGTTTTATCTAGGTGGGCCAGAAGGCGAGGAACAACAACAACAACAACAACAACAACAACAACAACAACAACAACAACAACAACAACAACAACAACAACAACAACAACCATTTTAAGGCTGTACGCTCTTACTTGCCCGCGAGTCATTCAACACGTATACCCTACACCCTCGATACCCGCCCTCTTCGTCTTCGATCACACCCCTTTCGGGGGGATTATTTCTCTTTGCTGGGGCCGGCGGGCTTAGACGTACGGGCAAACCGGAACGGGAGGACAATCCTTCGGGGGCGTACATCTCTCTGCCCGCCATTGGAATTGGCGCGGGCCCTGCAAGAGGAGGAGGGGAAGAACGAGGGAGAGTGGGAGGAAGGGGAGGGGAAGGACGAAGGAAGAGGGAAGATACCACGTTGTGAACGCGTCCTGGAGACCCCGTGGTTTCCTGAGCGCGCCGAAACGCAATTACTTTCCCCCTCCCCCCCTCACACCAGGAATAATTTGTGAGGACGTCGCACGCGAGAGCGCAGTCCTGAGTACATTGTGAGGAAATCTCGGGCGGGAGCGGGGGCCCTGACTAAGTTGCGAGGAAGTCTCAAGCGGGAGCGCCGTTCCTGAGCAAATTGCACGGAAGTCTCATGCGGGAGCGGGGGTCCTCACTAAATTGCGAGGAAGTCTCAGGCGGGAGCGCCGTTCCTGAGTCAATTGCGCGGAAATGTCAGGCAGGAGCGGGGGTCCTGAGTAAAATTCGAAGAAGTCTCAGGCGGGAGCGCCGTTCCCACGTAAATTGCACGGAAGTCTCAGGCGGGAGCGGGGGTCTTGATTACATTGCGAGGAAGTCTCAAACGGGAGCGCCTTTCCTGAGTAAATTGCGCTGAAGTCTCAAGCGGGAGCGGGGGTCCTGAGTAGAAATCGAGGAAATCTCAAGCGGGAGCCGTTGTTGTTGTAGCCCGGGGGGCAGGGGCACAGTTTGAGCAGGAAGACTTTCCTTGAGAAAAAACAAGGTACGAGCCCCGGGGGTGGCACTTCAATCGAAAAAATCAATGTGCACCGGCGGGGGGGGATCAACAATAACTATTCTTCAAAAGTGAGACTGCAACAACAACAACAACAACAACAACAACAACAACAACAACAACAATCATTTTACCCGAACGCTCAGTGTTCTCACCAGTGCCAGGGTTTTCATGCGACGCGAGACAATACCCCCACTTCGTGGGGGGGCAGTTCAAGCTCTACCAAATATCCAAACGACTCTTCGCGACCACCCAAACCCAGCTTCCCGCCCTATGACGTTGGGACACTTCACTTCGTGGCGTGCGGACGACCGTGGCTACTACACTGGCGTGGGGTACACACCCACAGAACTTGGTCACTTATTCGGGGCGCGCGTGTGCCCAGCATCCTGCAATTGTGACATACAATACATGACACAGACAGACAGAGAGAGAGACAGAGAGCAGACAGAGAGAGAGACAGAGAGAGCGGAGTTGGTCACATTTTTGGGGCAAGTTCCTGAGATCGTCGTGTTTTTTGTTGGTCTTGCGCGCGCGAATGTCCACTTTACTTTTTTTTGCAAGGGAGTATTGAAATTTGATTATGTTAGAACAAGAAAAAGTAGCTCGCGCGAGCTCATGTAACATAAATGTTGAAAAACCATTGGTTTTGTGGGAGTCGGACAGCGCGCGCGGGATGAAATTTGGACATTTTTTTTTTGAAAAACCATTGGGTTTTTGATGTTTTTATGTTGAAATCGTTACGAAACCTAAGGTTCTGGAAGGATTTCGTCTTACGCGCGCGAATGTCCACTTTACCTTATTTTTTGCAAGGGATTATTGAAATTTGATTATGTTAGAACAAGAAAAAGTAGCTCGCGCGAGCTCATGTAACGTAAATGTTGAAAAACCATTGGTTTTGTGGGATTCGGACAGCGCGCGCGGAAGGACATTTTGACAATTTTTTCTTAAAAAAACATTGGGTTTTTGATGTTTTTATGTTAAAATCGTTACGAAACCTAAGGTTTTGGAAGGATTTCGTCTTGCGCGCACGAATGTCCACTTTACCTTATTTTTTGCAAGGGATTCTTGCAATTTGATCAAGTAAGAACAAGAATTTTCATTTTCTAGTGTTTTTTGCAAGGGAAAACGAGCGTCAACAAAAAACCGGATCCGGAGCTCATCCACTTTTCTGAAGCTTTCGCGAAAAAATGATGAAAATGTAGCTGCGGCCTAGGCGCGGCGCAGAGGTCGCGCACCAGGGGTCCCAACAATAATAATTCTTTAGAAGGAATAATGTTCAACAATTACTAGCACGTGGGGACACACCGTTCTCACCAGTGCCAGGGTTTTCATAGGAGGCGGGCAATACCCCCACTTTGTGGGGGGGCCGGTTCAAGCTCTACCAAATTTCCAAAACGACTCTTCGCCACCACCCACACCCAGCTTCCCGCCCTATGACGTTCGGACACTTCACTTCGTGGCATGCGGACGACCGTGGCTACTATTCAGGGCCCCGCGGCCGACGACGACGGCGTGCGCGCGCGAAGAAAAAACGAATGTGTCCCGCATGGTATTATTTGACAGGGATGATGGCCCTGGCAGGTGCGCAACCGTTGTTGCAGAAGTTCGAAAAAGTTGCTCGCAAAAGCCCGTTTGACAGAAATGTTTAAAAAGTGTTGGGTTTCCTACGAATCCGCAAGAGCGCGCGGGATGAAATTTTGACATTTTTTTTGAAAAACCATTGGTTTTTGATGTTTTTATGTTAAAATCGCTACGAAAACTAAGGTTTTGGAAGGATTTCGTCTTGCGCGCGCGAATGTCCACTTTACCTTATTTTTTGCAAGGGATTCTTGAAGTTTGGTTATGTTAGAACAAGAAATGTCCACTTTAGCTTATTTTTTGCAAGGGAAAACCGATCGTAACAACACAACCGGATCCGGACCAACCCGTTTTGCCTGAGACTTCCTCACGAAAATGATGAAAACGTGGCTGCGGCCTACGCGCGGCGGGGGGGGCGTGCACCAGGGGCCCCAACAATAATTATTCTTAAGAAGAAATAATGTTCAACAACAACAACAACCATTTTAAGGCTGTACGCTCTTACTTGCCCGCGAGTCATTCAACACATATACCCTACACCCTCGATACCCGCCCTCTTCGTCTTCGATCACACCCGTTTCGGGGGGATTATTTCTGTTTGCTGGGGCCGGCGGGCTTAGACGTACGGGCAAACCGGAACGGGCGGACAATCCTTCGGGGGCGTACATCTCTCTGCCCGCCATTGGAATTGGCGCGGGCCCTGCAAGAGGAGGAGGGGAAGAACGAGGGAGAGTGGGAGGAAGGGGAGGGGGAAGGACGAAGGAAGAGGGAAGATACCACGTTGTGAAGGCGTCCTTGGCGCGCGCGTGGTTCCTGAGCGCCGAAACGCAATTCCACAATAATTTGTGAGGACGTCGCACGCGAGAGCGCAATCCTGAATACATTGTGAAGGAATCTCAGGCGGAAGCGGGGGCCCTGACTAAGTTGCGAGGAAGTCTCAAGCGGGAGCGCCGTTCCTGAGCAAATTGCACGGAAGTCTCAGGCGGGAGCGGGGGTCCTCACTAAATTGCGAGGAAGTCTCAGGCGGGAGCGCCGTTCCTGAGTCAATTGCGCGGAAATGTCCGGCAGGAGCGGGGGTCCTGAGTAAAATTCGAAGAAGTCTCAGGCGGGAGCGCCGTTCCCACGTAAATTGCACGGAAATCTCAAGTGGGAACGGGGGTCTTGATTACATTGCGAGGAAGTCTCAGACGGGAGCGCCTTTCCTGAGTAAATTGCGCGGATGTCTCAGGCGGGAGCGGGGGTCCTGAGTAAAAACCTAGGAAATCTCAAGCGGGAGCCGTTGTTGTTGTAGCCCGGGGGGCAGGGGCACAATTTGAGCAGGAAGACTTTCCTTGAGAAAAAAACAAGGTACGAGCCCCGGGGGTGGCACTTCAATCGAAAAAAATCAAAGTGCAGGTGGGGGGATCAACAATAATTATTCTTCAAGAATGAGAGTTCAACAACAACAACAACAACAACAACAACAACAACAACAACAACAACAACAACAATTACTAGCACGTGGGGACACTCCGTTCTCACCAGTGCCAGGGTTTTCATAGGAGGCGGGCAATACCCCCACTTTGTGGGGGGGCCGGTTCAAGCTCTACCAAATTTCCAAACGACTCTTCGCCACCACCCACACCCAGCTTCCCGCCCTATGACGTTCGGACACTTCACTTCGTGGCATGCGGACGACCGTGGCTACTATTCAGGGCCCCGCGGCCGACGACGACGGCGTGCGCGCGCGAAGAAAAAACGAATGTGTCCCGCATGGTATTATTTGACAGGGATGATGGCCCTGGCAGGTGCGCAACCGTTGTCGCAGAAGTTCGAAAAAGTTGCTCGCAAAAGCCCGTTTGACAGAAATGTTTAAAAAGTGTTGGTTTTCCTACGAATCCGCAAGAGCGCGCGGGATGAGATTTTGACATTTTTTTGTTGAAAAAACCATTGGTTTTTTGATGTTTTTATGTTAAAATCGTTCCGAACACTAAGCTTTTGGAAGGATTTCGTCTTGCGCGCGCGAATGTCCACTTTACCTTATTTTTGCAAGGGATTCTTGAAATTTGATTATATTAGAACAAGAAATGTCATTTATAGTGTTTTTTGCAAGGGAAAACGGATTACAACAAAACAACCGGATCTGGATCACATCGTTTTACCTGAGGCTTCCCCACGAAAATGATGAAAATGTAGCTGCGGCCTAGGCGGCGCAGGGGGGGCGCGCACCAGGGGGCCCAACAATAATTATTCTTTAGAATAAATAATGTTCAACAACAACAACAACAACAACAACAACAACAACAACAACAACAACAACATGTTAAGACCGTTCGCCCTTATATGCTCGAGTGTCCAAGAACGCGGATTCCCCAAACCCTCGATACCCGCCCTCTTCGTCTTCGATCGAACCCCTTTTGGGGGGTATACCTTTCTTCCCTGCAGGCCGGGCCCCGGCAAGCGGCGGGGCGGCCGCGGACCGTCGGCCTGGCCAGCGGCAGCGCTGATCGGCGGGGCGGCCGCGGACCGTCGACCCGACCCCAAGAGGGACGGACAGGGGACCGACCACGACGACGACGACGACGTCGACAACGACGGCGACGACGACGACGACGACGACGACGTCGAAGACGACGGCGACGACGGCGACGACGAGCGAAAGCGAGGAGCGAGAGAGAACGACAGCAGGGCCACGAAGGGCACGAAGTAGGCCACGAAGGGCGACACGGGGACACGAAGGGAATGCGTATGGGGCCGAAGAATGCGAACGAGCGGGGGCCACGAAGTGCAGATAATGCGGGGCCACAGAAGGCAACTATGGGGCCACTGAGGGTAGCAACTGGGCCACGTAGGACAGTGAGGGGGACACAAATGGCGACAGCGGGGCCACGAAGGGCGTGCACATGGGGCCACGACGGGCGCGACTCCTGGGTGCCTGGGTGTCGGGAGCGCGGCGTTTGGGCAAATTGCAGAAAATTCCAACGCAAGGCTATCCTTCAGTAAGTTGCAAGCAAGTCTCCAGCGAGAGCGCGACTGCAGAGCTCCGGGAGAGCGATTCCTTTATAAATTGTAAGGAAGTCCCAAGCGAGAGCGCGATTCCTAAATAAAATGCGAGGAAGTCTCGGGCGGGAGCGAGGGTCCTGCCTAAATCGTAAGGAAGTCTCAGGCGGGAGCCGTTGTTGTTGTAGCCCGGGGGGCAGGGGCACAGTTTGAGCAGGAAGACTTTCCTTGAGGAAAAACAAGGTGCGAGCCCCGGGGGTGGCACTTCAATCGAAAAAATCCATGTGCACCGATGGGGGGGATCAACAATAATTATTATTCAAGAATGAGAGTTCAACAACAACAACAACAACAACAACAACAACAACAACAACAACAACAACAACAACACAACAACAACAACAACAACAACAACAACAACAACAACAACAACAACAACAACAACAATCATGTTAAGACCGTTCGCCCTTATATGCTCGAGTGTCCAAGAACGCGGATTCCCCAAACCCTCGATACCCGCCCTCTTCGTCTTCGATCGAACCCCTTTTGGGGGGTATACCTTTCTTCCCTGCAGGCCAGGCCCCGGCAAGCGGCGGGGCGGCCGCGGACCGTCGGCCTGGCCAGCGGCAGCGCTGATCGGCGGGGCGGCCGCGGACCGTCGACCCGACCCCAAGAGGGACGGACAGGGACGACGACGACGACGACGACGACGACGACGACGTCGAAGACGACGACGACGACGACGACGGCGACGACGAGCGAAAGCGAGAGCGAGAGAGAACGACAGCAGGGCCACGAAGGGCACGAAGTAGGCCACGAAGGGCGACAGCGGGGACACGAAGGGAATGCGTATGGGGCCACGAAGAGCGCGAACGAGCGGGGGCCACGAAGTGCAGATAATGCGGGGCCACAGAAGGCAACTATGGGGCCACTGAGGGTAGCAACTGGGCCACGTAGGACAGTGAGGGGGACACAAATGGCGACAGCGGGGCCACGAAGGGCGTGCACATGGGGCCACGACGGGCGCGACTCCTGGGTGCCTGGGTGTCGGGAGCGCGGCGTTTGGGCAAATTGCAGAAAATTCCAACGCAAGGCTATCCTTCAGTAAGTTGCAAGCAAGTCTCCAGCGAGAGCGCGACTGCAGAGCTCCGGGAGAGCGATTCCTTTATAAATTGTAAGGAAGTCCCCAGCGAGAGCGCGATTCCTAAATAAAATGCGAGGAAGTCTCGGGCGGGAGCGAGGGTCCTGCCTAAATTGTAAGGAAGTCTCAGGCGGGAGCCGTTGTTGTTGTTGTAACCCGAAGGCCAAGGGCCCAGTTTGAGCAGGAAGAGTTTCCCTGTCAAAAAACAGTGAGCGAGCGTCGAGGGGCGCACTTTGATTGAGAAAAAACAATATGCACCGGTGTGGGGGGGGATCAACAATAATAATTTTTCAGAAATGAGAAATCAACAACAACAACAACAACAACAACAACAACAACAACAACAACAACCATTTTAAGGCTGTACGCTCTTACTTGCCCGCGAGTCATTCAACACGTATACCCTACACCCTCGATACCCGCCCTCTTCGTCTTCGATCACACCCCTTTCGGGGGGATTATTTCTCTTTGCTGGGGCCGGCGGGCTTAGACGTACGGGCAAACCGGAACGGGCGGACAATCCTTCGGGGGCGTACATCTCTCTGCCCGCCATTGGAATTGGCGCGGGCCCTGCAAGAGGAGGAAGGGAAGAACGAGGGAGAGTGGGAGGAAGGGGAGGGGGAAGGACGAAGGAAGAGGGAAGATACCACGTTGTGAAGGCGTCCTTGGCGCGCGCGTGGTTCCTGAGCGCCGAAACGCAATTCCACAATAATTTGTGAGGACGTCGCACGCGAGAGCGCAGTCCTGAGTACATTGTGAAGAAATCTCAGGCGGAAGCGGGGGCCCTGACTAAGTTGCGAGGAAGTCTCAAGCGGGAGCGCCGTTCCTGAGCAAATTGCACGGAAGTCTCAGGCGGGAGCGGGGGTCCTCACTAAATTGCGAGGAAGTCTCAGGCGGGAGCGCCGTTCCTGAGTCAATTGCGCGGAAATATCAGGCAGGAGCGGGGGTCCTGAGTAAAATTCGAAGAAGTCTCAAGCGGGAGCGCCGTTCCCACGTAAATTGCACGGAAGTCTCAGGCGGGAACGGGGGTCTTGATTACATTGCGAGGAAGTCTCAGACGGGAGCGCCTTTCCTGAGTAAATTGCGCGGAAGTCTCAGGCGGGAGCGGGGGTCCTGAGTAAAAATCGAAAAAGTCTCAGGCGGGAGCCGTTGTTGTTGTAGCCCGGGGGGCAGGGGCACAGTTTGAGCAGGAAGACTTTCCTTTAGAAAAAACAAGGTGCGAGCCCCGGGGGTGGCACTTCAATCGAAAAAAATCAATGTGCACCGGTGGGGGGGGGGATCAACAATAATTATTCTTCAAGAATGAGAGTTCAACAACGCAATGACACTCTCTCAGGCCACCCCGGCGGGGCCCGTGGGTGTGTCCTCGCCCCTGGGGCGAGCGCACTGCCCCAGGCCACACGTTGCAGTTGTTGCCCCGGGGGGGGGGGAGCAACGCGCAACACCTCTGTCATACGCTAACCTAAATCTATATGTGTTTCCGAATCTCCGTTGGCTCCCTTACTGTTCCCCACGCACTCCTGTGTCCGAAAACCGACCACGCGCCAGCGAGGCCAGCTCCTCCTCCTCATAGGACTCCTATGGAATCGCGCAGGACCCTGTAAGGATCCTATTGGATCCCTATAGGACTCCTATGGAATCGTGCCGGACCCTGTAAGGATCCTATAGGATCCCTCTAGGGTTCCTATGGAAACGTGCAGGACCGTGTAAGGATCCTATAGAATCCCTCCAGGGTTCCTATGGAATCGTGCAGGACCCTGTAAGGATCCTTTGGGAACCCCTTAGGGTTTCTATAGAATCGTGCAGGGCCCTGTAAGGATCCTGTAGGATCCCTAATAGGGTTCCGACGGAATCGCGCAGGACCCTGTAAGGATCCTAGAGGATCCCTCTACGGTTCCTATGGAATCGTGCAGGACGCTGTAAGGATCCTATCGGAACCTTCTAGGGTTCCTATGGAATCGTGCAGGAACCTGTACGGATCCTATGGGATCCCTCTAGGGCTCCTATGGAATCGTGCAGGACCCTGTAAGGATCCTATAGGTTCCTCCTCTATAGGACTCCTATGGAATCGTGCAGGACCCTGTAAGGTTCCTATATGATCCCTCTAGGGTTCCTATGGAATCGTGCAGGACCCTGTAGGGTCCTATAGGATCCCTCGCGGATTCCTATGGAGCCGTGCAGGACCCTGTAAGGATCCTATAGGATCCCTCTAGGGTTCCTATGGAATCGTGCAGGCTCCTGTCAGGATCCTATAAGATCCCTACAGGGTTCCGATGGAATCCTGCAGGGCCCTGTGAGGATCCTATAAGACCCTTATGAAGGTTCCGATGGAATCCTGTAGGACCCTGTAAGGATCCGATGGGATCCCTATAAGGTTCCTATGGAAACGTGCAGGACCCTGTAAGGATCCTATAGGATCCCCCCAGGGTCCCTATGGAATCGTGCAGGACCCTGTAAGGATCCAATAAGATCCCTCTGGGGTTCTTATGGAATCGTGCAGGACCCTGTAAGGATCCTGAAGGATCCCGATAGGCTTCCCATAGAATCGTGCAAGACCCTGTAAGGATCCTATAGGATCCCTATAAGGTTCCAATGGGAACCTGTTGGGCCCTGTCAGGATCCTAGAGGATCCCTCTAGGGTTCCGATGGAATCGTGCAGGAACCTGTAAGGATCCTTTGGGATCCCTCTAGGGTTCCTATGGAAACGTGCAGGACTCTGTAAGGATCCGATGGGATCCCTCTGAGGTTCCGATGGAATCGAGCAAGACCCTGTAAGGATCGTATACGCTCCTCCTTATTGTACTCCTATGGAATCATGCAGGACCTGTAAGGATCCTATAGGCTTCCTATAGGATTCCTATGGAATCGTGCAGGACCCTGCACGGACCCTATAGGATCCCTATAGGGTTCCTATGGAACCGTGCAGGACCCTGTAAGGATCCTATAGGATCCATCCAGGGTTCCTATAGAATCGTGCAGGACCCTGTAAGGATCCTATAGGATCCCTATAGAGTCCCGATGGAATCCTGCAGGGCCCTGTGAGGATCCTATCGGATCCCTATAGGGTTCCGATGGAATCCTGTAGGACCCTGTAAGGATCCTATAAGACCCCTATAAGATTCTTATAGAATCGTGCAGGACCCTGTACGGATCCTATGGGATCCCTATAGGGTTCCTATGCGATCGTGCAGGACCCTGTAAGGATCCTATAGGATCCCTATAGGGTTCCTATGGAATCGTGCAGGGCCCTGTAAGGATCCTATAAGATCCCGAGAGGGTTCCTATGGAAACCTGTTGGACCCTGTAAGGATCCTATCGGATCCCTCTAAGGTTCCTATCGGATCCCTCTAAGGTTCCTGTGGAATCGCGCAGGACCCTGTAAGGATCCTATAGGATCCCTCTAGGGTTCCTGTGGAATCGTGCAGGACCCTGTAAGGATCCTATAGGATCCCTCTAGGGTTCCGATGGAATCGTGCAGGGCCCTGTGAGGATCCTATGGGATCCCTATAGGGTGTTCCTATGGAATCGTGCAGGACCCTGTAAGGATCCTATAGGTTCCTCCCTATAGGACTCCGATGGAGTCGTGCAGGACCCTGTAAGGATCCTATAGGTTCCTCCTTATAGGACTCCGATGGAGTCGTGCAGGCTCCTGTAAGGATCCTATAAGATCCCTATAGGGTTCCGATGGAATCCTGCAGGGCCCTGTGAGGATCCTATAAGCTCCCTCTACGGTTCCGATGGAATCGTGCAGGACCCTGCAGAGGGGTGTGCCAAAAGGATCCTCGAGAGGGGTGTGCCATAATGAAGCCTCTGAGGAGCTCTCTGTGGAGCCAGGGCCACGATCCTCGAGAGGGGTGTGCCGAAATAAAGCCTCGGTGGAGCTCCCTGTGGGGCCAGGGCCACGATCCGTGAGAGGGGCGCGCCGAAATCAAACTTCGGTGGAGCTCCCTGTGGGGCCAGGGCCACGATCCTCGAGAGGGGCGTGCCGAAATGGAGCCTCGGTGGAGCCCCCTGTGGGGCCAGGGCCACGATCCGTGAGAGGGGTGCGCCGAAACCAAGCTTCGGTGGAGCTCACTGAGCCACGATCCTCGAAAGGGGTGTGCCCAAATCAAACCTCGGTGGAGCTCCCTGTGGGGCCAGGGCCACGATCCGTGAGAGGGGTGCGCCCTTTGGGGCCTGTATGGGGCTCCGCAGCAGTCCCGAAAGGACCTGCCGAGCAACGCCGCCGGGCCCTGCAGACCCCCGCAGCGGCCTGGCGAGGCCTCGTGGCGTTGCTCGGACCAGGGGCCCTGCAGGGCCCGTGCGTGGCCCCGTGGTGTTGCTCGGGGGGGGGGGGTCGAGCAACGGGCCTCCAGTAGTGTCCTCGCGAACAACAACAACAACAATCATTTAAGACTGGGGACACTCCGTTCTCACCAGTGCCAGGGTTTTCATAGGAGGCGGGCAATACCCCCACTTTGTGGGGGGGCCGGTTCAAGCTCTACCAAATTTCCAAACGACTCTTCGCCACCACCCACACCCAGCTTCCCGCCCTATGACGTTCGGACACTTCACTTCGTGGCATGCGGACGACCGTGGCTACTATTCAGGGCCCCGCGGCCGACGACGACGGCGTGCGCGCGCGAAGAAAAAACGAATGTGTCCCGCATGGTATTATTTGACAGGGATGATGGCCCTGGCAGGTGCGCAACCGTTGTCGCAGAAGTTCGAAAAAGTTGCTCGCAAAAGCCCGTTTGACAGAAATGTTTAAAAAGTGTTGGGTTTCCTACGAATCCGCAAGAGCGCGCGGGATGAGATTTTGACATTTTTTTGTTGAAAAACCATTGGTTTTTTGATGTTTTTATGTTAAAATCGCTCCGAACACTAAGCTTTTGGAAGGATTTCGTCTTGCGCGCGCGAATGTCCACTTTACCTTATTTTTTGCAAGGGATTCTTGAAATTTGATTATATTAGAACAAGAAATGTCATTTTCTATTGTTTTTTGCAAGGGAAAGCGGATTACAACAAAACAACCGGATCCTGTACACACCCTCTTTTCTGAGGCTTCCTCACGAAAATGATGAAAATGTAGCTGCGGCCTAGGCGGCGCAGGGGGGGCGCGCACCAGGGGGCCCAACAATAATTATTCTTTAGAATAAATAATGTTCAACAACAACAACAACAACAACAACAACAACAACAACAGCAACACAACAGCAACAACAACAACAACAACAACAACAACAACAACAACACACAATCATTTTAAGACTGTTCGCTCTTACTTGCCCGCGTGCCATGCAACGTGTATACCCACGCCCTCGATACCCGCCCCCTTCGTCTTCGAGCGTACCCCCTTCTGGGGGGATTCTTTCTTTTTGCGGGGGCGGGCGGGCTTAGACAAGCGGGCGTGAACGGGCGGGGAATTATTCGGAGGATGGGGCACGCATCTCTTTGCCCACCATTGGAATTAGCGCGGGCCCTGCAAGAAGAGGAAGGGGGAGAACGAGGGAGAGTGGGAGGAAGGGAGGGGGAGGGACGAGGCTAAAGGGGAACACGCCAGGAGAGAGGGGGCGAGGAGGGGGGGGGGACGATTGGAGATAGAGAGACAGAGGAGGGAGGAAGGAGGAGGCTGGAGAGGGGAGGGCGAAGAGAGGAGGGAGGAGGGTTATGGGAGGAGGGTGAGGGGAGAGAGGAAGAGGGAGGAGGAGGGTGGATATGAGGGAGAGGGGAGGGAGGAGGGAGGTTGGATGGGGAGGAAGGGGCAGGAGGGTAAGAGTGTGAACGTTCGAGGAAGTCCTAGGCGAGGGCGTATTCCTCAAGGAAGAGTTGGGCGGGAGCGGGGGTCCCGAGTACATTGTCGGACGTCTCAGGCGGGAGCGCCGGTCGGGCGGGCGGACCCTGACGGGCGGGTCGGGCGGGCGGGACATTCAAACGGGATTTTTGCGTAAATTGCGAGGAAGTATTAAGCGAGAGCGCGATTCCTAAGTAAATTGCGAGGGCGTCCTTGGCGCGAGCGTGGTTCCTGAGCGTCGAGAACGCGATGCTGCAATAAATTGCGAGGAAGTCCTAAGCGAGAGCGCCATTCCTGAGTAAATTATGAGGAAGTCTCGGGCGGGAGCAGGGGTCCTGATTGAGGAAGTCTCAAGCGGGAGCGCCGTTTCTGAGCAAAGTGCGAGAAAGTCTGAAGCGGGAGCGCCCTTCCGGAGTACATTTTGAGGAAGTCTCAGGCGGGAGCGGGGGTCCTGAGTAAATTGTGAGGAAGTCTCAGGCGGGAGCTGTTGTTGTTGTAGTCCGGGGCCCAACAACGCAATCTGATCCGCAAGGCTTTCCCTGTCAAAAAACAGGGTGCGAGTCCCGGAGGAAGCACTTCAATTGAAAAGAAAACAATGGGCACCGGACAGGGAGGATCAACAATAATTATTCTTCAGAAATGAGAGTTCAACAACAACAACAACAACAACTACAACAACAAAACAAAACAAAACAAAACAAAACAAAACAAAACAAAACAAAACAAAACTAAACAAAAACGGCGGGAGGAGGCCGCCTCGGGCGCGGCCCGGCGGGCGGCCCCGCCAGGAGGCGAGGGAGGCGCGAAGGCTCAAGGGGAGGCGGAGGCCGCCTCGGACGCGAGGCGGCCCAGGTGTCCTCTCCCCCGTCGCCTCGTCGTTCGTTGCCCCCTATGCGCTCGTGTCCCCGGCGTCGTCGGCGTCGTCGTCGTCGGCGTCGTCGTCGTCGTCGGCGTCGTCTTCGTCGTCGGCGTCGTCGTCGTCGTCCGAATCTGGCCACCGCCAGAGATGCCTGTGCCGCATTTGGCCCTGCGCCTGGGATCGCCCGCCCAGAGCCCGGGGCTCGAGGGCTCGACGGCTTGAGGGCTCGGGGTATCGAGGATCGAGGCATCGAGTGTTCTGCAGCTGAGGGTTCGAGGGGAGAGAGTTTGGGGGGGATCGAGGGTCCAGTGGTTCGAGGGTTCGAGGCGGTTGATTGGAATTCTTGAGCGAGCGTTTCTGGCCCTCTTTGGGCCCGCGTGCGCGAATGCAGGCGAGACCCCAGGACGCCCGCAGTCCTGCGAGAGTTATTAGCGGCGTGAGATGTCCCATGCTCAGACGACGTATAGGTTGCCTCCCCAGGCTCACCTCACCAATGTAAATCCCGCCAGCCCTGTGGGTGGAGGCGGTTTAGAGACATTAAATTCTGCCATTCCCCGACCCGCCCTCCCCAACTCGACCGGCGACAGACCAGGAACAATGCCACCCCCAATCATCCCTGGCAAACAACAGCGCAAAGTAAAAGTTGAGGCAGAAGCTGCATCATGTTCGGGAGCTGGAGCTCCCTGTGGGGCGCGATCTGTGTGAAGGGTGTGCCCACATGGACGGGTGGGCACATGCGTGCGCCCTCGCTGGACTGTCGTTGGAGCTCCCTGTGTGGCGCAATCCGCGTGAGGCCTGCGCGTGCGGCCGCCCTGGCTGGAACCTTCGCTGCAGCGGGCTGCGTGCCAAAATGGGCAGGGGGCGCTCCTGCGGCCCTCGGTGACAGCAATCGGCGGCGGCCATCGGCGGCCATCGGCGAGCTTCGGCGGCCATCGGCGGCTGCTTCGGTGGCAGCTTTCAGCGGCCCTCGGCGGCGGCCCTCGGCGGCCCTCGGTGACGGCCGTCGGCGGCGTCCTCCGGCGGCCGTCGGCGGCTGCTTCGGCGGCGACGCCTCCGGCGGCCCTCGGCGGCTGCCGCGGCGGCCCCCGGCGGCGGCCTCGGTGGCGGGCCTCGGCGGCCGCACACCCTCGGGGGCCAGCGGCGGCCCTCGGCGGAGGCCACCGGCGGCCGCCGTCCGGCCCCGCGCGGGCGCCGCGGGGGCCTCGCTCGCCTTGGTGAGGGGCCTCGGCCGGTACCTCGGCGCGCGCCCCAGCCGCGCTCTCTGCGCCGGCCGCCGCCGCCGCCGAGCAGGTCGCCGCCGCAACCGTCGCCGTGGTCGAGGACGTCGTCGTCGTCGCCGCCGCCGCGCCGTTGCCTCCACCGCGCTGTCGAAGAAGAAGAAGAAGAGGAAAAAGAAGAAGACGAAGAAGACGAAGAAGACGAAGAAGACGAAGAAGACGGAGAAAGAGCACAGGAAGGCGTCGTAGTCGTTGTCGTTGCCGCACCCGACGTCGTTATCAAAGTACGCCGTCGACGTAGGCAGCACCGTCGACAGCGTCGTCGTCGAAGTTGTCGAAGTCGTCGTCGTTGAAGTCGTCGTCGAGGTCATCAAAGCCCTCGTCACTGCCAGACCCGGATTCAGAGTCCAGCGGGAAGGGGGGGGGGGGGGGGGGGGGGCAATTTCCGCATCACTGCCCCATAGTCCCACCAGCCCTTTGGGCTAAAGTGGTCGAGTTCATTATTCCCTCTTCCAAAAACCTCGTTTTTTTCTCCAGGAGGTTTGCCCCTTCCCCCTCCCTGAGGTTTTTGGGAGGGGTCGCGATCGGTCAGGGCGCCCAAGATGGCCCAAGATGGCTCCAAGAGGGCGTCAAATGCTCCAAGATGGCCTTCAAGACGGATCAAGATAACCAACGATGGTTCAAGATAGCTTCGGACATATCTCCAAGAGGCCCGACGATGGCCACAAGACGGTTCCAAGTACTCTCGGAGTCCCCTCAGGACCCCCCAAGAGGCCCAAATCAATCAAAACCGAAAGGAACACAATGATGGCTGACGTCTCGCCAATTTGCTTCCGATGCGCTTTGAGGCCTCAAGATGGCCTCAAGATGGCCCAAGAGAGGCCAAAGAGGGGCCAAGAGGCCCCCCAGACAAGAGGGCCCCACGAGGCGATGTTGCTGGTGGGAGGCAAATTTGGGCCCCCCCTTTTGAGCGATAGCCTCCAAGATAGCCCCAAGAGGGCCCCGAGAGGACCCCAAGATACCACGAAAGAGTCCCTAGAGGGCTCCAGTAGGCGATTCGAAGGGCTCGCTCCTCGTCCTCGTTGTTCTCTTCCTCCTCCTCCTCCTCCTCCTCCTCCTCCTCCTCCTCCTCCTCCTCCTCCTCGTCCTCATCCTCGTCCTCGTCCTTGCCCTCATCGCCTTCCGTCTCCTTATCCTCCTGTGTCGTCGTCGTGGTCGTGGTCGTGACCTTGGTCGTGGTCGTGGTCGTCGTCGTCGTCGTCGTCGTCGTCGCCGTCGCCGTCGCCGTCGCCGTCGCCGTCGTCGTCCTCGTCGTCGTCGTCCTCGTCGTCTGTCTCCATTCCTTCCTTCTCCTTAGAAATAACTTCTCCCTGTCGCACCCCGAGGCCAGATATTAGGACGGGCCGGGCGTTTCGCCTGAGACTTCCTCGCCAAGTATGATGCTGAAATTTTAAAACTGGCAATAGCTTCACAAACGGAGGGCGGGTCATTTTCAAAATGTGGCTCTCGCCGCAACGCCGCGCACATTCGTTTTGAAATGTACAAGAGTCTTACGGATTGAGGGCGAGCCGTTTCCGGCATGTGGCTCCAGCCTGAGCGCCGCGCACATTCGTCTTACACATTTGCAGGAGATTCACGAATTGAGGGTGGCGCCTTTTCAAAATGTGGCCTCGTCTTAGCGCCGCGCACATTCATCTGAAAAACAAGAAGTTTCAGGGATGTCATGATCAACGTACCAGACATGGTGTTATGGAAGGATGTTAGGACTATGAGGGCGCAACAGTTATGTTGACTCGCTGTGTTGAAGTCTCAGAAATGGTGTTCTGGCATGATTCAAGATCGTCAAGACGCACCAGTCAGGTTGGTCCGTGGCATTGGAAACCAGAGAACATTGTTTTGGCATGCTTCAGGGTCTTCAAACGGTTGTCTTCCAACGAGGCAGTTCCCTCTGTGGAGATGAACCGTTGTAGGGGCCTATGAAGAGGGAGCTTGGAGGGAGGGTTTCATTCCAACATCGTTGACGACTCTTGGGTTTCCACTGGTCCTCCTCCTCCTCCTCCTCCTCCTCCTCCTCCTCCTCCCCCTCCTCCTCCTCCTCCCCCTTCCCTCGCCCCCACGCGAGCACCAAGGATGGCCCGAAGAGGCCCTCCAAAGCCACCCCCTTGCTCCCAGGGATCTATCTGTTCACCCTGGTTGCCCGCTCAGTTTCACTACATGTGTTTCTTCGCCCCTTTTCCCGTCAACTCAAGTAGGCAGGGAGTTCTAATGGGCTGGTGGGGATACGTGAAGCGTGAAGATTATTGCCTCAACCCTCGTAGTTCCCCTCCCCCGCACAAGTGTTCCCTCTCCTCCTCCTTCTCCGCATCCTTATCTTCCTCCTCCTCCACCTCCTCCTCCACCTCATCCTCCTCCTCATCCTCCTCCTCCTACTCCTCCTCCTCCCCCCCTGATGATTGCTTCGCATTGCGTTGCTGTCCGTTGCTCTGTATTTATGCACACTGGCGTACGTTGCTTTGCATCGGCTTGCATTGCATTGTCCTGCTTGTATCGGAAAGCTTTGAATTGCTTTCAACTTGAAAGATGCCTGCTCTGTCGCACTGATTTGCTTCCCAGGCTTGAGATTACACTGAGTTTTGCTCTATGTCCTGCATCGGGTGAGTCGAAGTGCTTGGTTCTGTATTAATTTGCATTGCGTCACCTTGCCTTGCTTTGCATTGCTTGACGTTGGTTGGATTTGAAACGAACTGAATTGCGTTCACGTGCGTTGTACTGCGAAATGCCATTGATATGCATCGCTGTGCATGGCGTTGCTATGCATTGTTTTGGATATTTGAGTTGCATTGCGTGCGCCTGTACACTACAGTACGTTGCATTACATTGGTTGCGTAGGTTTGCCTCTCTATGCTTGGAGCTGCGACGCATTGCTTTGTGTTGAATCGCGTTGTGTTGCACTGCTCTGCTCTGGGAGGCAGAAGCCCCCTCATCGGGGTCGCACTGGGTTCCTTGATCGTAGCCAATGCCACGCCGTGCTAGGAAAAAAATACTGGCGCCGAGGCGGCGGCGGCGGCCGGAAATGCGGAAGCCTGGGATGCTGCCGGACACACACACACACACACACACAAGCACGCAAACACACACACACACACACACACACACACACACACACACACGCGCGCGCACGCACGCACGCACGCACGCACGCACGCACGCACGCACGCACACACGCAAACATACACACACACACACACACTAAAACACGTTGTTTGCTCGACGCGCGGCGCGCGCCCCGCCGTGCTGAGGCGGGACGGCTGGAAGAACAGCGGGGGCGGGAGAGGCGCGGCGATACATGCGGTCGGTGTCACCCCCGCGCTCTACTTCGCGAGCGCCGAGGCCGAAGAGGAGCCTGGTCTGGGAGGGCAGCGAGGCACCGATGCCGCTGCTCCCTGGACCTCTGCCGGGGTGCGCTCAGTTCTGACCAGAACTTCGAGGCGAGCCCAGACGTCGCGACGGCGACGGGGGCCCCCGGCGAGGCCCCCAAAAGGGAAGTAGAGAAAGGCCGTACACAGAAGCTGCCGGCACTCCGCGCGATGATCTCCTGAATCTGCGCTGGGGCCCCCCTCCCTGGCGCGCGGAGCGCGCCACGGAGCGGCGCCGGAGGCGCCGCTCGGGGGGGCCCAGCGCAGATCCAAGAAATCGGCGTGGAGCGCAAAAAAATTATGTTTATGGCGTCTCTTGTTCTTCCCGGCGGCGGCCCCGGGAGGGCGGGAAGGTGAGAAGGGGCGGGCCTTCTCAGAAGGCTCGGAAGTCCCCCCGGCCTCCTGAGAAGTCTTCGGAGCCTTCCCGGAAGACACAGCAGAAGCCTCTCGGAAGGCGCGAGGGCTTCCGAGAGGTCCCGCCGCCTTCCGAGAAGGCCTTCTCGCTCGCCACCGGTCTTCGAGGAGGGCGGCGGCATCGGCGTCCCCAGACATCCGACGTCTCGATTTTTTCGGGACGCGGGCCCCCGACCTCCAGACCACTTCCCTGGGACCGGTTTTTCACCCCGAGTCGTTTTTTGACGGTCCCGAGGCTCGGCGAGGGCCCCGAGAGACCAAAAACTCTGAAACGCCTCTGTCTCGATGTGTTCGAGACGCCCGACGTCTGCGTCTGCGCCTCGCCGCACGGCCGGGGCCCAGCCGCCAGGCGCGCGGGCTCCGAGGGGTGCGCGGCCCCCGAGCGGCTGTAGGGAGCACGGGGGGGCGCGTCCAGGCGTGCTGCCTCGGGGCGAGAGGAGGGCGCGGCGCCGGGCGCGGCGCCCGCGCCCTCGCACCCAGAATTAGGATCGGCGGCGAGCGAGGGGGAAGAGGAGGAGAGAGGCGGAGGAGGAGGAGAGGAGGAGAGAGGCGGAGGAGGAGGAGGAGGAGGAGGAGAGGAGGAGGAGGAGGAGGAGGAGGAGGAGAGAGGAGGAGGAGGAGGAGGAGGAGGAGGAGGAGGAGGAGGAGGCGAGGAGGAGGAGGAGGAGGAGGAGAGAGGCGGAGGAGGAGGAGGAGAGAGGAGGAGAGGAGAGGAGATTACCAGCCTCGAACGTATCCCTATTCCTAAGATTGACACGCCAGAAGGCGATGACAATCTTAGGGATTCGCCCTCAAAGAATAAGGGAATCCCTGAGATTGGCATCGTGATGAGGAGGTGCCCAGCATAGGGATAGGGATGTGTTCCAGGCTGGTAAAGGGGGGGAAGGTGAGAAGGAGGAGGCCTTCTCAGAAGGCGGTGGGGCTTCCCATAGGCCCCTCGCGCCTTCTGAGAAGTGCTTGTGTCGGTTTTCGGGGAGGCTCAGAAAACTTCTCGGGAGGCCGGGGAACTTCCGAGCCTTCTGAGAAGGCCTTCTCCTTCTCACCGCCCCCCCTCGCTCACCGCCGATAGAAGAAGAAAACACATAAACACAAACGTTCGATGGTCCGCGCGGATTTCTTGGATCTGCGCTGGGCCCCCCCTCCCTGGCGCGCGGAGCGCGCCAGGGGCTGCGCACAAGGCGCCGATCGGGGGGTCACACCGCAGACCCAAGAAGTCTGCGCGGACCGCCACGAGTGTATGTTTATGCCGCTTTTTGTTCTTCGAAGGATGCTCGACCGAGCATGCTGGCGCGAATTCGGTGCTGGTGGGCTTCTTTTCCACCGCGACCACCATCAGCAGGAGGGAGTCCTCCTCCTCCTCCTCCTCCTCCTCCTCCTCCTCCTCCTCCTCCGCCTCCTCCTCCTCTTCCTCCTCCTCCTCTTCCTCCTCCTCCTCCTCCTCCTCCTCCTCCTCCTCCTCCTCCTCCTTATCCTCCACCTCCTTCCCCCCTCCAACTCATGGTGGCAGTGGTGGAAGACAGGCCCCTTAGGTGTTCGGCGCTCTCGCGCCCAGAGCGCCTGCTCCTCCGAGCGCTTTCGCGCACAGACTGGGCCACGCTCGGCCCCAGGGGGCCGGGCAGGGTGTCGTGGCATCGGGAGCGGCCAAGAGGGGGGTGTCCAAGCGGGCGGGGGTGCAAACCATGACCGGCGGCGTGTGCGCGGCCCAGCGGGGGGGCCGGGGACGTCATGAGACAGGAAGAGGCGCCATGAAACCTGGGGAGATATCATGGCCCACGCCACGATACCCACCCCCCCTGACTACCTAACAGACCACCCCAACCCAACCCGAAGACCCGAATTCCGAATTTGACCCGAATTTCGGGTTGTGTGTTTTTTCAGTGTTCCCCGACCCCCCCCCCACTGGAAGTGGAGGGCAAATTGAGGCCTTCGGGTTGGGTTGGGGTGGTTTGGTGGGTGGTGACCCCCTGGTCATCACCCCCTAGTCACCACCCCCCCTAGACAAATGACGAGGAATGTATTTCGCATCCCACGCGGAGAAGCTGAATCTTGGGTCGACTACACCAAGAGGACCACGCCACGATACCCACCCCCCCTAGTCATCACCCCCCCCTTCGCCGCCCCCGGTGGCAGCTCCAGGGGCCCTCCCGGACCGCGGGCC
Organism: Prorocentrum cordatum; assembly: GCA_963575745.1. Taxonomy (NCBI): domain Eukaryota; class Dinophyceae; order Prorocentrales; family Prorocentraceae; genus Prorocentrum; species Prorocentrum cordatum. Next base: position 766,630 of record CAUYUJ010018471.1, read on the forward strand.
CCGAGAGAGCGCCTCGGGGGCACCGGCGGGGCCCCGCCCGGAGCAGAGCGGGGGCGCCGGCTGTCCGATTCCAGGGGCAGGCAGGGCCAGGGAAGCACAGACAGGATCAAGTCGGTCGTGTCCCCCTGCAGGGGGATTTTCGACGAGAAATAGAAAAATACCCCAAAAATATTCCAAAGTGGTCAAAGAATGCTCAAAAAATAGTCCCCAGACCATCTTCTTACTATTTTTGAATATTCCCCCTGTAGAGGGACAAGCCCGACTCAAAAATAGGAGGCAAACGAACCTGCCTCGCTGTGGACCACCTTCGCTTCCAGAGTATACCAAAAGATACCAAGCTGCGGCCCGCACTGATCGAGCCGCTTGACAAGGAGGCGCGTGGTATGCCTTGGTCTTGTCTGGAGGCGAAGGCGGGGGAGGCAATCCACGCTCTGAAGGAAACTGCACAAACATAAGCTTTCGGAGGTCTGCGCGGATTTTGCCGATCGGCCCCGGACTCCGCCTCTCTGGAGCGCGGAGCGCCCCCAGGGTGGCGCCGGAGGCGCCGCCGGCGGGGGGCTCCAGCGTGGATCCAAGAAAGCCGCGAGGAGCTCCCAAAGCTGATGTTCATGCGGTTGCATCTTCTTCTCACGAGCGGCGAGCATATCTATACCCTCGCCCTCGCGGTCTGGATTCCGCTGCGCGATCCCATCGCACGGATACCTTCCGCGCGGGGCATCCGCGACAAAACACCCCGTATCCGCGGGGACCGCGGCTCAGGGGCCTGGCCAGCGAGGCCGTGGATACGGATATGTTTGTCACCCACGATCTTCCCAGACGTGCGACGTCCTGGCGGCTTGTTCCAAACACGGGACCCCCTGGAAGCCCCGACGCTCTCCCCAGGGCCAGCCTTCCGTTGCGGCCCGTTGTTTGACGGTGCTGCGGCCTGGCAAGAGCCCCCCGAGGCCGAGAAAAACAATCAACAAAAGAAGAAAAAAAAAAAAAAAAAAAAAAAAACGCCATAAACATGAACGTTTGGCCCTCCTCACGGATTTCTTGATCCGCGCCAGACCCCCCTCCCCAGCGCGCCGAGCGCGCCAGGGGCGGCGGCGGAGGCGCCGCCGATGGGGGGGGCCCAGCGCCGATCCGCGAGGTCCGCGACCTCCGAGGATACAGGAGACCTGGGCGGAGCGCCCAAAAAAAAATGTGTGGCGTCGTTTCTTATCAGAACAGAATCTGTCTCGCAGTGACTGCCTCAGGACGCGAGCACGTCTGGCTTCGAAAGGGCGAGGAGGTTTGGCGGCGCGCAGGGAGGGTGGGGGGGGGGGGGGCAGGCCTCTCAGCAGGAGGCTGCCTCTCAGAAGCCGCGGCCCTCGCATGGACAGACGAGGCCCGCGCCTTCTAAGAAGCAGGGGTGCCTCTGAGAAGCCTTCCTCCCTCCCCCTGCCCCCCCCCCCCCCCCCTGCGCGCCGCTAAGAGGTGCCGAGGGCGCACGGGGCCCAGAGCCCCCTCTCTCACGTCACGGCCGCCAGCGGCCAGCAGCCCCCCAGCAGGCCCGGCGGCCCGCGCGGGGACCGCCCGCGCCGCGCGGGCCCCTCGCGGGCCGCTCCGCCCTCGCTCGCGGGGCAGCTCCCCGCGCTGCTGGAGTCCTCCCGGCCCGGCGCGGTGTCCTGCGCAAGCGCGGATGCCGGAGATCCGAAGATACACGGCGGTCGGAAGAAGCAGGTATAGAAACATGAAATATGAAGGCGGCAAAAAGTAGATTGGGTCCGGGCCCGCCCAAAGAATCACAAGCAACAGCCAAACCGCATCGATTCTTGAAGTAGGAAGGCGCCTGAGGTAGATTGGGTTCTGGGAACCCAAAATTACCTACTTTCAACGACCGGCGTGTATGTGACTTTCGTCCATCTGGCGGTGCGTTCTGGACAGAACGCATCCGTCGATGATTCCGGTCAGCGAGCGGGCCACGCCAAAACGGAAACGGAAAACGGAATCCCGGAGCGGAAAACGGAATTTCGTTTTCTGGTTCCAAATTTCCGGAACGAAAGACGCGAAACGAAAACGGAATTTCGTTTTCCGATTTCCGGTTTTCAGTTTCCGTTTTCTGGCTGCGGACTGGCCATCGGAATCCTGGAACGGACAACGGAATTTCGTTTTCTGGTTTCCGGTTTCTGTTTTCCGGTTTCCACTTCGCTGAACGGAGCACGAAAAGCGGAAAACAGAACTCCGTTTTCCAATTTCCGGTTTCTGGTTTCCGGTCCGCTGAACGGAAAACGGGAAACGGAAAACAAAACTCCGTTTTCCGGATTCCTGTTTCCGGTTTCTGGTCCGCTGAACGGAAAATGGAAAACAGACTTCCGTTTTCCGGTTTCCGGATTCCGGTCTTCAAATTTCTGGCCCGTTGAACGGAAAACGGAAAAAACGGGAAACAGAACTCCGTTTTCCGACTTCTGGTTTTTGGCCTGCGAAGCGGAAACGGAAAATAGAATCCCGGAATGGAAAACCGAATTCCGTTTTCCAGTTTCCGGTGTCCGGCTGCGGAAGGGAAAAAGGATCTCAGAGCGGAAAGCGGAATTCCGTTTTCCGGTTTCCAGTTTCCGGTTTCCCGTTGCAGGACGGAAAGCGGAAAACGGAAAGCGGAAAAAAGAATTCGTTGTTTGGTCTTTTGGTTTCCCAGAGCGGAAAGCGGAATTTCGGTTTCCGGTTTTTGGTTTGCGGCTGCGGAACGGAAAGCGGAAAACGGAAAACGGAAAAAGAAATTCCGATTTCTGGTTTCCGGTTTTTGGCTTGCGAGGCGGAAGCGGGAAACAAAATCCCATAATGGAAAACCGAATGCCGTTTTCTGGTTTCCGGCTTCCGATCCGCGGACCGGAAAAGGGATCCCACACCAGAGCGGCAAGCAGAATCCCCGGCTTCGGTTCGAAAAAACGAAAAAGGAATTCTTGAATCATTGTCTGCTTTTCCTCCTCGTTTCCTTCGTCCTCATCCTGCTACTTCTCCTCCTCTTCCTTCATCGCCTTCTTCTCTTCCTCCCCTTCCTCCTCTTCCACTCCCTCCACCCATCCCTCTCCATTCTGCTCCCCCTGATCGCGAGCGATCCTCCTTGACCTCCTTTTCCTCCGAAAAAATGGCATAAACATAACAACTCGGAGGTCCACGCAGATTTCTCGGATCCGCGCTGGGCCCCCCCCTCCCTGGCGCGCGGGGCGCGCCAGGGGCGGCGCCGGAAGCGCCGCCGGGGGGGCCCAGCGACGATCCGAGAAATCCGCGCGGACCTCCGACTTTTTATCTGTATGTCATTTTTCGTTTCCCTAATAACCACCGATGGGAGGACCGAGTTTTTGGAGGCCTCAACGGGCGGTGTATGTGGATGTATGGACGGTCCCCGTGGGGCCCAAACAGATCAACACGCACCGCCCGCTGGGCTCCCGGGACGCGGGGTCCACGGGCGGACGTGGCTAGATCCCCGCCTCGCACGGCAAAATCGTGTCGTGACGACCCCGGCGTGGGTTTCTGACACCGCGTGGATCGTTCAACCTGGAACGATCGGCGCTTTCCGGTAGCGCCGATCCTTCCACGCTGCCGGATTCTGGGCCACCGGCGGCGTTCCACCTGGAACGCCCGCGCGGGGGTCGCGCCGCCGGATAATTCCCCCGTGCCTGCGGGGCGGACGGCGTTGTGCAATCTCACCGGCTCTCGGTGTGTGCGCACCGCCACCCTCCCCCGAGGCCCAGGAACCATCCCCTGGGGCGGGGACACCACGGACGGCAGAAGCGCATGAACTTCCAGAGCTCTGCGCGGACTTCTCCGATCGGCGCTGACCCCCCCTGCCTGGCGCGCGGAGCGCGCCAGGGGCGGCGCCGGAGGCGCCGCCGAAGCGGGCACAGCGCCGATCCGAGAGATCCGCGACCTCCGAAGGTGTATGTTGATGCAGTGTTGCTGTTCCTCGATGGGGGAAGCCTTGTGCATCTTTCGGGCGTTGCTGGAAGTGCCCCCGGCCACGGGTGCCCCCAGGACTCTCGGGGGGGCCCAGGCGGCCTCCAGAGCACCCCCTCACGAAGCCCCGATTGCCTCGGGGGCACCAAACTGGAGCGAAACGCTGCGGGCGCCTTGATTGGCGGCGCGCAGAGGGGGGTAGGGGGAAGGGGGAAGGCTTCTTAGAAGGAGGCTGCTTCTTAGAAGGCGCCGGCCTTACATTTGTAGACAAGGCCTGCGCCTTCTGAGAAGCAGGGGTGCTTCTAAGAAGCCTTCCCCCCTCCCCACACACCCCTGTGCGCGCCGCCAACTTGAGCCAGGGGCACTTCTGGCAGCACCCGCAGCTTTGTGCGGTGGATCTCCACGCTGGGCTCCCGCCGGCACGAGGCGCCTGCCTCGCCGGCTGCCACGGCGGAGGCCTGCGGGCCGGCGCCAGGGCCGCCCAGGTCGGGGCCACGCGGCTGGGCGTCCGCAGCGGCGGCGGCAGCGGCGGCGCTGGTGGAGGAAAAAGAAACCGGAAGAAGCATGACCTTTCAGAGTTCCTGTTGGGTCGGGCACGTCCTCCCACGGGCCGATGGTGCAAGAAAAGTGAGAAGAGTCCAACAACGAATCAGAAATAGAAGAAGCTTGTTGGCCAGCGCGGGCCCGAAACAGTAGGTTACTGCAGTGAATGCTGTGCAATATATGTGGTGCAATGTATGCGATGCAACCTATGTAATGCAATCTATGTGGTGCAATTAAGTTCTATTCGCAGTGAGTTGTCCACTCCACTGCTCGCGCAAACATCCCACCCACCCACCCGCAACTTGGTTTGCAAAATCTCTTAAGACCGTGACGGTGGGTACCAAATGGCACTTGGCAACGACAGCGACGCCGACGACGACAGCGACAACGACGACGACGACGCCGCCGACGACGACTACGACGACACCGACGACGTCTCCAACGACTTCGACGACGCCGACAACGACGACGACGACGACGACGACACCGACGACGACGACGCCGACGCCGACGACGACGACGACAACGACGACGACGATGACGACGCCGACGACGACAACGACGACACCGACGACGACGACGACGACGACGACGACGTCAACGACGCCGACGAGGACGACGACGACGACGACGACGACGACGACGACGACGACGACGACGACGACGGCGACGACGACGACGACGACGCCGACATCGACGACGACGAAGACGACGACGACGCCGACGCCAACGACGACGACGAAGACGACGACGACGTCGCCAACGAAGACGACGACGAGGGAGAAGGGAGGACGACGACGGCGACAACGACGACAACGACCACAACGACGAGGGAGGAGGGAGGACGGCGACGACGCGAACGACAAAGAAGGAGGAACGACGGCGACGCCGACGACGACAACGACGACGACGACGACGACGACGACGACGACGACGACGACGGCGACGAAATAGGAGGGACGACGACGAGACGCCGACGACGGACGACGACGACGACGACGACGAGGGAGGAGGAAGGACGACCACGGCAACAACGACGACGGAAACGATCACGACGCCAAAGAGGACGACGACGACGAACACGAGGAAAGACAGAGGACGACGTAGGCGACGACGACGACGACGACAACGACGCGGGAGGAGGGAGGACGGCGACGACGTCGACGACGACGACGACGACGCAAGAGCGCGCGCACGCTCTTGTTGAAAATCCGTGTTGCGAAACGTTGTGTTGTTGTAGGTTCTTTGGACACACGATGTTGAAATCCTTCCGAAGCCGATGGGTTTGGAAGGATTTCGGCATAGGCGCGCGACGACGCGCGCGTCTGCACTTCGTCCCACTTCTTGCAGAGGATTATCGCGACGGCACACGCGCAAGGGCGTTCGACAGATTTCGACATGCGCGCGCGAAGCCCGTTTGGTAGCATGTTGTGAAAATATTGAGAAACCCATGGTTTTCTTAAGATTTCGCAAGAGCTCGCGCTAAGCTTTTTTAGCAAATCAGTGTTGCGAAACCCTGTGTTTTTGTATGCTTTTTGGAAACTCCATTGCGAAATCCTTCCGACACCGAAGGTTTTTGGAGGATTTCGGCATGCGCGCGACGACGCGCGCGTGTGCACTTCGTCCAATTGTTTTGCAAGGGATTCGCGAAAAAAGTCGTATGTCAGAACAAAAGATGTCCCCGCGTATTGCTTTTTAGAAGGGAACCTCAGGGGGACCGATCCCGGCCTCCCGGGGATAGTGCAAATTCATATTTAGGATGGACATGTGGTGAGAATTATATATGATCTACATACCCGAAAGGGGGACCGATAACGCCGGGGGGGGTAGAGTCTATTCTCCTTTTAGAAAGGAGAATCTACGAAGTGCAACATGTGAAATGCAGTCTATGCGGTGTAATCTATGTGGTGCAACCCATATGGTGCAATCTATGCGACGGCGACGGCGGCGACGGGCGGCACCGCCCGCAAAAGCCGCCACTCGCCCCGAGCGGCGGCGACGGCGACGGCGGCGAGCGACGGCAGCGACGGGCGGCACCGCCCGCAAAAGCCGCCATTCACCCCGAGATGGTTAAGCCAAGTAAGAACCCATACGTGCAAGCACTGTTTGGGGAATACTAGAAAAAATCATCCCCAGACTATTACTATTCTTGCATACTCCTCCTGTAGAGGGACACGCCCGACTCAGAGCTCCTCGCGGAATTCTCGGCTCGGCGCTGGAACCCCAACCTGGCGCACAGAGCGCGCCAGGGGCGGCGCAGGAGGCGCCTCCAAGGGGGGCCCAGCGCAGATTCAAGAAATTCGCGCGGACCTTGCAAGATCCTGCAAGATCCGGCGCTCTGGCTGACCCCTGTCTGCATTAACCCCCGTCTCAAGGCTCCCGACTCCCAAAGGTTATGCTCATGCTGTTTCTTCTTCTTCGAGCTGGCCAGTGCATTCGACGGGCTCCTGCTGCTGCCGAGCGAGGCGGAGCCGGGGGTCCCCTCCGCCAGGCTCCGGCCGCTTCGGGGCCTCGCGAGCCCGGAATCCAGGATGTCGAAGATGACCGCGTGCGACTTCGACCCGGGATGCTCGGAGCATGGTCAGGCGAGACAACGGCGGCAAGCCCTCGCCTTCTCCCTCCTCCCTCTCTGCGGCTCCTCGGTTTCTGCCTTGCCCCACCTCGGGGCGGACGGTCTCGCAGCGAAGTAGTGAACGTTTTCATATTCGGCGTTCCGACATTGGGCGGAAGGGGGAAGGGGGGGGTCTGGCTCCAGACCTCTGCTTAGTTTTGCGACTGTTTGCAACCATGCGTCCTGTGGGGGAGACTCCACCTGCTCGAAGCAGGCGCCGAAAACAGCCAAGATCTACTTCAGGGGGGGGGCGGCGGGGGGCGAGGGCCCGCGCCGATCGGCAAAACAGTGAATCAGAGAACGACCCCAAGAGGAGCTGATGGCTCATCCAGCCTCTCCTCTCCACAGCCACCGGCACCCGACTCTTGCCCCCGCGCCCTTCCCGGGCCCGGCCCCCGTGCGTGCGAGGGGGGGCCGACTCTGGGCCTCGCGGAGGCTGCTCGTCGCCACGGCTGGGCCCGCCCCGAGAAGCGAGCCGGGGTGGACCCGGGGAGGGGTCCCCCGGGGGACCGATGCTCAGCTCGGCTCCACGCAAGAGGGGCCCCAGGCAAGAGTGACCCGTATAGGGCGACGAGATCAGTGCGTGCCCACGGCTCCGCGGCCAGGCCCATCCTGGGCCCAGGATCGAGCTGCGCACACGCCCTCCTGGCTCGGCCAGGGAGGCATATGCACCGCCCCTGGGCCCAGGAGGGGCCTTGCCAGTGAGCAGTGGGTGTGTATAAACTTCGTCGCCCTACTTTGGTGCGCGGAGTTGAGGGGGCGTGAGGTGGCCAAATGCCAGCGCGCAAGCAGCCATCATCGCATCGCGCTCGGCGATCGGGGGGACCCGGGTGAGCCCGCACCAAAGGTCACTCCCGCGCGGGGTCACTCTTGCGTGTAGCCGATCAGCGGATTTGGGTGCGCTGGGTGGCAGAGCCGCCGTCATCTCAACTGGCCCTCCTCCGAGATACAGGCCGACGATCGATGTCGTGTGCACCAACCGGACCAGCGACGAAGCCGTCAGACCATCTTTGGGGTGCTGCTCTACCTCGAGGTCTCCCAAGTGGGATCCGAGCCAATGGGGCCGGAGGCTAGCGCCGCATCGCCGATGCATCGCCGTTGCATCGGCGGCGTCGGCGTGGAGAAACTCGAGCTCCGAATCCAGCCGCACAGCCGAGGCATCGGCGCTGCGGCGCCCATCCTCTGGCCCAGCTCACTCGGACCCCGTGGCCAGACCCCGACGCCGTGATTTGCCTCACGGCGTCGACCCCCAGGAGGTCTGGACCCCCTCCCCAGCACGGGCGCGTCGCCCCACACCGTTCGGTCCACGGCCCGAGGGCCTGGCGAGGGCCCCCAGAGGCCGATGACCGCCCAGAAGCCAACGATGTCCGTGCGAGATCCAAAAAACCGTACCGACACCGCTATTCCCCAGACCTCTCCCAAGGTGCATTCTGAGCCAGAGCTTCGAGGCGATGCCAGCCGTGGCGGCGAGGGCATCCCAGGAGGCCCAGGGAGGCGAAAACGGGGGAAGGGTAGCGGCGTGGGTACCGTTGCCTCTTTCGAGTTTGCGAGGGGCAACGATATGGGGACTGGCGCAGGGGGGAGACATCAACCTGGAATCGGCGATACATCGCCGATAGATCGGCGATAGGCCCACGATGGCGAAACCGCTCGTTCCTGGGCGAGGTGGGCTATCGGGCCCCCATCGACCATGAATGAGCGATGGGGGGTCGATGCATCCCCCCCATGAGCCTTGGTGATGTTCGAACCATAACTCGCGCCTCCGTCGACCATTCGGAACGATCCGGGCATCCCCCGGAACGCTGTCGGCGGGGCGCAGCCGCCAGAAGGCACTCTGACCCTGGAAAGCCGTCGAGAACCGACGGAACCGTCCGAAAACCTCGAACCTCAAACCTCGTCCCCCCCGAGCCTGTCCCCCCTAACGCTGCGCGTGCCTCCTCTCTGCGGGGCGGCGCGGCGCGACCTCTCCGAGAGCCACCGCGGAGGAAGGGCCCGGGCGGCGTGGGGCATCAGGCCCGCATCGGAGTCGATGCCTCCACCACTTGAGCCTGCCCCCCCGAAGGTTGCCCCTGAGTTTGGGAGGCCCGGATGCCTGCAGGACGATCTTGGAGCTGGCGGAGTGCGCCGCGGCCTCCTGGCGGCTGCAGCGGGGGCCGCTCGGCCCCAGGGCCTCCGGCTGCGCGGCCTCGCCGCCGAGCCTCTCGGACACGCGGGCGTAGAGCCGGCGCAGCCGGGCGCCCTCATGAGCATCGTTTCACCGACCCCTGCAGCCAAGACGCTGAGATAAGGAAGAGTTTGGCATCGTCAGGGGCTCACGTTCCTGGGGTCCCTCCATGGCTGTTTCTGTAGCGCTCCCCGTCCACGCAGGCGCTTTGGGGGGGCCACAGAGGGACGTCGTTCCTGATTCAGCGTTCCTTACTTCAGCAGCCCGACTGCCCCACTGGCGTGGCCTTGACCCCACTGGCCGATTGATCCGCCTGGATGGGGGTGGAGGCAGTTCCCTTCAGGTCTCGAGGGGCTCGTGCCCAACTGGGGTGGGATGGTGGGGCTGGGGTACCAGGGCCCGGTGGGGACGCGGATAGGTTTGACGACACTGACCTTGATCGGGAACCTGTAGGTGTGGAACGCCAAGCACAGCTCGCACAGCGGCGCCCAGAGGCCGATCACGGCGCTGATGTAGACCCTCAGCGCATCTGGCTGACCGTCTATCATGTCGCGCGTGCAATCGGCGATGCACTGCCCGATGTCCTCCGCGCCGGAGGCGTTGCAGATCGCCTCGCAATTCTGGGTCTCCAGGCCGCAGAGGGATAGGCCCAGGAAGGTGAGGGAGCCGCAAGCCGCGCCCGCCACGCTCTGGACAGCTGCGAGAGAGGACAGGATCCGCGCCTCTCGCCGCTCGGCGCCGGGGGTGACCTGGGTGTCCTCGTCCACGAGCCAGCACTGCGCCGAGACCCTCCAGAAGGAGAACCCGGAGAGGCCCACTCGGCAGAGCACGGCCCACACCAGAAACACGAGCACCGAGGGGGGGAGGACGAACATAACGAGGACGGTGAGAGCGGCGTTCAGCAGCCGCATGGCCACGACGAACGACAGGAGCCGCCTGTCCGCCTTGCCGGTGGTGTCCTGCCGCCCGTCGCCGCGGCTGAACGCCCACATGTACACCACGTTCATCACCGTCTCAGTGCCGCCGGCGGCCATGCCGGCGGCCAGGATCACGGCGCTCCGCTCGGCGCCGTAGATCCTGAGGACGTAAGTGATGTAGTAGTAGAGCATGGGCAGAAGAGGGAGAAACGGCACGAGCATAAACTGTCGGAGGTCCGCGGAGACGTCGGCGCTGGGCCCCCCCTGGCGGGGCCACCCCCGGCGCGCTCCGCGCGCCAGGGCAGGAGGTCTGGCACAGGCTCCAGAGACCCGCGCGGGCCCTCGAAAGTCTAAAGCTCGTACGCGTTCTTCTTCTTCGGATGGAGGCGATGGAGGCCCCATACGCGCCGTTCCAGAACTTTAGCGCCCACATCTGCCGGAGCGCTCCATTCCAGGCCCCTCGCAGGAAGACCTCGCGCCATATGCTGACCTGCGGGTCCTCCGAGGCCAGGGGAGCCCAGAACCGAATCGCCGAGTCGGATCGGCGATCGACGCGAGTCCGATCGGCGGAGATCGGCGGCCAGGCCGGGAGACGCCACATCGGGAGAGAGCGGCAGGCTGAGAGGCCCCCATCGAGGCACTGGAAAATCCACATGGGAATCTGAAGTCGGATCGGATCGGAATCGGAAGCTTCCGGAATCGAGTCGAATCGGCGGAGTAAGAGATGAGCCCCGTCCTCCTGCTCGCCCCGCGCCGCGCCGGCGCCGGGGCCGTCCGCCGCGCCCGGGCCACCCCTCCGCCGGCTCCGTGCCTGCCGCATGACTGGCACCGCCGCCAGGCTGATGAGGGCCACGGCCAGGAGGGTCGGGCGTTCCGTGCTAGCGGGGTGGGGGCGATGCACGCGACGCTCCTGCTCCTCCTCCTCCTCCTCCTCCTCCTCCTCCTCCTCCTCCTCCTCCTCCTCCTCCTCCTCCTCCTCCTCCTAATCTGCCTCCTCTTCCTCCTCCTCCTCCTCCTCCTCCTCCTCCTCCTCCTCCTCCTCCTCCTCCTCCTCCTCCTCCTCCTCCTCCTCCTCCTCCTCCTCATCCTCATCCTCATCCTACACTACAGTCAACCCGTACAGTTAGGACGCACGATAAGTATGCATGGGCCTTGGAAGGTCATGTGGACACTTTGCGAGCGGGGCGCGGTCAGCGAAGGCGGCCAAGGACGGGCCGCAGAGGGAAGGATGCAGGGGTACCCTTGGACAGTTGCTCGTCCTTCATATGCGGGTTTGACAGCGTGTTTCCTCCCAGGAGGCGCCCGTCTGCACCCAACGGTGCGGCTAGCGAAGCGCCCGCCACCGATCTTAGGCTTCAGGATTTCTGATGTCGATCGGCGCGCGCGTCGCCCCTGGGGGGGGGGGCCCCCCCGCGCCCACATCCCCCCCCCCCCCTAGTCATCGGTCGGAAGAAGTAGGTGGAAACATGAAGGAGGAAGGCGTTGAAAGTAGATTGGGTGTCCGCCCGCCACCGAGAGAGGACGGAAAAGGTGAAGCCGCTCGACCCTTGAAGCAGGAAGGCGCCTACAGTAGAGCGGCAGCTGGGAATCCCAAATTACCTACTTTCAACGACCGATGGGCAGTCACCACCCCCCTGATGAGCCTGTCTTCCACCACCACCACCACCACCACCATAAGTTGGAAGGGGGAAAGAGGAGGACAAGGAGGAGGACAAGGAGGAGGAGGAGGAGGAGGAGGGATGGGGAGGAGGAGGAGAAAGGAGGAGGAGGAGGAGAAGGGATGGATGGGGAGGAGGAGGAGGGGGAGGAGGAGGAGGAGGAGGAGGAGGAGGAGGAGGAGGAGAGGGATGGGGAGGAGGAGGAGGGAGGAGGAGGAGGAGGAGGAGGGATGGATGGGGAGGAGGAGGAGGGGGAGGAGGAGGAGGAGGAGGAGGAGGGGAGGAGGAGGAGGAGGAGGAGGGATGGGGAGGAGGAGGAGGAGAGAGGAGGAGGAGGAGGAGGGGGAGGAGGAGGAGGAGAGGGAGGAGGAGGAGGAGGAGGAGGAGGAGGAGGAGAGGAGGAGGAGGAGGAGGAGGAGGAGGAGGGGGTGGAGGAGGAGGAGGAGGAGGAGGAGGAGGAGGAGGGATGGGGGGAGGAGGAGGAGGAGGAGGAGGGAGGAGGAGGGGGAGGAGGAGGAGAGAGGAGGAGGAGGGATGGATGGGGAGGAGGGGGGGGGGAGGAGGAGGAGGAGGAGGAGGAGGAGGAGGAGGAGGAGAACCCCCTCCCCCTCCAACTTCTGGTGGTGGTGGAAGACAGGCCCGTCGCCCCCCTCTTGGCCGCCCCGCACGCGCGCAGTGGAGGTCCCTTGGGGTGACGCCGAGATCCGCGCGATCCCCGGGCGCTCGCGCCTCGGCGCTCCCCCGCCGCGCCCGCTCCCTCCGCGGCGGGCCAGCCGCGGCCGCGGCGCCTCCGCGCAGGGGGGCGCTCGGCGCGCGGAGCGCGCCCTGGCTCGGGGGCAGCGCCGGCGCGGCTGCAGGCCACGAGAGACCACAAGAGAGCACAAGAGAGCACCAGAAAGCCAAGAATTTGGGGCCCACAGAAGCCACCAGAAGCCACCAGAGGCCACGAGAGACCACAAGAGAGCACCAGAAAGCCAAGAATTTGGGGCCCACAGAAGCCACCAGAAACCACCAGAAACCACCAGAGACCACAAGAAAGCCAAGAAACCACAAGAAAGCCACAAGAAAGCCACAAGAAGCTACAAGAAACCACAAGAAGACGTTCACATATTGGGGGTGTGGGCCCGCCACGCCCGCCATAGCAGAAGCATCGAAACCCAAGAAGCCCAGGGCACCCTGGAGGCAAGCAGGGTGCTTTTTGGCATGGCCCTCCACTGTATACCCTGCGCCGCCCAGGCCAGAGCCAGCCGCGGCCCAGTCTGGTCGAGTCTGCTCCCCGAGCTGTGGGGGTGGTGCCCCCGCGACCGAGGGCTGCAGGAAAGGGGGCGGCAGAGAGGCCTACCTAAAAGGGGCCCCCGAAGGAGTACGAACGGCGCACCTCTCTCCCCCCCCCCACGGCGCACCTCTCTTCGCCCCCCCCCCCGCTACGAGGCGCCCGAGATGAAGGCCGAGGATCCGATCCGGTACTCCAGCCGGGCGTTCGCGTACAGGACCATGGTGGGCAGGCCGCCCAGGCCGCCGCCCAGCATGCACGCGTACTTGCAGAGCCCCTCGACTATGATCCGCTCCTCCTTGTAGGGGTAGATCTCCTGCCTGGCGGCCTCGAACGCCATGATGCAGACGTTGGCGCTCCAGAACACGAGGCCAACCGTCACGAAGAACCACGCGTGGTACACGTCTATGCTCACGCTGAAGTCGCCTGAGGGGCCATGACAGGGGGGGGACTCGCTCGGGGGGGGGGGGGGCAACATCGACCTGGAACCGGCGATACATCGCCAATAGATCGGCGATAGGCCCACGATGGCTAAACCGCACGCTCCTGGGCTGGGTGGGCGTCGGGCCCCCATCGGCGATGAATGGGTGCTGAGGGGTCGATGCATACCCCCCCGAGCCTGCCCCGCACCCCCTGACGTTGCCCCCGATCGCCATACGAGCCCGGCGGCAAGTACACGAGACCGGCGCAGACGGCCGCAAGGACAACGTGGGTGAGCAGCCAGGGGGCGCGGCGGCCCCACTGCGCGGCCGAGAAGCAGCGGCCCAGGTACTCCTTGTCCTGGACGTTCCCAACGACGACGCTGAACACGGGCCCCGCACACAGCAGG
>CAUYUJ010018471.1:785539-791737 GCA_963575745.1 Prorocentrum cordatum
AGGCCCCCAGGTCAAGGTTTTCTGCCAGCAGTTCACATCCGAGCGAGGTTCGGCGCCCTGCAGCGGACGCTGGCAAAGCACGTCGCCATCGCGACCGCCCCACAGGACCAGGCCATCGGCATGCCAGCTGGCGCAGGTGCAGTTGACGTCGAACTTGAAGAGAAGGGCGACGCGGTCAAGCGTCTCGGTTGCCCCGCTGCGCGTGGACGACGTTCGCAGGACGTGCGCGGGCCCCGACGCAGGTCAGACCGAGGAGCAGGTGGCTGAGCGGCTGCACGAGTTGGTCGCGGAGCTTCACAGGACGAAGCGCGACAGGACTGGCGGCCCTGGGCAGCCAGGCGCGGGGCGTTGAACGCCACTGGCCCCACGTGAGTGGGCTGCGGCTGCGTCGAGGCGAGCTACCACCCGTTGATGCGCCAGCTCGCTCATGGCAGTCGCACTTGCTCGAGACTTTCAACGCCGCTCAAGGGAAGCCAGCCTTGAAGCGACGACCTGAGAGGACACAGGCGCTGGGGGCACTGGCCCAACATATTGAGAATCGCGCACATGAGGTAGAGGAGCTGCAGTCGTGGGCAGGTGCTCGCAGTTGGCAAGTGATTGCAGTTCCTGGCAGCTCCACAGATGGACACCTTCCTTCTGCTGGGGTCGCAGCGTTCGCGCGCAGTGCAGTCGGGCCGCGATGGCCCCCGGGTCGCACAGCACAGGGCGCAGCACGTCATTGTCGACCTGCATGGCTAGGAAGCGCTGCACGTTTCCAACTTACGCTTGCACACGTCGGAGGGCATGACCGTCCGCATCGCCGAAGTCTTGTGCTCACTGGGTGAGGACATGTCAGGCACCACGGAGCCGTGCATCATCGGGGGCGACTGGAACATGGCTCCCAGCGAAGCGGTCGAAACCACGTTCACGGGCGCCGCCCAGGTGAGTTTGGCAGTGCCTACAGCTGTCGCGTGCCGCACTGCGAGGTCGCGCTCGACTATCGATGTCCTTGCGCTGAGTTTCGCAGCCGCGAGGTCTTTCGAGCAGGTCTCGGCGGACACGGCTTGGTCGATCAAGCCCCACCGCCCTGTTCAGTTTTTTCGCTGGCGGCAGACGGTCAGTCCCTGAAGCATCGGGCCTACGGTCCAGCCTTACATCGGGCATGTCCTCCTACAGGCGGATTTTGGACGGCAAATAAAAGGTAGTTTGACAAATGCCCGGAAATGATCGAAAATGGTAGAAAAAAATCGTCCCTGGACTACTGTTTGACTCTTTTGGAACAAGTGGCACGCGTGCCATGGCTCTTGCACAAAAAGGAAGGGGGAGGATCGGAGGGGCGCGCCGTGCCGAATAGCAAGGGTCGGGGCGGAGGGGCGCGCTGGCTTGTGAGTGGGTGGGTGCGTGGGGGGGGGGCGCGTAATACAAGGGGTCGGGGCGGAGGGCGCGCGCTGGCTGGTGGGTGGGGGGGGATGCGGAAGGGGGCGCGCGGGGCCGCGCGGGGAGGGAGGGGGCGGGGACGCGGGGGGGGGGCGCGCTGGCTGGTAAGTGGGGGATGCGGAGGCGGTGTGCCGTGCCGGAATAAACGGGTCGGGGCGGAGGGGTGTGCCGTGCCGAAATAAACGGATCAAGGCGGAGGGGCGCGCTGGCTGGTAGGTGCGGGGATGCGGAGGCGGCGTGCCGTGCCGAAATGAAAGAGGTCGGACCGGAGGGGGGTGCCGTGCCGAAATAAAGAGGTCGAGGCGGAGGGGCGCGATGGTGGCTGGTGGGCGCAGGGGGGGATGCGGAAGGGGGGGTGTGACGTGCGGATAATGAAGGCATATAGCCTGCGCGGCGAGGGTGTGGCCGCGCCGAAATGCAGGGGGCGCGCGGGCGGGGGGGGGGGGGGCGTGCCGAAATAAAAGGGCCGGGGCGGAGGGGGTGCGCTGGCTGGTGGGTGGGAGGATGGAGGGGGAGGGGGGGTGCCGTGCCGAAATAAAGGGGTCGGGGCGGAGGGGCGCGCTGGCTGGTGGGTAAGGGGGATGTGGAGGCGGTGTGCCGTGCCGAACTACAGGGGTCGGGGCGGAGGGGTGTGCCGTGCCGAAATAAAAATGGGTCGGGGCGGAGGGGCGCGCTGGCTGGTGGGTGGGGGGGATGCGGAGGGTGTGTGCCGTGCCGGAATAAAAAGAAGTCGGGGGTAAAGAGGGTGCGCTTGCGCCGTGCCAAAATAAAGGGGTCGGGGGGGAGGGCGCGCTGAGCTGGTGGGCGGGGGGGATGCGGAGGCGGCGTGCCGTGCGGAAATCGGCGGGGCGGAGGGGCGCGCTGTAGGTGGCGGGAATGTGGAATCAACAGGGGGTGTGCCGCGCCGAAAATAAGGGAGGTCGGGGCGGAGGGCAAGTGCGCAGTGACACAATAAGACGCGTCGGGCGGTGGGGCGCGCTGGCTGGTGGGTGACGGGGACGCGGAGGGGGTGTGGAAGGGGTGTGCCGTGCCGAAATAAAGGGGTCGGGGCGGAGGAGTGGGCCGCGCCGAAATGAAGGGGTCGGGGCGGAGGGCGTGCGGAGGGGCTGCGCTGGCTGGTGGGTGGGAGGGATGCGGAGGGGGCGTGCCGTGCCGAAATAAAATGGTTGGGGCGGAGGGGTGTGCCGTGCCGAAATAAAAGGGGTCGGGGCGGAGGGGCGCGCTGGCTGGTGGGTGGTGGGGACGCGGAGGGGGCGTGGAGGGGGTGTGCCGCGCCGAAATAAAGGGGTCGGGCGGAGGGGCGTGCCCTGCCGAAAGAAAGGGGTCGGGGCGGAGGGGCGAGCTGGCTGGTGGAATGTGTGGGCGATGGAGGGGGTGCCGTGCCGAACTAATGTGGTCGGAGCTCTAGACACCCTGTGCAAGAGAATATTCCTCCTGCACAGGGACATGTCCGACTTGAGTCTAGCCCCGACAAAACTACAATACCAGGAGCCCAAATTCACCGACCACGCCTCGCCGAGGAGTCGCGGGGTATCGAGGCCGCCTACGCCGAGCACGCCGTGCAGCTCGCCAAGCAGGAGCGCGCGGACGGTGCGTGGGGCGCTCCGTCCACTGCAGGCGCACGGTCTGTGGTCAAAGCGGCGAAGAGGTTGGCGATGGTCGGGGATGGGCAGAACCCCCTCTAGTAAAACGTTGGCTAGTGAGAACGGCCTCGGGCCCAAACCCGGCGGCCGCAAGCCTCGGAAACGACGGCCGCGGCGCCCCCTCGAGAACCGAGAGCGGACGATTCACTGATCGACGCGTCAGGGCGGGGGTTCTGCCCACCCCCGAGATGGTCGCAGGCACGGAGGTGAAGGACTTGAGCTCTTTCGCCGGGCGCCCCGCCGCCACGCGGGGGGAGGCGCGGCACGGGGCGGAGGGCCTCGGGGAGATCCGGGCGCGGGCAGAGGGCCGGCGCCGGCCGTGCGACGCTCTCGCCCACATCGCTCGGCTCGGCGAGGGCTCCCCAGCGGAGGAGGCTGCGAAGCTCGCGGGGGAGGTCGCTTCTTTCCAGACGCTGTCGTTAGGGGAACGAAGAATGGCATAGACATCAAAACTCGGAGGTCCGCGCGGATTTCGCGATGTGCTCGACGGCATCGGCGAGGACGCGCAAGCTGTCAACCAGGAGGCCCGACACGATAGCAACGCGCGCTGAAGGCCCGGTGCGATCAAGCCAGTGCCGGAGGTTCCCGTGGGCTCCACAGGCTGACGAGGCACGGGGGCGCCCAGCAGCCGACGGTCGCCACTGGCGAGCGCGGTGCCACTGCTCATCCGCACAATGTTATACGTGATACACGGAGAAGTCGTGCATGAAGGCGTGGCGTAGTTCTCCAGAGGCTCAGCGTGCGCGGATACATGATCGAGAGTCTCTCCCTCGGGCCTCTCCTTGAGCAGATTCGGGAAGCAGCTAAGACATGACCTTCGACCGCGGCGAGCAGCCTCGATGGCATCCACCCTGGGCGCTTCGCCTTCCTCAACGACAAGGCGCTGCTGGTGCTCAGCGCGTTGTGGGAGGCATGCGAGTCGCTCGGCCTCCTCCCGAAGCAGCTGAAGTGGATCCCCCTTCCAGTACTGCCGAAGCCTGCGGGTGCGACTAGTAATGCATGGACGCTGGCTGCTAGAACCAAGGCGGCAGTGTCATCCAACATGCCCTCCGTCACCCTGGTGACTGACTACTCCAAGTACTACGAGGAGGTCGACCTGGACGCGCTGCAGTACAAGTTTGACAACATGAAGGCGCCCACGGGCTTCGCGATGCTGGGTGGTGAAATGCGCATGCGCTAGCTGAAGAGGCACAAGCGTGCCATGCCAGTACGGGAAGATAGTCGTTTTTTGAGGGATGGAAAAACGACCCTACCCTGGTTACAAGTGCGTGGTCTGTAAACCTCCTGGGAACTCCCAAAGCCTAGAGCCGCCAGGACGCGGCACATCACGCAGGGTTTACCCTGTCAGCCCACAGGAGTTTCAGCGCACAGCGCCTCGTAAACCAGGGTAGGGGCGTTTTTTATGCCCTTGAGTTGTGATCACGCAGGGGCAAGACCAGCATGCACCCATGGCGTGCGTCAGGTCAAACCTTATCATGGTGGAGTTTCGGTGAGAGGGAAGCTGGCCATCGACGGCGGCCCGGCCATCAAGCAAACAGCGCCGCCAGTTCTCCAGTGGAGTCGCGTGACGTGGGACGCCGCCAACCGACATGAACGCGCGTTGCTATCAGAACCTACCTGTCACCTACTCCAGATTTCTTTTTAAAAGGGAGGGGGGTACAACCCTCCCAGACGAGGAGTCTTAGACCCCCCCAGACCATCCATGAAAGGGCGGCCCTTTGCCCAGACCCCCCCGAACCCTCCAAGACAGCTCAAATCAGACCCCCCCCCCAATGTGACCCCCCCGCCTTTATTATGGAATACGGAGTACCTGTCACCTACCTGGGCAGGCCTTTTAGTTGGCACAAATCTCGTGGTCCCCTGGAAAGGGTAGCGCTGTGTCTCGAGCGAGCGGGCTGGGCCGTCCACAGTGGCATCTTCTGGAGTGACCCTCTTGATAAGAAGGTTCGGGTCGCTCAGCTCACGCCTGCGGCGCGGGAGGAGTGGCTCAGTCAAGGCATGCAGCACATGCTGGAGTGCCGGTTTGACTGCCTACCAGACCACCCCAACCCAACCCGAAGGCCCGAATTTGACCCGAATTTCGGGTTGGGGGGGGTACAGATTCCATGTGTTTTTTCAACGTTCCCCGACCCCCCCACACTGGAAATGGAGGGCAAATTGAGGGCTTCGGGTTGGCTTGGGGTGGTTTGGTGGGTGGTGACGGTTTTCAGAGAAATGGGAGTTGTCTGCTGAAGTACACATGGCGTATGGTCCGAGAGCGCTCTCGGAAATATTCGAAGCACCAGACGATCCTCCTTCGCGCTTGCGCCTGCCAAGGCCTCTGGGCCAGAAGCCGTGCCGAGGACAGAGGCCACGATACCGATGGCCTCTGCATTTGTGTGCAGCCCCACACGCTGCACCACCGCGCCTCTACGCCTGCACGGGGGCAGATGTGGTCGCAGACCGAGCCGAGCGCGAGGTCCGCGCGGAGCTCGCGCAGGAGGCGATCGACAACGTCGGCGACCTGCGAAACACCCCTGGGGGCGCTCGCCCACGAGGGGGAGCCGCTGCCGCCGCTGCACCCCGGCGCTGAGGCCCACACTCTCGACTGCGGTGGCCCGATGGCAGCGACCCGCAGCGCCACCGAGCTGGAGCTCGCGGCCGGCGGGCTGGGGCGGCGTGCCGCTCCATTGCCGCGCTGCGCCGCGCGGGCTGGGCCGTCGTCCTCGCCCCGACCCCGCGGGGAGGCAGGCCGCTCCGGGTGAGGCCCGGGGGCGGCGCCCGGCTCGCTCCCGCAGCAGTCTGCCACGGCCGAGGGCCGGGCAGCGGACCGTCGCCCAGCGACGCCCACGCGAGGTTGCGCGGCCGGCCGCGCGCGAGGCGGCCACGGGTCCACACTGGCACAGCTCCGTCCCCAGGAGCCCATGACGGCTGCGTGAAGTTGGTTGGTCAGCAGGTGCCAGGCGTTCTTCGCGTGCGGGCAGTTTCGCATGTCGAAGCCCGTCGCACAGCTGAAGAGTATACACAGTGGACCGACGAGCAGGGAAGGGTCACCGATGCCAATAGCTTGCCTGATGCTTATGCGAAGCGAGGTGCCAATCTCCACGAACTGCCAGCGCACGAGTCCGAACAACAGATTGATGACAGTGTGGGTATCTCG
>CAUYUJ010018471.1:791837-796837 GCA_963575745.1 Prorocentrum cordatum
TGTGTGTTGTGTGTGTGTGTGTGTTGTGTTTGGGCTGCGCGTGTGTGTGTGTGTTCTGTGTGTGTTGTGTGTGTGTGTGTGTGTGTGTGTGTGTGTGTGTGTGTGTGTGTGTGTGTGTGTGTGTGTGTGTGTGTGTGTGTGTGTGTGTGTGTGTGTGTGTGTGTGTGTGTGTGTGTGTGTGTGTGTGTGTGTGTGTGTGTGTGTGTGTGTGTGTGTGTGTGTGTGTGTGTGTGGGTCGCAAGTGTGGCGCCTGGGCTCAGCAGTCCGGGCGAAATCAAGCAAGACGGTTGTGCGAGACCCCCACCAGGAAAAGGCTCGAAGTTTCGTCTGATTTCCGCCGGGGGGGGGGGCCCACATAGGAGGCTCGTCCGCCAAATCGATATCGCTCTCCCTGCTCAGCTGTGTGTGTCGTGCCGTGAAGCGCCCCGAGCTCGAGACCACCAGAGTTTCTAGAGCTCTCCAGTCCGAGGGCCCACCGTCCAATGAAACCAGGATGGCTGCCCTCGCTGGGAGAATTCCCCTGAAAGAGCAAGCAGTTGCACGTCAGGCTTGACTGGGCAAAGTCGCCGTATGCTGTGCAGGGTTGTGCTCGCGCCAGGGCCATGATCTGCTGGCGTGAACTGGCGTGCGCCGCATCCTCATCGGAGCTTCAGTATTCAGGATCCCCCTCCTCCCCATCTACCCCCTCCACCTGTCTCCTCTCTCCTCCTCCTCCCTCCCTCCCTCCCCTCCCCTTCCTCTCCCGCCTCCCTCTCGTCAACCCCATCCTTGAGAATCCTCTCAGAGAAGCCCTCAAACATCACTGAAAGATCCTACGCGCTCTTTCCACTGATCTTCCTTCTCTCCCCTCCAACTCTCCCTATCCTTTCCCACATCATCCTCTTTCCCCCTCCTCATCCTTCTCCCCCTCCTCCTCCTCCTCCTCCTTGTCCTCTTCATCACCATCCATCATCATCATCATCATCATCATCATCATCATCATCATCATCATCATCATCATCATCATCATCATCATCATCATCATCATCATCATCATCATCATCATCGTCAGCATCAACAGCAGCATCAGCATCATCATCAGCAGCATAAGCATCAGCATCAGTATCATCAGCATCAGCAACAGCATCAGCATCAGCGTCATCAACAGCAGCAGCAACATTATCCTCATCCACATCATCACAATTGCCGTCACAATCAGCATCCTCATCATCAGCATCATCATCAACATCAGCATCATTATCGGCATCATCATCATCATCATCATCATCATCATCATCAGCATCAGCATCATCATCATTATCATCATCATCATCATCATCATCAGCATCATCATCATCATCATCATCATCATCATCATCATCATCAACATCGTCGTCGTCGTCGTCATCATCAGCATCAGCATCATCTTCATCAGCATCATCTACTTCATCATCATCACCATCATCATCAGGATCATCATTATCACCATCACCATCACAAGCATCATCATCAGCAGCATCATCATCATTCTCATCATCATCATCATCAGCAGCATCAGCATCATCATCATCAACATCATCATCAGCATCGGCCTCAGCATCGTCATCGGCATCATCAGCATCATCACCATCAGCAGCAGCATCATCATCAGCAGCATCATGATCGTCATCAGCATCATTGTCGTCAGCATCATCATCATCATCAGCATCATCAGCATCATCCTCAGCATCGTCATCATCACCATCATGACCATCATCATCAGCAGCATCATCACCCTTTCTTCATCATCATCATCATCATCAGCATCATCATCATCATCGTCAGCACCATCCTCGTCGTCGGCATCACCACCATCACCATCGCCTGTGATCTCATCACTTTTACCATCGCCACCACCACCATCAACACAGTCATCGTCATCAGCATGATCTGCATCATCATCACCATCATCATAAACATCATCCTCGTCGTCGTCATCATCATCATCAACAACATCATCAGCATCATGATCATAGTCATAATCATCATCGGCAGCAACATCATCATCGTCGTCATCATCATCAACAGCATCACCGTCATCACCTCCACCACCACCATCATCAGCAGCAGCATCGTCGTCATCAGCATATTTGTCTTCATCATCCTCCCCGTCGCCCCGTCGTCATCATCATCACCATCATCATCAATATCATCATCGTGATCATCTTCATCAGCAGCAGCATCACAATCCTCGCCAGCAGCAGCATCATCATCCTCCACTACCACCATCATCCTCCACTACCACCATCAACAACAATATCAGCATGCGCATCATCATCTACAGCATCCTCATTATCATCAGCAGCAGCATCAGCATAACCACCATCATCAATATCAGCATCATTGTCATCAGCACCATCATCAGCAGCGGCAGAATCATCATCATCATCATCATCATCATCATCATCATCATCATCATCATCATCATCATCATCATTATAATCATCATCAGCATCATCATCGTCGTCGTCATCATCACCATCATCAGAATCGATCCTCCTCCTCGTCATCATCATAAACACCATCCACTCTGGGCACGCGTTTGCGGTTCAGCAGTTTGATGATTTCGCGATAGCGCAGAAGACACAACATAGGAAGCTACGCTCACATGTCCCAGGGGTGCAGAAGCAATACCACACAGAAACAAAAGAGACGAAACGAGCTACGAGTGCACCATCCTACCACAAGCAGGAACTGTGACGGCAGCAGGTGCATGCATTGATCGTGCACAGAGACTTTCCCAAGTCTGGCGGCGAACATCAACACATCCAAAACACTGTTTTGGAGCACTCAAGGGAAACTCTTTGTGAAGATGGGGCGTGCTTGCGTACCAGCGCTTGTCCCACCGTCGAAAGTTCGGTGCTAATCCACCTCAGGTGTGCCCCGTCATATCACTCGCTGCGTTGGCTCAACTGGCCAGGAAGCGAAAGTGCCGGCGCTTGGATGTTGGTGCTCCTCCCCGACTTCCCAGCCAACACTGATGCCTGGCGCTCGCGACGTCAAGTACCAGCCTGTGCACGAGACCGCCTTTTCCCTCCCTCTGTCGGGTCTTCCTCCCTCTGCTGATCCGCCCCGTGTGGGCCCGCTGCGGCACACTCCCGAGGACACTCTGCGCTTCGGCTCGCGCTCATTGTGCCCTACGATCACTTGGGTGCAAGCCCTTTTCCTGCCGTCTCACGGCGTGCTTCATAAAATGCCACCTGAATTCCCGCGTTGCCTCTCGAGTGCCGGCTGCATCAGACGATGCTGGTCCCGACGATTCAGCGGCCCGCAGGCGCGAAAAGCGTGCAGTTTGGATCCAGGAGCCTAGGCACGACAAAACTGGGTGCGACAAGACTGGGCCCTACAGGAAGCCCGAGAGGAGTAGAAGTCCGTAAAGAGCGCCAGCAGGCCCTGGGTAGGATCCTGCCAAAATCCTACGGAAACCAAAGAGAGCCCAGCAGCAGTCGCAGAGACTCGTGTGTTCCCAGACGAATTGCAGAAGGACACGCAGGATGCCTACCAGATCCTATGGAAGCCAAGCCGTAGGGAGAGGTAACAGGACACGGTGGAATGGTACGACATGCTCACATAACAGCAAGAAAAGAAGCACCACCATTTGCAGGAAGTGGAACGTGTGCGGAATCCCGATACGAGACTGAAGAGATGCTGCAGAAACCCTAGCAGATCTCACAGGAGCACTGGGGAGCCTAAGCCAGAATCACGGAAGACTCGTACGGACTCGCACTACGACCCTGCTGAAATCGTAAGGGGGTGCCTGCAGGAACATGAACAGCTCGCAGAGAATCCCAGGATGATCCTATATGACCCAAGAGGAGGGGGATCAAGCATCACCTCCCATCCACGCGCCCGCTTCGCACAAAGCTCGCCTCGAGAGGCCTTCGTTCCGTCGCTCCGGGCTGGGTGGCGGGGGGGGGGCGTCAACAGCAGCGTTGGGACTGCAGGGGCGCTCCTGCCCCACAGTCAAGCGCACCGTCGGTGGCCCAGCTGGCTGGGCCACATAAACATGGCCTTGGGCTGCTGCTGTCCCTCACGCCAAATCCCATCGCGCTGGGTACGCAGGCGATCCAGAAGATTCAGCCTCGCGTTCCGAAGGTTCCGAATCTCAGCAGACTGGATGTGCTAGGGCGCAAAGTATCGGGTTCAGCGTGGCGGCTTCATGGTGCGCCCAAGGCGGACCGCACAGCTGCCAGCAGAGGAATCCTCCCCCGCCTTCTCATCCACCCTCCCTCTCCCCCCCCCCTCCCTTGCCTCCTCCCCCTCTACCTGTCCACCCCATCCCCCCACTCCGCCCCCTTCAGAAAGGTGTGGCGCATGGACTCCTGGCGCCGAATCCGAAGACGAGGATCGGAGAGAGGAGCGAGGAAGAGAAGGATCGAGCGAGATGGCGGGTAAGCGAACGAGGCTGCGGAGGCTCAACGGGCGAAGCCACGAATTGGAGACCGAATTGGAGCCTAGAAGAGAGCGAGGAGAAGCAAGTGGGGGAGCAGGAGCGGCAGCAGCAGTTGAAGCTTGGGCTGAGGACGGAGAGCAACGGGGGAGAGGGGCAGGGAACAGCAGCAGAAGCGGGGCGGGCGGCGGGGCACTTCCAGGGGGTGAGCTGCGACAAGCCCACGAGGGTCCACAAACAAAGGAAGGTGACCAGCTGCTGCAGCGCCGTCATGATCAGCGGCCCCTCCCCGGATGGAGGGGAGGGGGGAGAGTCGCGTTGCGGCTTCTGCTTCCCCCATCCACTTTCTCTTCCTCCTCCTCCTCCTTCTCCTCCTCCTCCTCCTGCTCCTCCTCCTGCTCCTGCTCCTGCTCTGCTCCTCCTCCTCCTCTTATTATTATTCTTCTTATTATGAGTAATATTAGTATTAGTATTATTAGTGTTCTTATGTTTTATTAGTATTACAATTATTAGTATTATTCTTATTATTATTAATAATACTATTGTCATTAATATTAATATTATTATTATTAGTAATAGTATTATTATTAAT
>CAUYUJ010018471.1:801837-804337 GCA_963575745.1 Prorocentrum cordatum
TCGTTCGGTGGCGGGGCGCGGGCTACAGCATCCCACGGGGAGCCGTAGGGGTGCCTGCAAGGGACAACGACCAGGACGACGGCATCGACAACGACGACGAGTATTCCCTGGATGGGACAATAGTCGCCCCCCCCCTGAATCCGCTGGCGGGCTGGGCACGTGTTGTCGGCACGGGTGGAGGGGAGATTGGAGGAAAAGGGGGAGGATGAGGAGGGGGAGGAGGATGGAGGGGGCGGGATTGGGCAAGCTCAGTCAGAAGGTTTATCACCCCCCTTGATGAATACCCTGTCCAGAGTTCCTGTTGGGAGCGGCGTGCGAAGGATGCTGATGGAGAGGAGGAGGAAGGCGGAGGAGGATATGGATGCTGCTGGCCGCTCAGTGTGTTCTGAAGTGACGCGGAGAACCCCATGGCCTTGCCAGCTGCACGTGCCCCTGGCCACGCAGCTGACGTATTCCAAAATTTGGTTTTCATACGTCTCCTCCTCCCTCTCCCCTCCTCCTCCTCCTTCTCCTCCTCCTCCTCCTCCTCCGCCTCCTCCTCCTGCCCCTCTTTGTCCTCCCCCTCCTCCTCCTCCTCCTCCTCCTCCTCCTCCTCCTCCTCCTCCTCCTCCTCCTCCTCCTCATCCTCCTCCGAGAGAGAGAGAGAGAGACTCTGGCCCTGTCAGCTGCGCGAGCCTCTGGCCGCAGGAGCGTCTGGCCGCAAGATGCCCTTCACGCTCGCACTCTCGTGCGCCTCGACACTCACGGCGGAAAAGGTCCATGCAAATAGATGCACATGTGGGGAGCTCCACGCACAGAATGAGTGAGACAGATGGGAGGGCAACCCGTGGTTCAGAATGGTGTCCTCGCCGCAGCGCCGCGCTCAGTCGTGTCTATAGTTACGTGCTTCCCACAACTAGCTTAGTGCTGCGGGCACTCGGCTTGATTGCTGGCAGCATCCACACGGATGGATGGCGAATCCTTTTCAAAACGGGGGCATCGCCAAATAATCCCACGTAATATCTGCCCAGAAGTTGACAATTGTGCCACAGCTGAACGGGCGGAGGGCAGCTGTTTGTCACTCACTGGGCTCTTGTTTTGCGGATGGAGGAACGCTCCTTCTCAAAAGGGCTTCCGCTGAAGACGTGCAAATGGGCTACATTTACACGAAGGAAGAGCGGCTCCTTCTCAAAGCTAGACTATCGCTGGACAATTCCCTGAAATGCATGGCCATATTGTAATCGAGGGCGAGTCCTTCAAACAGGGTCCCCTCAGAGACAGACACGTGGGGTGCTCGCCTTCAGAAAGGAGGAGCTTCCCCCGGTGAGAAGTGAAACTTTCCGGGACGCATGAGGAATCATAAGGGCGGTTCGAGACTCGATAATCGATAACTGACTTGTTTGACGTGCCTGGCTCTTTGGCCCTTAGGGAGCATCCAGGTGCCCATCGAGAGGTAATTGGGCGCACCTCCACAAACCTTTGAGCCCTCTTCATCTCCTTGTCCCTCCTTCTCCTCCTCATTCCGTGTCCTCGTCCTCCTCCTCCTCCTCATCCTCCTCCTCATCCTCCTCATCATCATCATCCTCCTCCTCTGCTCATACTCTGCTCCTCCTCTCATACTCCTCCTCATTTCCTCCTCCTCCTCCTCCTCGTGCTCCTCCTCCTCCTCGGGATGACGATGACGAGGAAGGGAGGGAGGTGCCATGCGAGCGCCCGGCGCCGGCGAACTCAGATCCCGGGCAGAGCAGCCTCCTCGGAGGGATCCGAAAAAAAGATCCGACGTACAGCCCTTCGGAGGCCAGCGCAGGCGTCAGGGGCCAGCAGGGGCCGCGGCGCCAGGGGGAGCGCCGCCAAGGGGGACCATGCGCCGAGGAAGACGACGACGACGACGACGACGACGAAGACGACGACGACGACGACGACGACGACGACGACGACGACGACGACGACGACGGCGACGGCGACGGCGGCCCGCGGCCCGCGGCGGCGGCGGCGGCGGCGGCGGCGGCGGCGGCGGCGGCGGCGGCGGCGGCGCGGCGGGAACCCGCCGAGAGACTAACCACGGGCCCACGGCCCCGCGGCGGGAGGTCGAAGGGGGCACCCGTGGGGGGGGCGGCGGGGGATGAGAGCGGCGGTGCGCTGTGTGAGCCGTTGCTGGAGTGCAACGTCAGGGGCGGGACCCAGCGCCGACCCAAGAAAGCCGCGCGGACCTCCCAGAGCGTGCAGCCTTCGCGCTGCCAGGAGGAGCGCTGCACAGGGGAGGAACGCGCAGGGGCTTCCCTGGTCGAAGGCGAGCCTCGGCCCCGCAGAGGTGCGTCGGCCCAGGCCCGCGGAACGGCCCGACAGAGAGAGTCCCTCGTGAGCTTCCAGGGGGGTCCTTGTGTCAGCGTCCTGCCCGTATGCCCGGCCCATGTTGCTGCTCTGAGGAGCAACGATAGGCGGGGACTGGCAAATGGGTGGAAGCATCGACCCGGAATCGGCGATACATCGCGGATAGATCGTCGAGAGGCCCCCGATGGTG
>CAUYUJ010018471.1:809337-830473 GCA_963575745.1 Prorocentrum cordatum
TTTTCAGAAGGCTCGGAAGTCCCCTGGCCTTCTGGTAAGTCCCACCAGCCCTTTGGGCGTGAGTGGTTTAGAGAGCTCTCTCTGTCCTCAACCCCTCTTCTTCCCCTTTCGGGGAGGGGTTTACCCTTCCCCCTACCCCCTCCCCCTGGGCCTGGAGGGGGCGCCTCGCGGGTCGTCAGGGGGGTCAATTTCGACTCCTGGGAGGGCTAAAAAAACGACACCCCTCACGAGGATTCTGGCCCCGACGGGGGGAGGGAGAAAAAACCCTCTCCTCTTCTTTGAAGCCAAAATCATTGATTTTACTACGGTTTGGGCCCCATTTTGGCCTCCTGAGGGGGCCGCGCTCATCTTCCTTCATAGCAAAATCATTGATTTTACTAAGGTTTTGGGCTCATTTCGTCCTTCTCAGGGGGCAGCGCTCATTTGCGCTTCTGAGGAGGTTGCAAGAGGCCCCAAGATGGCCCCAAGAGGCCCCCAGGAGGCTCCCAAGAGGCCTCCAAGAGGCCCCCAAGAGGCCCCCAAGAGGCCCCAAGAGGCCCCCAAGAGGCCCCCAAGAGGCCCCCCCCCAAGAGGCCCCAAGAGGCCCCCAAGAGGCCCCCAAGAGGCCCCCAAGAGGCCCCCAAGAGGCCCCAAGAGGCTCCAAGAGGCCCCCAAGAGGCCCCACGAGGAGCCCGAACGACTCACACCAGGACGAGGGGCCCGAACGACTCACACCACGAAGAGCCCGAACGACTCACACCACAAGGAGGGGCCCGAACGACTCACACCAGGACGAGGCGCCCGAACGACTCACACCACGAGGAGCCCGAACGACTCACACCACGACGCGGGCCCCGAACGACTCACACCACGAGGAGCCCGAACGAGTCACACCAGGAGGAGGGGCCCGAACGACTCACACCAGGATGAGGGGCCCGAACAACTCACACCACGAGAAGCCCGAACGACTCACACCAGGACGAAGAGCCCGAACGACTCACACCAGGAAGAAGGGCCCGAACGACTCACACC
This sequence comes from Prorocentrum cordatum, assembly GCA_963575745.1. Taxonomy (NCBI): domain Eukaryota; class Dinophyceae; order Prorocentrales; family Prorocentraceae; genus Prorocentrum; species Prorocentrum cordatum. Next base: position 810,349 of record CAUYUJ010018471.1, read on the forward strand.
AGGACGAGAAACCCCAAACGACTCAAATCACGAGGAGCGCTTTCTCTCCCTCCTCCTCCGCCTCGTCCTTCTCCCGCTCCCCCCACAAGGAGGATGTACAAGGAGGCGGGAGGAAGGAGGAACAGGGGAGATATGCGGGGCCAAGCGGACACACGCCTGAAAAACACGACTGTCGGCATGCTTCGCAAGAGTTGCTGCTGTGAGATGGGCTGGTGGGGATACGCGAAGCGTAAAGAATTTTCTAAGCCTTCCCCGAAGGCAAGGGAAGCTTCTTTAGAAGGCGCGAGGGCTTCATAGAAGCCCCGCCGCCGTCCGAGAAGGCCTTCTCCTTCGCATCGCTCGACGCGGAATGAAGGGGCCCAGCTGTAGCCCTACGCATGCGAGGAAAAGGCCAGCATTAAGTCGGGCCTGTCCCCCTACAGAGGGATTTTCGACGAAGAATATTATCCCGGCAAAGCAACCTAACAGCGATGTGTAGAAGCATATCTGAAAGCATCCCCCTTAAGATTCAGATGAAAATCCAGTTGTCGAATTCTGCTGTTCTCGCAGTCGTAGTCGCATTCGCGATGACAGTCGCAGCGGCAACGGCAGTCGCAGTCACAGCCTCAGCCTCAGCCTGCCTCCTCCTCCTCCTCCTCTTTCTCCTGCCTCCTCCTCCTCCTCCTCTCCTCCTCCTCCTCCTCTCCTCCTGCTCGTCCTGTTCTCGTCCTCCTCGTTGCGTCTTGCTCCTTCCTCCTCCTCCTCCTCTCCTCCTCCTCCTCCTCCTCCTCCTCCTCCTCCTCCTCCTCCTCCTCCTCCTCCCTGGTGTCCTCGTTCTCCTCCTCCTGGTGCTCTCCCCCCCCCTCTCCTCCTCGTCCTCCTCCTCCTCCTCCTCCTCGTCCTCCTCCTCCTCTTCTCCTCCTCCTCCTCCTCCTCCTCCTGGTAGTCCTCCCCCTCCCCTCCTCCTCCTCCTCCTCCTCTTCCTGGTCGTCCTCGTTCTCGTCCTCCTCGTCTTGCTCGTCCTCCTCCTCCTGGTGTTTCTCTCCTTCCTCCTCCTCCTCCTCCTCCTCCTCCTCCTCCTCCTCCTCCTGGTGGTCCTCGTTCTCCTCCTGGTGCTCTCCCCCCCCTCCTCCTCCTCGTCCTCCTCCTCCTCCTCCTCCTCCTCCTCGTCCTCCTCCTCCTCTTCCTCCTCCTCCTCCTCCTCCTCCTCCTCCTCCTCCTCCTGGTACTCCTCCCCCTCCCCTCCTCCTCCTCCTCCTCCTCCTCCTCCTCTTCCTGGTCGTCCTCCTCCTCCTGGTCGTCCTCCTCCTCCTGCTCGTCCTCCTCCTCCTCCTGCTCGTCCTTCTTCTCCTGCTCCTCCTGCTCCTCGTCCTGCTCCTGCTCGTCCTCGTCCTTCTGGTCTTGCTCGTCCTCCTCCTCGTCGTGCTCTTGCCCCTGCTGAAAATGTGGCCCAGGAATGGGAGTTCTGGGAAGTCGAAGAGCACGAAGTTGCCTACAGTTGGCTACGGGCATTCAAAATGTGGCCCGGGAATGGAGTTCTGGGAACTCGAAGAGCACGAAGTGGCCTACAGTTGGCTCCGGGCATTCAAAATGTGGCCCGGGAATGGAGTTCTGGGAACTCGAAGACCACGAAGTGGCCTACAGTTGGCTCCGGGCATTCAAAATGTGGCCCGGGAATGGAGTTCTGGGAAGTCGAAGAGCACGAAGTGGCCTACAGTTGGCTCCGGGCATCCAAAATGTGGCCCGGGAATGGAGTTCTGGGAGGTCAAGAGCACGAAGTGTGTGACTGTTGCATCCGGTTATTCAGAATGTGGCCTGGGAATGGGGTTCTGAGAGGTCGACGAGCACGAAGTGTGTGACTGTTGGTGAAAAACGAGCCCGGCACAGGCCCGGCCGGCAACTCCCAACGCCTGCCCGGACCCCCCTGTGGAGTGATCTGTGAGCTCTTTTGAGTCAACTAGAAACCTATCAGTCTTCGCTGTTAGGTAAAAAGGTACTCAAATTATCCCGGCAAAGCAACCTAACAGCGATGTGTAGGAGCATATCTGGAAGCATTCCCCTTAAGATTCAGATAAGAATCCTGTTGTAGAATTCTGCTGTTCTCGCAGTCGTGGTCGCATTCGCGATGGCAGTCGCAGTGGCAACAGCAGTCGCAGTCACAGCCTCAGCCTCAGCCTGCCTCAGCCTCAGCCTCAGCCTGCCTCAGCCTCAGCCTGCCTCAGCCTTGCCCTCAGCCTGCTTCAGCCTCAACATCAGTCTGCCTTCAGCCTCGGCCTCAGCCTGCCTCAGCCTCACCCTCAGCCTGCATCAGCCTCAGCCTGCCTCAGCCTCGCCCTCAGCCTGCTTCAGCCTCAACATCAGTCTGCCTTCAGCCTCGGCCTCAGCCTGCCTCAGCCTCAGCCTGCATCAGCCTCAGCCTCAGCCTCAGCCTGCCTCAGCATCAGCCTGCCTCAGCCTCAGCCTCAGCCTGCCTCTGCCTCAGCCTCAGCCTGCTTCAGCCTCAGCCTCAGTCTGCCGTCTGCCTCAGCCTCAGCCTGCCTCACCCTCGGCCTCAGCCTCAGCCTGCCTCAGCCTCAGCCTGCCTCAGCCTCAGCCTCAGCCTCAGCCTGCCTCAGCATCAGCCTGCCTCAGCCTCAGCCTCAGCCTGCCTCAGCCTCAGCCTCAGCCTGCTTCAGCCTCAGCCTCAGTCTGCCTTCAGCCTCGGCCTCAGCCTCAGCCTGCCTCAGCCTCAGCCTGCATCAGCCTCAGCCTCAGCCTCAGCCTGCCTCAGCATCAGCCTGCCTCAGCCTCAGCCTCAGCCTCAGCCTGCCTCAGCCTCAGCCTCAGCCTGCTTCAGCCTCAGCCTCAGTCTGCCTCAGCCTCGGCCTCAGCCTCAGCCTGCCTCAGCCTCAGCCTGCATCAGCCTCAGCCTCAGCCTCAGCCTGCCTCAGCATCAGCCTGCCTCAGCCTCAGCCTCAGCCTGCCTCAGCCTCAGCCTCAGCCTGCTTCAGCCTCAGCCTCAGTCTGCCTTCAGCCTCGGCCTCAGCCTCAGCCTGCCTCAGCCTCAGCCTGCATCAGCCTCAGCCTCAGCCTCAGCCTGCCTCAGCATCAGCCTGCCTCAGCCTCAGCCTCAGCCTGCCTCAGCCTCAGCCTCAGCCTGCTTCAGCCTCAGCCTCAGTCTGCCTTCAGCCTCGGCCTCAGCCTCAGCCTGCCTCAGCCTCAGCCTGCATCAGCCTCAGCCTCAGCCTCAGCCTGCCTCAGCATCAGCCTGCCTCAGCCTCAGCCTCAGCCTGCCTCAGCCTCAGCCTCAGCTGCTTCAGCCTCAGCCTCAGTCTGCCTTCAGCCTTGGCCTCAGCCTCAGCCTGCCTCAGCCTCAGCTTGCATCAGCCTCAGCCTCAGCCTCAGCCTGCCTCAGCATCAGCCTGCCTCAGCCTCAGCCTCAGCCTGCCTCAGCCTCAGCCTCAGCCTGCTTCAGCCTCAGCCTCAGTCTGCCTTCAGCCTCGGCCTCAGCCTCAGCCTGCCTCAGCCTCAGCCTGCCTCAGCCTCAGCCTCAGCCTGCCTCAGCATTCAAAATGTGGCCCGGGAATGGAGTTCTGGGAACTCGAAGAACACGAAGTGGCCTACAGTTGGCTCCGGGCATTCAAAATCATGCCCAGGAATGGAGTTCTGGGAACTCGAAGACCACGAAGTGGCCTACAGTTGGCTCCGGGCATTCAAAATCATTCCCAGGAATGGAGTTCTGGGAACTCGAACACCACGAAGTGGCCTACAGTTGGCTCCGGGCATCCAAAATGTGGCCCGGGAATGGAGTTCTGGGAACTCGAAGACCACGAAATGGCCTACAGTTGGCTCCGGGCATTCAGAATGTGGCCCGGGAATGGAGTTCTGGGGTGTCAAGTACGAAGATTGTTTGACTGTTGCGTCCGGCTATTCCGAATGTGGCCCGGGAATGGCGTTCTGGGAGGTCAAGGAGCACCAAGTGTGTGACTGTTGCATCCGGTTATTCAGAATGTGGCCTGGGAATGGGGTTCTGAGAGGTCGACGAGCACGAAGTGTGTGACTGTTGGTGAAAAACGAGCCCGGCACAGGCCCGGCCGGCAACTCCCAACGCCTGCCCGGACCCCCCTGTGGAGTGATCTGTGAGCTCTTTTGAGTCAACTAGAAACCTATCAGTCTTCGCTGTTAGGTAAAAATACTCCAAATTATTATCCCGGCAAAGCAACCTAACATCGATATGTAGAAGCATAGCTGGAGGGGTGTATGTCCAAACGAGACGCTGCTATCAACGCACGGAACTTGAATGGATTATGTCCAAGCGAGACACTGCTATCATCGCACGGAGCTCGAATGGGTGCATGTCCAAACGAGACACTGCTATCAACGCACAAAGCTTGAATGGATGTACCTCCAAATGAAACACTGCTATCAACGCACGGAGCTCGAATGGATGCATGTCCAAACGAGACACTGGCATCAACGCACGGATGCTTGAATGGGTGTGCGTCCTCACGAGACACTGCTATCAACACACGGAACTTGAATAGATGTATGGTCAAACAAGACACTGCTATCAACGCACACACTGCTATCAACGCACAGAGCTTGACACTACACAGTTGTATCACAGACTCGCAGGACAGTAGGACTCGCAGGACTACATTGTGTACAAAGTATTATGTGCAGGGACTCGTAAGACCTGTGTCTCTACTGGTGTGCTGGGCGAGTCCACGCAAAAGCATGCAAAGCATGCACTTTGGCAGATGTCTTGGAAGTCTGCAAAAGCGGCACGCTGAGCTGTGGTGGCAGGCTGCAAAAGCGGCAGCCTGCAAAAGCCTGCACTTTGGCAAACGTCTTGGAAGCCTGCAAAAGCGGCAGGCTGAGCTGTGGTTGCAGGCTGCAAAAGCGGCAGCCTGCAAAAGCATGCACTTTGGCAGACGTCTTGGAAGTCTGCAAAAGCGGCACGCTGAGCTGTGGTGGCAGGCTGCAAAAGCGGCAGCCTGCAAAAGCCTGCACTTTGGCAGACGTCTTGGAACTGAGGAGCGGCGTGCGAAGCGGAGAGCCTGCGAAACCTGGAGGCTGAAAACTCGCAGGCTGAGACTCGCAGAAACCCGCAGGCTGACAAGAGTCCTACTACTCGCAGAAAAGCACCGCAGAAAGAGTCTAGCGAAAAGCACCGCAGGCTGAGAAGCACCGCGGGCACACGGGCTTGGAAACCTCACCTCTCCCGCTCGTCTTGCAGGAAGTCGCGCCAATCCGGCGGCTGCCAAGAGTCGATGATGCGCCGAGACCCACCGCCCGTGCTGCCGCCGATGTCCAGGTAATCCCCTCCCGCAGTACGGAGGCGGCCGTGTCCTAGCGCCACAATCGCCTGGTTCCGGTTGACTCGCAACTCGCCGCTGTCCCACTTCCGAAGCACGTCCAACTGCTTGCGCGTGAGAGTGGGAACCTCCTGGCCCTGGTCGGCAGGCTGAGTAGCACCGCCACGTAAGAGCTCTTGCCGATAGCGGGCGAGCCGCTCACCCTCGTTGTAGCGCGAGATCGCTTCAGCCTTGTCGTGGTGGAGGCGGCGGCGCTCTTCCTTCATGACTTCGTCGTGCGCAGGCGGCTCACTGGGTTCGGCGTGCCGGGCTTGGGTGAGCACGTCAACGTCGAAGCGGCCGGAGAAAGCCAGCACCTCCCAGATCTGTTTTGTGCCGCACACACGTTGCAGATGCCGGCACCACCGCTTACGCTTCTGCTCTCTGAGGAACTTAGCGAGACCCCCTTGGCCTGCCCCTTGGGGCTGGCCACCTTGTGGTGGAGTCTTGCCTTTCGCCTTCCCCTCCTCGCCTTTTCCCGCAGACTGAGAAGCTCCGCGAAAACCTTGTGGTGGAGTCTTGCCTTTCGCTTTCCCCTTTTCGCCTTTTCCCGCAGGCTGAGAAGTTCCGCTAGAACCTTGTGGTGGAGTCTTGCCTTTCGCTTTCCCCTTCTCGCCATCTCGTTCCTGTAGCGCCAGCTGGTGTTCGGACTGCTCGTGCTCTGCGCGAACACGTCTTACGAGTTCCCCGCGCTCAGCGTCGGCGAGGACGCGCCGCAAGTCGGCGATGTTTTTGCTCCGCAGAAACTCATGGCGAACCTTAAGGACAGACGCAATGGCTCGGACAGTCTCCGCCTGCGACGCGAAGGCGGCGTCGCAGTCCGAGCCAGGCTGAGAAGCACCAGCTGGATCTTTGTCCGCAGGCTGCGTGGACGTCCTCTTCTTGAACAGCAAGAGGCCGAGGTGGTGGAGGAGTTTCGGGTCGTAGGCCGCGTCATACCTCTGGCCCCAATACTCTCTCAACTCCTTGTGCAGCTCATGCGCGCGCCGACTAACTTCATCCTCGGGCTCGTCGCAGGCTGCGGCGTCGGCCGGCGACGTCGGCGAAAGCGGTGCACGCACAGGAGAGGGGCTCGGGGACCGGGACCAGTGCACCGAGGAGCCCTCCACCTCGGTCTCTGAGCCGGCGTCGGCGTCAGGCAATCCTCCGAATGCAATCTTCCGCCTCTTTGTCTCCCCAGGCTGAGAAGCATCAGGGGCGGCGAGCACGACCGCAACAGCATCGCGTGCGTCGTTTCGCATGCCACGGTCCATGTAGGAGGCGCCAACAGCGACGGGCTGGAAACGCGCGACTGCTCCGCAGACTGCCACGCTGTCGCCTTTGCGGTCCGCCGGGGGGGCGAAGACTTCCCATAACGCCTCGTCGTCAGTGTGGCGTTGGAAAGCTTCACGCGCCTCCTGCGCGGTCAAGTTGTTGTCGCCGACTACGAGGAACACGACCGGCGTGCCCGGCCCCCCAATACTGAGAAGCACGGCGATCCCGTCCAAGTGGAGTCGGAGAAACCGAACTGCTTTCTGTCGCGTGTGAATGCTGGGAGGGTTGCTTCCGCAAACGATGTGCATGTTTCCGACGACCACGTGAACTTTGCCATGGCCTCCTGTCTGCACATTGAACCGTGAGATCACTGCGTCCACTTGTCGCGCGATGGGGACGTGGTAGATGTATGTGTCCTCGCGCAGGGACACGTCAGCAGGCTGAGAAGCACCGCCGAAGCCCCATAGGCTCAAGTAGTTGGCGACCTCGCAGAAGCCGATGCTGTCGCCGAACGGCTTGGTCAGGATGTCTTTCACGTTGATGGATGCTCGACTCAGGCCTTGACGAAACGCACCGACCTCGCACCCAAAGAAAAGGTCAGCATCGACTTCCTCGACTATCTTGGCGCAAATCCGCCCGAAGTTGGAGCAGTGAGTCTTGGAGTTCTTCCCCATCATCATGCTCTGCTCGAACCCGAAGTTAAAAGAGGCGACCGTAAAAGACGCAGGTTGAGGATCACAGCGAGCAGGCGCGGCCGCAGGCGTGCGTCGGTCTTCCTCCGCAGGCTGAGAGGCACCGCGAGAAGCCGAGGCTGCAGGCCGGTAAGGATAGGGCCAAGGGAGGGCCATCCTGGAAGGGCACGTCCTGAACCAAAGACGGCTGTCAAGACAATGACGATGACGATGGCGATGACGATGCTGATGCTGATGCTGATGATGATGATGGCGATGATGATGATTTTGATGATGATGATGATGATTATGATGATGCTGTTGCTGCTGGTGATGATGGTGGTGGTGGTGATGGTGGTTGAGGTGATGGTGGTGGTTGTGATGATGATGATGAGAATGATACTGATGATGATGATGATGACGATGATGATGATGATGATGATGACGGTGATGATGGTGGTGGTGGTGATGATGATATGAATGATGATGATGATGATGATGAGGAGGAGGAGGAGGAGGAGGAGGAGCAGGAGGAGGAGTAGGAGGATGATGATGATGATTATGATGATGCTGTTGCTGCTGGTGATGATGGTGGTGGTGGTGATGGTGGTTGAGGTGATGGTGGTGGTTGTGATGATGATCAGTTGGCTCCGGGCATCCAAAATGTGGCCCGGGAATGGAGTTCTGGGAAATAGAAGAGCACGAAGTGGCCTACAGTTGGCTCCGGGCATCCAAAATGTGGCCCGGGAATGGAGTTCTGGGAAATAGAAGAGCACGAAGTGGCCTACAGTTGGCTCCGGGCATCCAAAATGTGGCCCGGGAATGGAGCTCTGGGAAATCGAAGAGCACGAAGTGGCCTACAGTTGGCTCCGGGCTTCCAAAATGTGGCCCGGGAATGGAGTTCTGGGAAATCGAAGAGCACGAAGTGGGCACGAAGTGCGTGACTGCATGCGAAAAACGATCCCCGCCGGCAAACCCCAACAGCCCCCCAACTGCCCCCCAACTGCCCCCAACGGCTGCCCAGACCCCCCTGTGGAGTAATGTTGAAGTAATGTCGAAGTAATGTGCTGCTCTCTTTTGAGACTACTAGAAACCTATCAGTCTTCGATGTTAGGTAAAAAATATTTCAAAAATAATCAAAATATCCCGGCAAAGCAACCTAACATCGATATGTAGAAGCATAGCTGGAGGGGTGTATGTCCAAACGAGACACTGCGATCAACGCACGGAACATGAATGGATGTATGTCCAAGCGAGACACTGCTATCATCGCACGGAGCTCGAATGGGTGCATGTCCAAACGAGACACTGCTATCAACGCACAAAGCTTGAATGGATGTACCTCCAAATGAAACACAGCAATCAACGCACGGAGCTCGAATGGATGCATGTCCAAACGAGACACTGGCATCAACGCACGGATGCTTGAATGGGTGCACGTCCTCACGAGACACTGCTATCAACACACGGAACTTGAATAGATGCACGGTCAGACAAGACACTGCTATCAACGCACACACTGCTATCAACGCACAGAGCTTGACACTACACAGTTGCATCACAGACTCGCAGGACAGTAGGACTCGAAGGACTACATTGTGCACAAAGTATTATGTGCAGGGACTCGTAAGACCTGTGTCTCTACTGGTGTGCTGGGCGAGTCCATGCAAAAGCATGCAAAAGCATGCACTTTGGCAGACGTCTTGGAAGTCTGCAAAAGCGGCACGCTGAGCTGTGGTGGCAGGCTGCAAAAGCGGCAGCCTGCAAAAGCCTGCACTTTGGCAAACGTCTTGGAAGCCTGCAAAAGCGGCAGGCTGAGCTGTGGTTGCAGGCTGCAAAAGCGGCAGCCTGCAAAAGCATGCACTTTGGCAGACGTCTTGGAAGTCTGCAAAAGCGGCACGCTGAGCTGTGGTGGCAGGCTGCAAAAGCGGCAGCCTGCAAAAGCCTGCACTTTGGCAGACGTCTTGGAACTGAGGAGCGGCGTGCGAAGCGGAGAGCCTGCGAAACCTGGAGGCTGAAAACTCGCAGGCTGAGACTCGCAGAAACCCGCAGGCTGAAAGAGTCCTACTACTCGCAGAAAAGCACCGCAGAAAGAGTCTAGCGAAAAGCACCGCAGGCTGAGAAGCACCGCGGGCACACGGGCTTGGAAACCTCACCTCTCCCGCTCGTCTTGCAGGAAGTCGCGCCAATCCGGCGGCTGCCAAGAGTCGATGATGCGCCGAGACCCACCGCCCGTGCTGACGCCGATGCCCAGGTAATCCCCTCCCGCAGTACGGAGGCGGCCGTGTCCTAGCGCCACAATCGCCTGGTTCCGGTTGACTCGCAACTCGCCGCTGTCCCACTTCCGAAGCACGCCCAACTGCTTGCGCGTGAGAGTGGGAACCTCCTGGCCCTGGTCGGCAGGCTGAGTAGCACCGCCACGTAAGAGCTCTCGCCGATAGCGGGCGAGCCGCTCACCCTCGTTGTAGCGCGAGATCGCTTCAGCCTTGTCGCGGTGGAGGCGGCGGCGCTCTTCCTTCATGACTTCGTCGCGCGCAGGTGGCTCACTGGGTTCGGCGTGCAGGGCTTGGGTGAGCATGTCAACGTCGAAGCGGCCGGAGAAAGCCAGCACCTCCCAGATCTGTTTTGTGCCGCACACACGTTGCAGATGCCGGCACCACCGCTTACGCTTCTGCTCTCTGAGGAACTTAGCGAGACTCCCTTGGCCTGCCCCTTGGGGCTGGCCACCTTGTGGTGGAGTCTTGCCTTTCGCCTTCCCCTCCTCGCCTTTTCCCGCAGACTGAGGAGCTCCGCGAAAACCTTGTGGTGGAGTCTTGCCTTTCGCTTTCCCCTTTTCGCCTTTTCCCGCGGGCTGAGAAGTTCCGCTAGAACCTTGTGGTGGAGTCTTGCCTTTCGCTTTCCCCTTCTCGCCATCTCGTTCCTGCAGCGCCAGCTGGTGTTCGGACTGCTCGTACTCTGTGCGAACACGTCTTACGAGTTCCCCGCGCTCAGCGTCGGTGAGGACGCGCCGCAAGTCGGCGATGTTTTTGCTCCGCAGAAACTCATGGCGAACCTTAAGGACAGACACAATGGCTCGGACAGTCTCCGCCTGCGACGCGAAGGCGGTGTCGCAGTCCGAGCCAGGCTGAGAAGCACCAGCTGGATCTTTGTCCGCAGGCTGCGTGGACGTCCTCTTCTTGAACAGCAAGAGGCTGAGGTGGTGGAGGAGTTTCGGGTCGTAGGCCGCGTCATACCTCTGGTCCCAATACTCCCTCAACTCCTTGTGCAGCTCATGCGCGCGCCGACTAACTTCATCCTCGGGCTCGTCGCAGGCTGCGGCGTCGGCCGGCGACGTCGGTGAAAGCGGTGCATGCACAGGAGCGGGGCTCGGGGACCGGGACCAGTGCACCGAGGAGCCCTCCACCTCGGTCTCTGAGCCGGCGTCGGCGTCAGGCAATCCTCCGAATGCAATCTTCCGCCTCTTTGTCTCCCCAGGCTGAGAAGCATCAGGGACGGTGAGCACGACCGCAACAGCATCGTGTGCGTCGTTTCGCATGCCACGGTCCATGTAGGAGGCGCCAACAGCGACGGGCTGGAAACGCGCGACTGCTCCGCAGACTGCCACGTTGTCGCCTTTGCGGTCCGCCGGGGGGGCGAAGACTTCCCATAACGCCTCGTCGTCAGTGTGGCGTTGGAAAGCTTCACGCGCCTCCTGCGCGGTCAAGTTGTTGTCGCCGACTACGAGGCGCACGACCGGCGTGCCCGGCTCCCCAGCGCTGAGAAGCACGGCGATCCCGTCCAAATGGAGTCGGAGAAACCGAACTGCTTTCTGTCGCGTGTGAATGCTGGGAGGGTTGCTTCCGCAAACGATGTTTCCGACGACCACGTGAACTTTGTCATGGCCTCCTGTCTGCACATTGAACCGTGAGATCACTGCGTCCACTTGTCGCGCGATGGGGACGTGGTAGATGTATGTGTCCTCGCGCAGGGACACGCCAGCAGGCTGAGAAGCACCGCCGAAGCCCCATAGGCTCAAGTAGTTGGCGACCTCGCAGAAGCCGATGCTGTCGCCGAGCGGCTTGGTCAGGATGTCTTTCACGTTGATGGATGCTCGACTCAGGCCTTGACGAAACGCACCGACCTCGCACCCAAAGAAAGGGTCAGCATCGACTTCCTCGACTATCTTGGCGCAAATCCGCCCGAAGTTGGAGCAGTGAGTCTCGGAGTTCTTCCCCATCATCATGCTCTGCTCGAACCCGAAGTTAAAAGAGGCGACCGTAAAAGACCCAGGTTGAGGATCACAGCGAGCAGGCGCGGCCGCAGGCGTGTGTCGGTCTTCCTCCGCAGGCTGAGAAGCACCGCGAGAAGCCGAGGCTGCAGGCCGGTAAGGATAGGGCCAAGGGAGGGCCATCCTGGAAGGGCACGTCCTGAACCAAAGACGGCTGTCAAGACAATGACGATGACGATGCTGATGCTGATGATGATGATGGCGATGATGATGATTTTGATGATGATGATGATTATGATGATGCTGTTGCTGCTGGTGATAATGGTGGTGGTGGTGATGGTGGTTGAGGTGATGGTGGTGGTTGTGATGATGATGATGATAATGATACTGATGATGATGATGATGATGATGATGATGATGACGATGATGATGATGATGATGACGGTGATGATGGTGGTGGTGGTGATGATAATGATGATGATGGTGATGATGATGATGATGATAATGATGATGATGATGATGATGATGATGAGGAGGAGCAGGAGGAGTAGGATGATGATGATGATGATGATTATGATGATGCTGTTGCTGCTGGTGATGATGGTGGTGGTGGTGATGGTGGTTGAGGTGATGGTGGTGGTTGTGATGATGATCAGTTGGCTCCGGGCATCCAAAATGTGGCCCGGGAATGGAGTTCTGGGAAATAGAAGAGCACGAAGTGGCCTACAGTTGGCTCCGGGCATCCAAAATGTGGCCCGGGAATGGAGTTCTGGGAAATCGAAGAGCACGAAGTGGCCTACAGTTGGCTTCGGGCATCCAAAATGTGGCCCGGGAATGGAATTCTGGGAAGTCGAAGAGCACGAAGTGGCCTACAGTTGGCTCCGGGCATCCAAAATGTGGCCCGGGAATGGAGTTCTGGGAAATCGAAGAGCACGAAGTGGGCACGAAGTGAGTGACTGTATGCGAAAAACGATCCCCGCCGGCAAACCCCAACAGCCCCCCAACTGCCCCCCAACTGCCCCCAACGGCTGCCCAGACCCCCCTGTGGAGTAATGTTGAAGTAATGTTGAAGTAATGTGCTGCTCTCTTTTGAGACTACTAGAAACCTATCAGTCTTCGATGTTAGGTAAAAAATTCGACGAAGAATAAAAAGTACTCAAAAAATACTCCAAAATAGTCAAAAAAATAATCAAAAAAATAGTCAGGGGACTATTTTTCGACTATTTTACAGCATTTGGGGACTATTTCTCGAGTATTCTTAATTTTTTCGTCCACAGTCCCCCTGCAGGGGGACAGGCCCGACTTAAGTGCCGCCGCATGTACATTGGCGGCGCGCACAAGGGGGTGGGGGGAGGGGGGAGGGCTTCTTCGAAGCAGGCTGCTTCTTAGAAGGCGCCGGCCTTACGTCTATAGACTATAGATAAGGCCCGCGCCTTCTCAGAAGCAGGGGTGCTGCCAAGAAGCCTTCCCCCCTCCCCCTGCCCCCCTCTGCGCGTGGCCGAGTACAGTCCTCGACATATTGCACGGTGCCGCACGGCCGAGGCAGAAAAAAACACGGGCTCGCGCCGCCTGCCGCACGGGTGCTCTGGCTGCGGCGCCGGGCCCCCCTCCCCGGCGCGCCGGTCCAGGCAGTCCGCTGGGAGCTGCGAAAAGGTCGGCGGCGAGCGAAGGGGGAGGAAGTGAGGAGGAACGCGGGGACCGTCTCTAGTCAAAACAAGGACCCAACACCACAGGATGGTTTGGAAATGATCAAAAAACAATCGAAACATAGTCTGACAACTATTCAAAACATAGGCAAAACGAAAATCAACAATAGTGCAACACATGGTCAGCAGGAGCAGGCCTCCTCAGAAGCCGGCGGGGCTTCTCGGGGGCCCGCGCGCCTCCCGAGAGGCTCCTGAATGTCTTCGGGGAGGGCTCGGGAAGCTTCTCACAGAAGGCCGGGGGGCTGCCGAGCCTTCTGGGAAAGCCCGCCCCTCCTCACTTCCCCCCCCCCCCTCGCTCGCCGCCGAGGACGTGCATGTTCGTGCCTGTCTGCTCTCCGTCGGCCTTCGAGCCCCCGGTGAGGACCAGGCGCCGCACCGGCGCGCGCCGCGCGGCGGCGGCCAGCGCGCTGGTCAGCCGCTCGGCCTCGCCCTCCGCCGCGCACCAGAAGCCACTGTGGTGATGAAAGCACCTCATGTGGCAGCATTACTTGGACGCGCCGGCCGGCAACGGCATCTCCTCATCCTCACTCGACTACGACGACAAGCCTCATCTATACTCATCCGCAGCCGAATAAGCATACGCATATGACGCAGCTGCAGCTGTCAGTAGCTTGCCTAAATCCTATCCGCACGAATCCGCAGACGCCTCCTCTCCTCCTCCTCAATCATCCTCTCCTCGCCTATCATACTCAGCCCTAATCCTCCCATCCTCATCCCCGCCTCCTCCTCTCCTCTAATCATCCTCCTCATAATTCCTCTCCTCCTCCTCCTCTTCCTTCTCTCCCCTCCTCCTACACCTCATCATCATCTCCTCACTCCTCCTCCTCCTCATCCTCTCCTCATCCTCCTCCTCTCCTCCTCGTGTCCCTCCCTCCTCCTCCTCCTCCTCCTCTCATCCCCCCTCCTCCTCCTCCTCCTCCTCCTCCTCCTCCTCCTCCTCCTCCTCCTCCGCCTCCTCCTCCTCCCGGAGTGGGCGCCGACGCATGACGTGCCCGTCCCCCCGACCGTCCTGGCAAGTACCCTCGGGCTGCCCCGGGAAGCATCCTGGAGAGGAGCCTGCTGGCTGCCCAGGGAAGCGGCGTGGCAGGCACCCTGCGAGCGCCGCGTGGGTCGTGCCCCCGGGGACTCTGGGAGCGGTGGACAGGAACACCTGCCCGCCTGTGCTGGCGGGCAGGCATCCACGTCCACCGCTCCTCGAGGTCCCCGGGGGGGGGGCCGGCCGCAACGCGGAACACTCTGCCAGGAGCAAGGCGGAGGGGAGGAAGGAGGAGGGTGCTGGAGAGGAGGAGGAAGAGGGAGCGTAGTGAGAAGTGTAGCGAGGAGGAGAGAGTTGCGAGAAAGGCTAGGCACTGTGAACGTTAGGGTGGTGCAAGGAGGTGGGAGGTAGAGGAGTGTGTGGAGGGCGGGACTGCCCTGGCTGGCGGGTGGGCCCCCCCCCCCCCCCCGCCTCGCGCCCATGCGAGCGTAGCTTTGTTGCTGTTCTCTTCCCGTGCAGTCGAGCGCCTCCGTCTCCGAGCCCCAAGCCCGGACTGTCGACAGGATGGAGCAAAGCACGAGCCAGCGGGGGCCCGTCCTACGCGCCGGAGGCCCACTGCATGTGTGCCAGGTGCGCTCTCGCGGTTGGGTGGGGGGGGGGGTGGTGGTCGCGGGGGGGGGGGGCGCGTTCACCAGCAGGCGCCCTCCTCGTCCTCTCCTCCTCCTCCTCCTCCTCCTCTCCTCTCCTCCTCCTCCTCCTCCTCCTCCTGCTCCTCCTCCTCCTCCTCCTCCTCCTCCTCCTTCTCCTCCTCCTCCTCCTCCTCATCCTCCTCCTCCTCCTGCCCACCCATGCGAAGAATGCGAGGCGGGGGCACATCCAGATCCACCGCCTGGGGGGCCGGGGCGAACAGTTCCACATCCACCGCCTGCCGAGGTCCCCGAAGACCGATGCCCCCGGAGGCGGTGATGAGTATGTCCCCGCCTCGCGTGTCACTGTCAGTGCTGTGCGTGTTTTGCGCGGTCCTACTTCATGCCCTTCCTCGCTCTCTCGCGTCACGGAAAGAGGACGGATGATATGTGGGGAGGGGGAGAGACAGAGAGATGAGAGAGAGAGAGGGAGGGAGGGAGGGGGAGTAAGAGGGGAAGGGAGAGGTGAGAAGGAAAGGGGAGAGGAGTGGCGGAAGGAGGCTGAAGGGATGGGGGAGAGGGGAAGGCGGGCGGGCAGAGGAGAGGGGAGAGGGACAAGCTAGGGGCGCCCACGCCACATCTGGCATCTGACACCTTGCGTATCCCTCCCACAAATTCCCTCCCCATTGTGAATGATCCCTGTCGTTTTGCCGAACCGGATATCGACATCGACCACGACGACGACGACGACGACGACGACGACGACGACGACGACGACGACGGCGGCGGCGGCGGCGGCGGCGGCGGCGGCGGCGGCGGCGGGGGCGGCGGCGGAAACCCGCCGAAAGGCTCGTCACGACGGGCCCACGGCCCCGCGGCGGGAGGTCGAAGGGGGCGCCCTCGGGGGGGCGGGGGACGAGAGCGGCAGTGCTCAGTGTGAGCCGTTGTGGAAGAGCAACGTCAGGGGCGGGACCCAGCGCCGACCCAAGAAGGCCGCGCGGACCTTCCAAAGCGCACGGTCATCGCGCTACCACGGGGAGCGCTGACCAGGGAGCGAGAGGGGCGTTTCTGGCCAGCCACAACGAGCCTCTCGGCCCCGCAGAGGCTCGTCGACCTCAGGGACTGAGGAACGGCCCGAGGGAAAGAGTCCTCCTCCTCCTCCTCCTCCTCCTCCTCTTCCTCCCTATCTCCTCTCTCCTATCCTTCACCCTCCTCCTCCCTCCTCCTTCCTCCTCTCCTCCTCTCCTTCTCCCCTCCTCCTCCTCCTCCTCCTCCTCCTCCTCCTCCTCCTCCTCCTCCAGGGGCTCTTCAGCTTCCAGGTGGCCCTTTTTTTCAGCGTCCTGCCCGTGCTCGGCCCATGTTGCTGCTCTGAGAGGCAACGGTAGGGGGACCCGCCCTGGACTCGGCGACGAGGCATCCCCGATGGATCGGCGATAGGCCCCCGAATGCGAAACCGCATGGCCCTGGGCGTGGCGGGCTAGCGGGCCCCTAATTATCTCGGCGAGGAATGGGCGATTGGAGGTCGATGCATCCCCCCTGAGCCTATGCCCCAATACGTTGCCCCCAACGAGAGCACCCTTCGGGACCACCAAAAGACGGCCCACACGGGAGGTGGCACAGAGAGTACAGGCTCTCGAGGCCTGGGGCTCGAAGAGCGGACGCGGAGGGCCGGGGCGGGGATAAATCGTGGATCGGGAAGGGCGTATTGGGAGGAGGGGGGGGGGCCAGCGCAGGGAAAGGGGGGGAGAGGGGCAAGCTGAGCGCGCTCGCACCGCATCTGGCTGCCTTCCCCTCCCACCCGTCCGCTCATCCGCTGGGCGAAGTTGGAATCTACATAGACAACCGCAGCTTGGGAAGCAGATGTTCTCCAGGACCCCACGAGGCAGTGGAGTATGGGGTCCCGTCGGGCCCCCTCCAGGCGTCCACTGCATCCTGGGAAGCCGTGGGCCTCGACGTCCTGGGACATTTCGGGTCCCCCTGGCGAGACATCGACCTCCTGGGACATTTGGGCCGTGCACCAAACCCTCGACGGGGACATCGGTTCCCAATATGTGGAGGCCGCCCACATGTATTCGAAAGGGGTCGGTGGATCGCGCCACATCGCCGATGCATCGTCGATGCATCGGCGATGTTTCGCGATGTCGGCGATGCATCGGCGACGTCGGCTTGGATAAAATCGAGTTCCACATCGAGCCGCGTCGCCAATGCATCGGCGATACGAGGCGATCCACCGACCCCATTTGCTGCGACACCATTTAAACGACCTGGAACATAACGGTGGACGTCTGGCCCAGGACATGGGTTCCCATGATTGGGGAAACCTGAAGATACCAATACCGCTACTCCCAGGACCCC
The DNA here is from genome assembly GCA_963575745.1 of Prorocentrum cordatum. NCBI lineage: Eukaryota > Dinophyceae > Prorocentrales > Prorocentraceae > Prorocentrum > Prorocentrum cordatum. The sequence continues at coordinate 827,459 of CAUYUJ010018471.1, forward strand.
TCCCGGGGCGCCTTCCGACCAGAATTTCGAAGCGAATCCGGTCGTGGCGACGAAGGCCTCCCAGGAGACCAAAAGGAAATTAGCCTGACGAAAGACCCAACCATATGCAGGTGTGAGTACCGCGATCGTGATTCCCTTTTTTCGGTGGTGACCCTTATGAGGCAACGAACCGTGCTAGGGGTGTGCCGAAATTAATGGCGCGGTACACAACGCGAACGAAAACGATTGATCTGAGTACGTAGGGAGACTGAGCGCGGGCGAGTATGAGCGCGAGTGCGTCTGACTGTGAATGAATTTGCGTGCGAGCGAGTCGACGTGAATGAATGCGAGTATGACAAAGCACGGTATACTTGTATATGAATGTCAATAGTTTGAGAATGACTGCCTCTGAATACTCGTGACGCTTGGCGTGGCCGCCGCAAGGAGCTTCCCCGGGACTCCCCGACGGCATCGCCCACGCGCTGCGACGCCAATGTCGGCGCGCCCCCCCACGAGGATCGCGCCCGCTTCCTCCTCTTCTTGTACTCCCTCTTTGCCCGCGCACTCAAAAGTCCATGGCTGCGGGCGCAGCGCAGCGCGGAGTCCCCGCGACGCGCGCAGGTCGCCCCGGAGGGGTCCCAGCGACGCGCGCGGGTCGTCCGCTGCGCGGTGCAAAGAGAGCTAGATGGCTGGCTGATAGCGGGCAAGGCTCTTGCCGCTGGGCAGAGCGACGACGGGCGAGCGAGGCGCGGAACTCCGACGGCCTCCAACGGAGGTGTACTCGGTGGGGAAGACGCATGCGGACTGCGCCACGGGGACCTTCGGTGGAGCTCCCTATGGGGCCACGAAACGCTGTACTGGGTGGGGAGACGCATGCGGACTGCGCCACGGGAACCTTCGGTGAAGCTCCCTATGGGGCCACGAAACGTTGTACTGGGTGAGGGAGACGCATGCGGACTGCGCCACGGGAACTTTCGGTGGCGCTCCATATGGGGCCACGAAACGCTGTACTGGGTGGGAGAGACGCATGCGGACTGCGCCACGGGGACCTTCGCTGAAGCTCCCTATGGGGCCGCGAAACGCTGTACTGGGTGAGGGAGACGCATGCGGACTGCGCCATGGGGATCTTCGGTGGAGCCCCTAAGGGGCCACGACGCGCTGTACTGCGTGGGATAGACGCATGCGGACTGCGCCACGGGGACCTTCGGTGGAGTTCCCTATGGGGCCACGAAACGCTATACTGGGTGGGGGAGGCGCATGCGGACTGCGCCACGGGGACCTTCGCTGAAGCTCCCTATGGGGCCACGAAACGCTGTACTGGGTGAGGGACGCGCATGCGGACTGCGCCACGGGGACCTTCGGCGGAGCCCCTATGGGGCCACGAAACGCTGTCCTGGGTGGGGGAGACGCATGCGGAGTGCGCCACGGGGACCTTCGGTGGCGCTCCCTATGAGGCCACGAAACGCTGTACTGGGTGAGGGAGACGCATGCGGACTGCACCACGGGGACCTTCGGTGGGGTTCCCTATGGGGCCACGAAACGCTATACTGGGTGGGAGAGACGCATGCGGACTGCGCCACGGGGACCTTCGGTGGCGCTCCCTATGGGGCCGCGAAACGCTGTACTGGGTGAGGGAGACGCATGCGGACTGCGCCACGGGGACCTTCGGCGGAGCCCCTATGGGGCACGAAACGCTGTACTGGGTGGGGGAGACGCATGCGGACAGCGCCACGGGGACCTTCGGTGGAGCTCCTATGGGGAAACGAAACGTGTGATGATGTTGATGATGCTGATGCTGATGGTGATGATGACGACCATGATGAAGATGACGATGAGGACGACGACGACGACGACGATGACGATGACGATGACGATGACGATGACGATGACGATGACGATGACGATGACGATGACGATGACGATGACGATGATGATGACGATGATGGTGATGATGATAATGATGGTGATGATGGTGATGATGATGATGATGATGATGATGATGATGATGATGATGATGATGAGAGGAGGGGAGGAGGGAGGAGGAGGAGGAGGAGGAGGAGGAGCAGACGCAGGGACCGTCTCTTCAAAACGAGGACCCAACAACACAGGTTGGTTGGGAACAAAGTATCCTGGCAAAGCAACCTAACAGCGATGTGTAGGAGCATATCTGGAAGCATTCCCCTTAAGATTCAGATGAGAATCCAGTTGTAGAATTCTGCTGTTCTCGCAATCGTAGTCGCATTCGCGATGACAGTCGCAGTGGCAACGGCAGTCGCAGTCACAGCCTCAGCCTCAGCCTGCCTCAGCCTCAGCCTCAGCCTGCCTCAGCCTCAGCCTCAGCCTGCTTCAGCCTCAGCCTCAGTCTGCCTTCAGCCTCGGCCTCAGCCTCAGCCTGCCTCAGCCTCAGCCTGCATCAGCCTCAGCCTCAGCCTCAGCCTGCCTCAGCATCAGCCTGCCTCAGCCTCAGCCTCAGCCTGCCTCTGCCTCAGCCTCAGCCTGCTTCAGCCTCAGCCTCAGTCTGCCTTCAGCCTGGGCCTCAGCCTCAGCCTGCCTCAGCCTCAGCCTGCATCATTCTCAGCCTCAGCCTCAGCCTGCCTCAGCATCAGCCTGCCTCAGCCTCAGCCTCGCAAGCTTTGGGGCCGGAAGCCACCAGGACCAGCTTGTCAGGCCCCTATATGCCGCCACGCTGGTTCCGGGCAGGCTGTGCTGTCCGGCGGAAGGGGACGAGGAGGGGAGAAGCAGGCAGACGACGACGAACGCCCAGGCGGGAGGCCAGGGCCGGCGGGGCGGGCGGGCAGGCAGAAGACGGGCCAGGCGGAGACAGCAGGCAGGGAGCAGGAGGAAAGGAAAGAGAGGGAAGCAACGAGCAGAACCGAAGCAACGAGCAGGCCTCAGCCTCAGCCTCAGCCTGCCTCAGCCTCAGCCTCAGCCTGCTTCAGCCTCAGCCTCAGTCTGCCTGCAGCCTCGGCCTCAGCCTCAGCCTGCCTCAGCCTGAGCCTGCCTCAGCCTCAGCCTCAGCCTCAGCCTCAGCCTGCC
>CAUYUJ010018472.1:0-27500 GCA_963575745.1 Prorocentrum cordatum
GCAGGATCTGCCTTCACTGGACAAACAGCAGTCTTCTACATTGCAGCCTCGAACGCCACGATGTGGACCGAACATTGGCCACAAGGGCCCACGGCGAATCCGGGGGACTTGGGTGGGAACTCGCCCGCGTGACATTTCAGATGCGCCGGCTGCGTGAGCTGCTCTCTCACAAAGGAAAATGGGGTTTCCTGAATGGCAGAACTAAGTGACACTTGGAAGCCGCATGGCCATTTCAACGCGCAGCGCCTCGTCCGCCGCTTGGCCAAGTGCGGTGCAGGACCTCGACGCGGGAAGTAACCTCTTCTGATGTTTGAGAACCACGGGGCAAGTGTGATCTCTAACTCTCTGTGTCGTCATGCTTTTGATGGCGGGCTGGGGGATGCCCCGTGCGACCTGCAAAGCGAGTTGGTGGAGGGATTCGATCACATTCAGACGGCTGGGAAGTCTCGGAGGAGGCGCACTACAACGCGATGCAGTTTGAACATTTATCAGCGGCGCGTACCGACTTGATCGGCAGTATGTGTCAGTTGCGGCGGGCTCCTGAGCGCTGGGCGACACCTACCTGGTCGCTCCCCCCGGAGCTCTGGCTTCTGCTCTTGGATGACGAACGATGGGGGCAGCTTTACGGCGGTTGCCTCGGGGCGGACCTTCGGCCTTCTTCGGCGACGGCTTTCCTCGAGTATCTCATGGACTTGCTCCGCTTGTTTCCGCGGGGCCGCCGCCGCGCCGCCAATCGGTAACGCTAACGTTTCTTCGCGCTGCGGTTTGCATGGGCACGGTGGAGAGACTGGGCCTGCAAGCCAACGGTGGATTCATGTGTTCTGCCCTCTGGGAAAGGTGCTGACATTGCACTTGCGGGCCAAGAGTCGCGGGCCCCGCGAGGCACTGCCGCGCGCGTGTCACGGGCTTGCCAAACAACAAAAAGACGCCGGATGGAACGTGCCACGGTAACGCAGCGCTGTATTGCTTGGAGGTTACAGGAGCAGGGTTCTCTCGCGTGATAGTATACGAGGACGCCGCTAATGCTTTTGCGAGCGTGGCGCGGCACGGATGTCTCCGGGCGAAACGCCCGGCCCGCTGGGTGCGACGACGAGGGGTTATTCAGAAGGAAAGCGGATGGATGAGCAGGAGTTGGAGGAGGAGGAGGAGGAGGAGAAGAGGAGGAGGAGGAGGACGAGGACAACGACGAGGAGGAGGAGGAAGAGGAGGAGGAAAAGGAGGAGCAGGAGACCCCCCTTGAGCCAGTCTCCCCCTCGTGTCGCACCCCCCCTTCAGGAGCCCAGAGAAGCTGGTCGAGGAACCTGCCGGCGACGTGCGCCTGCGGATGACCCAGGACGGCCTCGTGGACGGGGTGCTGATGTGGTGGCGACTCGACATGAACCCCAGGCTCGAGGAGGAACGCATGAAGACCAGGGGAGTTGCTGCCGCTCGTCCTGGAGACCCCTCGCCGCCACGATTGGATTCAGTTCGAAATCGTGATCAGAATGCACAACTGGAGAGGTCTCCAGAAAGCGAGGAAGAAGAGCCCCGACCCCCTCTCGTTATGAAGAGAACCTAGTGTTAAGTCGGGCGTGTCCCCCTACAGGGGGATTTTCGACGGAAAACAAAAAATACCCCAAAAATGCCCCCAAAAGGTCAACAAATAGTCCAAAAATAGTCCCTGGACTATTTTGTTGACTATGTTTGGGCCATGTTTGGGGTATTTTTCTACTTGTCGTCGAAAATCCCCCTGTACGTATGGGGGGACAGGCCCGACGCTTGTATAGGAGGAGTTTGTATTGAGGAGGAGACCTCCTCAATATGAGGAAAACCTCCTCCTCCTCCTCCTCCTCCTCCTCCTAACTATTTGTCGTGAAAACCTCTTCCTCTCGTCCTAACCTGTTTTCTATTTGACTATGTTTGGGCCCTGTATAGGGGGACAGGCCCGACTCAAACCTAGTGGCGGCTCTTGGCCGCTCTGCGGCCTCCCTGGGGGGACCCTCGCGGGGCCCCCGGGGGGCCGCCCACAAAAAGGATCTCGGGATCCTGAGCTGCTCCCATCAGCCACGCGCAGAGGGGGGGGGGGGAGGACCCAGACCCCCTCGAGTAATGAAAAAATCACGACGGGAGGTTTTCCCTCGTTTTCGGCCTCCGGGGGGCCTCACCGGGCCTCGGGAGTGTCAAAAAACGACTCAGGATGCAAAGCTGGTCATGGGGAAAGGATCCAGACCTCTGGGGGTCGACGTATTGAAAAATCATTACGTCGGGGGTCTGGGGAGGAGGAGGGAGGTTTTTTTAAATTTTCGGCCTCTGGCGGCCCTCGCCGGGCCCCGGGACTGCCAGAAAACGACGCAGGATGAAAAACCGGTCTTGGGGAGTGGGTCGAGACTTCCGGGGACCCCGTGCTGAAGAAATCACGACATCGGATCTATGGGGGGTGAGGGGAGGGGGTGTGGCTTCTTAGAAGCACCCCTGCTGTATTAGAAGGCGCGGAGGCACCTCATCTTAAGGTAGGCCGGCGCTTCTAAGAAGCAGCCTCCTTGCTAAGAAGCCCTCCCCCCTCCCCTCACCCCCTTGTGCGCGCCGCCAATTCCAGGAAGGGGTGGAGACCTCTGGGAGTGTAGACGTGTGGCCAAAAAACACGACGTCGGAGGTCTGGGAGAATCGGCATCGACCCAGGTGTTTGGCAGCGGGCGAAGAACGGTATAACACAAACTTTTCCGCCGTCGGGGACGCTTGCCCCTTGGCGGCTGGAAAGTTTATAGCCCTACGGTGCCACCGTCAGGGTATAAACTTTCCAGCCGCCCTGGGACAGGCGCCCCCGACAGCGAAAAAGTTTATTATATACCGTTCTTCGCCCGTTAAGTTTGGTGAGCCTCCGAAAGTCTATGCTCGTGCCGCTCTTTGTCCCTCCACCCGTCTCCGCCTTGCTCGGCCTCAACGTTGCTTCATTGCCTGCTGGGCCCTGGTGTCTCCCACTGGGCCTTCGGTGTTCGGCGACACGTTCGTCACGACTGCTTCTTCTCACGGAGTCCCAGCATTTCCATCGACTCTCGGTGGCTCCACTTTCCTTTCTCTCGCATGACCTCGGCTGGTTGGGCGTTTGCGCCTGCACAAATGACGCTGCCCCCCCGCCCAGCGGCAGCATCGCGATCTCGACGTCCCCGCTCGAGGAGCTGGCGCTCGGGGAGCCGGTGCCGCGCCGCTCCCACTGGCAGCAGGGGGCCTGCGTCTTCCGCGCGCCGCCGGCGCGGCGGCGCTTCCGCGGCGGCGAGCCGGTGCCGCTGCGCGTGACGGTGAGGGGCTGGGACGTGCACTTCGCCCTGCAGTCGGAGGGCGAGGTTGACGGGCCTGTTCTCCAGCACCACCACCATACGTTGCAGGGGGGAAGGCGGAGGAGGAGGAGGATAGGAGGAGGAGGAGGAGGATGAGGAGGAGATGAGAGAGGAGGAGGAGGAGGAGGGGGCGGGAGGAGGAGGAGGAGGAGGAGGAGGAGGAGGAAGAGGAGGAGGTAGGGAGGCGGGGAGGAGGAGGAGGAGGACCCCTTCCCCCTCCAACTTCTGGTGGCGGTGGTGGAAGGGCAGGCCCGCCGGAGGCGGAGCGGCCGCGGCCGCCGCGGCAGGACGCGGCGGAGGGCGGCGGCAGCCAGAGACACCCGCAGCGGCCCTGCCGTGCCGGGCCCAGGATCGGCGCGCTCGGGCGCCCTCGTGGCCCGGCGAGGAGGGCAGGCGCGCCCGTCCTGGGCCCGGGGGCAGCCGCCGGGTGCTCTCGGCATGGCGCCCTCCGCGGAGGACCCCTTCGCCTTCCCCGCCCTGCAGAGGCCCGTGGGCGCGGGGCAGATGCCTGCCAGGATATCCGCGGCCTCGCGGGCCGATCTCCCGCGGGCCGCGACCCCGCGGGTGCGGGGCGTGTTTTCGCGCATGCCCCGCGCGCGACGTGTCCGCGCGACCGCGTATCCGCGGGACCGCGCCCCGGAGTCGGGACCGCGAGGGGGCGGATGTGAATGTGTCCCCAGACCCCAGACGGCATGATTTTTTCACGACCAGTTTTTCGTCCCGAGTCGTGTTTTGACGGTCCCAAGGCCCGATAAGGGCCCTCAGAGGCCGAAGATAGCGAGAAACCTCCCGTCGTGATTTTCTCATGGCTCGAGGAGGTCTGGGTCCGCCGCTCGTGGAGAGGCACCTGCTGCTCCGCCTCGCGGACGAGCCGCGTTTGGCCCGGCTGCGCGAGGAGGTCCGCGACGCCGTCCGCGCGGGCGGCGGCGCGACGGCGACCGTGCTGTGCCTCAGCGACGGCCTCGCGGGCGCGCTGGCGGCGGTCTCGGCCGGCACTGGCGCGCGGGTGGTCGTCGAGGAACAAATCTTATGTCGGGCGTGTCCCCCTACAGGGGGATTTTAGACAAAGATCAAACATACCCCCAAAATGCACCAAAAAGGTATAGAAATATTCAAAAAATCGTCCCCAGACTATTTTTGGAGCATTTTTTGATTATTTTTGGGGTATTTTTTATTTTTCGTCGAAAATCCCCCTGTAGGGGCACAGGCCCGACTTAATACAACTCCCGACGTGTTTTGGCTTCCCCCTGAGCCGCAAACCGAAGTTTTTTTTTCACGTGGCGTGGGTTCTCGACGGTTGTCCAGCCTCGGGACACGAGCCACGACGAACGGCATGAAACGTGACGACGAACGGCATTAAAAAAACATGCATTTCCGGAGCCCCGCGCGGATTCGGATGTCTTGGATCGGCGCCGGGCCCTCCCCCGCGGCGCCTGTGGCGCCGCCCTTGGCGCGCCCTGCGGGCCAGGGAGGGGGTCGGGCGGAGCCACTGCAGGACAGGGATCAATTTAAGTCGGGCGTGTCCCTCTATAGGAGGAATAGTTATTCAGAATTAGTCCACAAATATTCTGGGGACAATTTTTGTTGACTCTTTCTGGATATTTGTTGATTCTCTTTTATTTGTCGCCCAGAATTTTGCCAGAATCCCCCTGTAGGGGGACACGCCCGACCTGAGCATAAATCGCTCCAGGGGTTTCCCGAACGCTCTCCGAGCGCTCCGGAGCGCTCGGGCCAGCCGCGGCGCCCGAGGCACGCTCCAGAGCAGCCAGATCCCAGAGAGCCCCGACGCGTCCTAGTACGAGCTTTGCCCCAGACCTGGCCCCAGACATGCTCGCGTCGTGAAAAAAGTCGGGGCGGGAGGTTTGGGGCTCTCTTCGGCCCCGGGGGGCCCTCGCCGGGCCTCGGGGCCGTCCAGAAAACGACTCGGGACGAAAGACCGGTCCCGGGGAAAGGGTCGGGACTTCCAGGGACGCCGTCCTGGAAAAATCGGGGCGTCGCATGTCTGGGGCTTCCTCTTGGAGAGGTGCCCAGCGCCGATCCTCCCTCCTCCCTCCTCCCTCCTCCCTCCTCCCTCCTCCCTCCTCCTCCTCCTCCGCCTCTTCCTCGCCTCCTCCTCCTCCTCCTCCTCCTCCTCCTCCTCCTCCTCCTCCCCCTCCCCCTCCGCCTCCTCCTCCTCCTCCTCCGCCTCCTCCTCCTCCTTCTGCGCCGAGCTCCGAGCATGTGTGCTCCTGTGCAGCTGCTTGCTCTTCCGCCCAGGTCGTGCTCAGCTCCCTGCCGGCCGCCGCCGACCGGCTGCGCGCGGCGCTCGGGGGCGGCGCCGCCGTCGGGGTCTACGCGCGGGACGTCGGAGGAGGAAGAGGAGCGGAGGCCTAGAGGTTGACACCAACACCAATACCCAGACACGCTCGCGCCGTAAGAAAAACATCGGGGCGGGAGGTTTGGGGCTCTCTTCGGCCCCGGGGGGCCCTCGCCGGGCCTCGGGGCCGTCAACACAGCGACGCAGGACGAGAAACCGGTCCCGGGGAAAGGGATTCGGGGCTTGCCGGGGCGCCGTGCTGGAAAAATCGGGGCGTCGCACGTCTGGGCAATCGGCGGTGGGCCTCCACCGAGGGAGGAGGATCCCTCTCTCGGTGACGGTGGTAAGATTCTGTAAGAACGGTTTTTTGAAGGCAGATCTGCCTTCAAAAAATCGGGTCTACTCTGTAAGAACGGTTTTTTGGAGGCAGATCTGCCTTCAAAAAATGGTTTTTTGAAGGCAGATCTGCCTTCAAAAAATCGTTCTTACAGAGTAGACCATTTTTTGAAGGCAGATCTGCCTTCAAAAAACCGTTCTTACAGAGGATCCCGATCTCGGTGATGGTGGTCAGATTCTGGCCTCCAAGGTGGCCGAACTGGACCGCCAACGCCGGAATCTATGGTCATCTTCCCTCTGTGGAGGCAACCCTCTTTGTTGGCGTTGGTGCCCAGTTCCAGGCCTCCCCCGCGGCCTGAGGAGCAGCTGCTCCCAGACCCCCGACGTAATGATTGTTTCATTGCGTCGACCCCCAGAGGTCTGGACCCTTTCCCCATGACCGGCTTTGCATCCTGAGTCGTTTTTTGACGCTCCCGAGGCCCGGTAAGGGCCCTCAGAGGCCGAAAAGAGCGAAACACCTCCCGTCGTGATTTTTTCATGATTCGAGGAGGTCTGGGTTCCAGGCCTCCAGGAGGAGGAGGAGCGGGCGCGGCCTGGGCAGCGGCTGCTTCGAGGTCCGCTGTCTTCGGGCGCGGCCGGTGCTCGGCGGCTTCCCCGCCGCGGGGTGCTGTCCAGCGGCTGCGCCTATCGCCGAGGGCCGTCGAGGGATGCTGCAGGGTCGTCCCGGAGGGCCGCCAGAGACCCGAGATGGTCTCAGGGGAACCCAGACCTCCTCGAGTCATGAAAAAATCACGACGGGAGGTTTTTCACAATTTTCGGCCTCTGAGGGCCCTTACCGGGCCTCGGGACCGTCAAAAAACGACTCGGGATGAAAAACCGGTCCCGCGGAATAGGTCTGGACCTCTGGGAGTCACGTCATGAAAAAATCATGACGTCGGGGGTCTGGGAACGACATGATGGCGTCGTAAAATTAGCCTGGCGAAAGACCCAACCATACGCAGTTGTAAATACCGCAATTGTGAATACCATCTTCGCCCGCGCTCCCTATGTGGCCGCGGCTTCCCGCCGGAGCCCGACATGCTCAGGTATACGTTCGTGGCCGTCTTCGCGGGCGCCGACGACGACAAGGACGTCGTCCCTCTCACCGAGGAGCAGAAGCAGGAAAGGGCCTTGAGAGCCATGAGGGAGGAGGTGGCGCTGCACGTCGACAAGGCGGAGTACGACGCCCAGGCGCGGTTGTTGAAGCAGCACAAGTATGGGGCCACGATCTTCGTGAGGGATGTGCCGCAATGGCCCGGGGCCGCCATGCGAACCCTGCCACTGGCGCTTTCGGTGGAGCTCCCTATGGGGCCACGATCCTCGTGAGGGATGTGCCGAAATGGCCCGGGGCCGCCATGCGAACCCTGCCACTGGCGCCTTCGGTGGAGCTCCCTGATGGGGCCACGATCCTCGAGAGGGGTGTGCCGAAATGGCCCGAGGCCGCCATGCGAACCCTGCCACAGGGGGCCTTCGGTGGAGCTCCCTAGGGCCACGATCCTCGTGAGGGGTGTGCCGAAATGGCCCGAGGCCGCCATGCGAACCCTGCCACTGGCGCCTTCGGTGGAGCTCCCTATGGGGCCACGATCGTCGTGAGGGGTGTGCCGAAATGGCCCGAGGCCGCCATGCGAACCCTGCCACTGGGGCCTTCGGTGGAGCTCCCTATGGGGCCACGATCCTCGTGAGGGGTGTGCCGAAATGGCCCGAGGCCGCCATGCGAACGCAGCCACTGGGCCTTCGGTGGAGCTCCCTATGGGGCCACGATCCTCGTGAGGGGTGTGCCGAAATGGCCCGGGCCGCCATGCGAACCCTGCCACTGGGGACTTCGGTGGAGCTCCCTATGGGTCACGATCCTCGTGAGGGGTGCGCCGAAATGGCCCGAGGCCGCCATGCGAACCCTGCCACTGGAGCCTTTGGTGGAGCTCCCTATGTGGCCACGATCCTCGTGAGGGGTGCGCCGAAATGGCCCGAGGCCGCCATGCGAACCCTGCCACTGGGGCCTTCGGTGGAGCTCCCTATGGGGCCACGAAACGCTGCACTGGGTGGGTGAAACGCAGGGAGGAGAGGGGAGGAGGAGAGGAGGAGGAGGAGGAGAGGAGGAGGAGACGCGGGCCACCGTCTCTTCAAAACGAGGACCCAACACCACAGGATGGTTGGGAAAAATCAGGACGGGAGGTTTTTGGCGATCTTCGGCCCCAGGGGGCGCTCGCCGGGCCTCGGGGGCCGTGAAAAAAACGACTCGGGACGAGAAGCCGGTCCCGAGGGAAGGGTCGGGATTTGCAGGGGCGCCGTCCTGAAATTATCCTGGCGAAGGACCCAACCATATGCAGTTGTGAATACCGCAATTGTGAATGCCATCTTCGCCCGCGCTCCCTACGTGGCCACGGCTTCCCGCCGGAGCCCGACATGCTCAGGGGCACGTTCGTGGCCGTCTTCGCGGGCGCCGACGACGACAAGGACGGCATCCCTCTCACCGAGGAGCAGAAGCAGGAAAGGGCCTTGAGAGCCTTGAAGGAGGAGGTGGCGTTGCACGTCGACAAGGCGGAGTACGACGCCCAGGCGCGGTTGTTGAAACAGCACAACTATGGGGGCACGATCCTCGTGAGGGATGTGCCGCAATGGCCCGGGGCCGCCATGCGAACCCTGCCACTGGCGCCTTCGGTGGAGCTCCAGTGGGGCCACGGTCCTCGTGGGGGGGGTGCCGAAATGGCCCGAGGCCGCCATGCGAACCCTGCCGCTGGCGCCTTCGGTGGAGCTCCCTATGGGGCCACGATCCTCGTGAGGGGTGTGCCGAAATGGCCCGAGGCCGCCATGCGAACCCTGCCACTGGGGCCTTCGGTGGAGAGCTCCCTATGGGGCCACGGTCCTCGTGGGGCGGTGCGAAATGGCCCGAGGCCGCCATGCGAACCCTGCCACTGGCGCCTTCAGTGGAGCTCCTTATGGGGCCACGATCCTCGTGAGGGGTGTGCCGACATGACCCGAGGCCGCCATGCGAACCCTGCCAGTGGGGGCAGTCGGTGGAGCTCCCTATGGGGCCACGATCCTCGTGAGGGGTGTGCCGAAATGGCCCGAGGCCGCCATGCGAACCCTGCCACTGGCGCCTTCGGTGGAGCTCCCTATGGGGCCACGATCGTCGTGAGGGGTGTGCCGAAATGGCCCGAGGCCGCCATGCGAACCCTGCCACTGGCGCCTTCGGTGGAGCTCCCTATGGGGCCACGATCCTCGTGAGGGGTGTGCCGAAATGGCCCGAGGCCGCCATGCGAACCCTGCCACTGGCGCCTTCGGTGGAGCTCCCTTATGGGGCCACGATCCTCGTGAGGGGTGTGCCGAAATGGCCCGAGGCCGCCATGCGAACCCTGCCACTGGGGCCTTCGGTGGAGCTCCCTATGCGGCCACGATCCTCGTGAGGGGTGTGCCGACATGGCCCGAGGCCGCCATGCGAACCCTGCCGCTGGAGCCTTCGGTGGAGCTCCCTATGGGGCCACGATCCTCGAGAGGGGTGTGCCGAAATGGCCCGAGGCCGCCATGCGAACCCTGCCACTGGGGCCTTCGGTGGAGCTCCCTATGGGGTTACGAAACGCTGTGCTGGGTGGGTGAAACGCAAGGAGGAGGGGGAGGAGGAGAGGAGGAGGAGACGCGGGCCACCGTCTCTTCAAAACGAGGACTCAACACCACAGGATGGTTGGGAACAAAAATCGGGACGTCGCATGTCTGGGAACGAATGCCGGTCCTTTGCCTTGTTCCGTTCCACCCTCTTGGGCCTCCTCGGAGGCCACCGTCGCCAGCGGTGGATTCGCGTCGAGATGGTGGCTGCACGCGCACCCCCAGGAGAAGCCCCGGGAGCAGCGGAGTCGGCATCCCCTGGCATCGCGGGCGGCAAAGAGGGGGGTGATGACTGGGCGTATGATGTTCCAACCTACTTTAGCCTTGATCACCAGAATGAATTTAGAGCACCAAGAAAACACCCCAAAACTCTAGGGTTTTCACTTGTCGGGCCCTGGGAAACACTCTTTCGACACTGTCGACACTTTTCTGGGTGCTCGAAATGATTTCTGGGATGTGGTCCTTAAGTACGATGGGGGCAACGTCAGACGAGGGGGGATATCATGGCGGGGGCCATGATATCTCCCCGGAGTTCATGGCGCCTCTTTTTATTTCGAAGACGTCCCTGGCCCCACCGCTGGGCCGCGCACGTGCCGCCAATCACGATTTGCACCCCCCCCCTCCCCAGAACGTAATGATTTTTTCATTACGTCGACCCCCAGAGGTCTGGACACTTTCCCCGTGACCGGCTTTGCATCTTGAGTCGTTTTTTGACGCTCCCGCGAAGCCCGGTGAGGGCCCCCGGAGGCCGAAAATGAGGAAACACATCCCGTCATGATTTTTTCATAACTCGAGGGGGTCTGGGCCCCCCCCCCTCTTGGAATCCCCCCCCTCTTGGCCGCTCCCGATGACCTCCGCCGACGCGTTGTCGCTCGAGGTGCCGGCCCCTTCCCCGGGGCCAGCCAGCTGCGCCCTGCAGGCCCGTTCTGTTGTGGGTGGCCCCGGGGCCGGGCAGCGGGCCACCCCAGAGTTTCGGTCGGGCGTGCCCCTCCACAGGAGGGATGTCCAAACATAGTCCAAACCCAGACATGCTCGCGTCGTGAAAAAATCAGGACGGAGGTTTTTCGTCGTTTTCGGCCTCTGGAGGCCCCGCCGGGCCCCGGGACTGTCAAAAAACGACTCAGGACGAAAAACCGGTCCCAGGAAAAGGGTCGGGACTTCCAGGGACGCCGTCCTGAAAAAATCAGGACGTCGCATGTTTGGGAAGATACTCTGGGGACGATTTTTGAACTACTTTTGAGTACTTTGGGGATGTCTTTGGGGTATGTTTTCTCTTCTTTGTTTGGCATCTGGGGGATAGCTTCGGGGTATTATTATTATTATTATTTTTTGCGTCCCAAATCCGCTTGTCATTAGGGGGACATGCCCGACCGAACCCCAGAAGCTGAAGTCGCCGGGGTGGGAGAGCAGCTCGTCGGAGGCTCGGGCCCGGGAGCCCCCCCAGGACGGGGGCGGCCGGGGCCTGGTCGAGGCGGCCAGGGCGCTGCTGCAGGGCCGGGCGGCGCACGTGCTCGTGTGCGAGGCTCGGGCCGGACGAAAGGGGGGGATTGGGAAAGGGGGGGTTACGAAATTTGCTGCATGCAGCTGGTTTCGGCCCCACCGAGGGGCCCATCCCTCGATACATGGGCGCCTCCGGCGCCGGGAGGCGCCGGGAAAATCAGCTCTCAAACCCCCCTTTTGCTGGCTATTGGTCTCCTCACCGGCCAAATGGGACCCTTCACCGGCCAGATGGGACCCTTCACCGGCTGATCCGTTCACCGGCTGATTGGGTGTTTCACCGGCTACGTCTTTCAATTGAAAGTTGATTGTAGTGTTCGCGTGTACGCCACCAAGAACGAGTGTGGAGTGCTAAGGGTTGCCACAACCGCTTCTGAAATTCATTGTTTTTTGTTGTTTTCTGGAGGCCGGTGAAGAGACCAATTCTGGTCGTGTACCACCGTGGCATGCATGGTGGGAGGAGGAGGAGGAGGAGGAGGAGGAGGAGGAGGAGGAAGAGGATGCGTAGGAGCAGGAAAGAATAGGAAGAATAGGGAGGGGAGGTCGGTGGAATTCTCCCCAAGGTAAGGTATCATGCCAAAGGGTACCTCATGTAAGCATGCGATACATGTACATAACCATAGTTCAACAGGCACACTGGATGGGTAAACTTTGGCACATGTTTGTTTTGCCTTCTCTGTGATGGCATAGGATGTTGTTCCATGCCGCGCAGCTGCCTGCGGCAATTCCCGCCGTCGCGCCATTTCAACACCTGGGGTGGCGACTGTTCGATGGGGCGCCGTGACGGGCGAAATGTCGTGTCCCGAGGCTGGGGACACCCGTAACATGTGACGCATTCCTCCACATTGTGTTGGCGGAGGACATGAAAACGATGGTGATTGCGGTGGCGGTGGTGACGACGACGATAGCGATGGAGAGGAAAAGGGCAAGGAGGAAGGGGATCATTAGCATAACAAGATGATCAGGAGCAGGAGAAACTTCGAGGCGGCCGAAGTGTGATCGGCATGGTGATGACGATGATGATGATAGTGTATGATGACGATGACCATGACGACGATGTTGATGAATCATGTCCATGACGACGACGATGTCCATGACCAGGGATCGGTAGGATTCGCTAGGAATCCATAGGTTTCGGTAGGATTCGCTAGGAATCCATAGGGGTCGGTAGGATTCGCTGGGAATCCATAGGTTCCGGTAGGATTCGCCATGAATCCACAGGTTTCGGTCGGATTCGCTAGGAATCCATAGGTGTCGGTAGGATTCGCAAGGAATCCATAGGTTTCTGCACGTTTCGCTAGGAATCCATAGGTTTCGGTAGGATTCGCTAGGAATCCATAGGTTTCGGTAGGATTCGCTAGGAATCCATAGGTTTTGGTAGGATTCGCAAAGAATTCATAGGTTTCTGCATACTTCGCTCGGAATCCATAGGTTTCGGTAGGATTCGCTAGGAATCCATAGGTTTCGGTAGGAATCCATAGGTTTCGGTAGGATTCGCTAGGAATCCATAGGTTTCGCTAGGATTCGCTAGTAATCCACAAGTTCCGGTAAGACTCCTTGCCGGCGTGCACAGAGTTCTGCGTCCAACAAGCATGTGCGTACCGGCGAGGCGAGGTCAGACGGTGAAGCCGGGCAGCCGACCAGCCGGTCAGCCGGTCAGCCGGTGAAGCCGGGCAGCCGACCAGCCGGTCAGCCGGTGAAGGGTCCCATCCGGCCGGTGAAGATATTTTTCTCACTTTGCTGTCCCCCCCTTTCGCCCGGCCCGAGAGGCCGCCGACGCGGCGCTGGCCGAGCTGGACACCACCTGGGGGCTGGAGGAGATCGGGCGGCGAGAGCTATGCTCAAGGTCGGGCATGTCCCTCTGCAGGAGGAGGATTCAACAATAGTCCAACCACAGTCGGGGGGGATTTTTACTTCTTGCATTATTTTTTTGGCTGTGTATGATTTGTATTCCAGGATCCCTGTCTGGAAGGACGTGCCCGACCTAACACTGTGCACATGCTCAGACCCCTTTGCGTCGTGGGATAAGCACGATGCCCGTTGTTGCTGCTGTTGCTTGCTGTCTTCGGCCTCAGGGGGCCGTTGCAAGGGGACGCTCCGCAAGCAAAGCTGGTCCCGGGGGAATGGGTCGCCGCTGTGACCAACTCATACCCAGACATGCTACGTCCTGATTTTTGCAGGATGGCGTCCCCGCAAGTCCCGACCCTTTCGCTGGAACCAGTATTTCCTCCTGGGTTTTTTTTTGACGGTCCCGAGGCCCGGCGAGGGCCCCCCGCGGGGCCGAAAATGGCCAGGAACCTCCCGCCCGGATTGTTTTTTTACGACGCGAGCATGTCTGGGTATATGACCTCTGAGGCCCAGGCTTAGGTCGGCCCTACAGGGGGATTTTCAACGAAAACTTAAAAATACCCCCCAAAAATCCCAAAATGGTCAAAAAAGATTCCAAACATAGTCCCCAGACTTTTTTTGGACTACCTTTGGATTATTTTTTGGGGGGTATTTTATATTTTTCGTTGAAAATCCCCCTGCAGGGGGACACGGCCCGACCTCAGCCCAGGCGCCCCGGTCCTGGCCAGGCCCAGCTGGGGCCCTCAGGATCGGTGCGCCTGTCTCCCTCCCAGACCCCCGACGTCATGTTTTTTCCATGATGCGACCCTCAGAGGTCCGGACCCATTCCCCGGGACCGACTTTTCCTCCCGAGTCGTTTTGTTGACGGCCCCGAGGCCCGGTGGGGGCCCTCCGAGGCCGAAGATAGCGAAAGACCTCCCGTCGTGATTTTTTTGTTCATACCTCGAGGAGGTCTGGGGTCCTGGCCAGGCCCAGCTGGGGCCCTGGATCGGTGCGCGCGTGCCTCCCTGGCCGAGATCGGAGGGCACCAACTATATACACCAACACCGATCCTGGCCCAGGATCACCCTGGGCCCAGGATCGGTGTATATGCCTTCTTGCGCAAGGCAGGAGGGCGTATGCACCGATCCTGGGCCCAGGGTGATCCTGGCCAGGATCGGTGTTGGTGTATAGTTGGTGCCTCCCTGGCCGAGGGGCAGGGGCGCGCGCAGCGATCCTGCATCGGCCGAGGCGCGGGCCCCCGGCCGGGCTCGGCGCGCACACGCAGTCCCCGGAGCTCCGCCGCCGCGACGCATTCACCGCAGCGGGGGCCTGCAGGCCCAGGCGTGCTCGCGTCTTAGAAAAAAATCGGGGCGGGAGGTTTTTCAAAAACCTCCCGCCCCGATTTGAGCCGAGTTGGGCTCTTTTCGGCCCCGGGGGGCCCTCGCCGGGCCTCGGGGCCGTCAAAAAGCGACTCGGGACGAAGCGCCGGCCCCGGGGAAAGGGTCGGGGCTTGCAGGGACGCCGTCCTGACAAAGTCAGGGCGTCGCATGGCTGGGGAGGTCTGGGCACGCCTTCCCTGGGCGGGAGTCCGAGCGCCCGCGGGGAAAAGGAGCGTCCATCTCGTGACAGTTTCACGAATGATCTGCGAGGGGCCTTCGTAGTTTTTTTTGTTGTTGCGTTGGTTCCCCTCTCGCCCTCTCCCCAGACACCCGACGTCATGATTTTTTCATACAACGTCGACCCCCCAGAGGTCTCAACCCATTCCCCTGGGCCAGTTTCTCATCCTGAGTCGTTTTTTGACAGTCCCAATGCCCAGCGAGGGCCCCCAGAGGCCGAAAACGGCGGAAAACTTCCCGTCATGATTTTCCAATTGCTCGAGGGGATCTGGGTCTCCTCCGCCTCCGCCTCCGCCTCCGCCTCCGCCTCCTCCTCGTCTTCCTCCTCCTCGTCCTCCTCCTCCGCCTCCGCCTCCTCCGCCTCCGCCTCCGCCTCCGCCTCCGCCTCCTCCTCCTCCTCCTCCTCCTCCTCCTCCTCCGCCTCCCTCCTCCGCCCTCCGCCTCCTCCTCCTCCTCCTCCTCCTCCTCCTCCTCCTCCCCTCCTCCTCCTCCTCCTCCCCCTCCTCTCCCAGGAGATCCTGGCCGTGTGGCACCGCGTCCGCCACCTCGTGCGGGCGGGCGACGTCCTCGCCGGTGCCGGCGCGGCGGGCCCGCGCGTGGTGCCCTGCGGCCTGAAGGTCGTCTGCCGAGCGTTCGCGGCGCAGGAGCTGCGGCGCCGGCGCGCGCCGGTCGTCGGCATCGTCCAAGCCATCCCATCCATCGCATCGTCCAAGCCATGCCCAGACATGAGGATCGCGTCGTGAAAGAATAAGATCACCCTGACTCCGGATCCGCCCTACTTTGGGGAAATTCGTAAGTAGGGCTTGGAATTTCCGCTTTACTTTTCAAGCCCCGCTGATGCCAATTTCCGCCCTACTTTTCTGTTGCTGTTTGCGCCCTACTTCTGTGGGTTTCCGCCCTACTTTCTGCTGGGTGCAGGAATTTCCGCCCTACTTTTTCGGCCCCTTATAAGTGGATTTCCGACGCAATTTTAAGTCGGAAAATAAGCCAAAGTAGGGCGGATCTGGAGTCAGGGCATCCCATCCATCGCATCGTCCAAGCCATGCCCAGACATGATGATCGCGTCGTGAAAAAATAAGATCGGGGCGGGAGGTTTTTGGCCATTTTCGGCCCTCGCCGGGCCCTCGCCGGGCCTCTCGGGACCGTCGAGAAACGACGCAGGAGGAAGAACCGGTCCCGGGGAAGGGGTCGCCGGGGCTTCCAGGGACGCCGTCTTGAAAATATCAGGACTTCGGTCGCATGTCTGGGTCCCCACTTCGAAAAGGTACCGATCCGGCTACCCTTGCCCAGTGTTCGACTTTTCGGGCCCCCGGGAGGCCCTCGTCGCCACCGCCGGATTCACCTCGGAATTCTGGTCAGAACGCACCGCGTGCGGGGTCTGGAGAGTAATTGGCGGTCGTCGGCATCGTCGAACCCATCTCAGAGGGGGGCGAGTTGAGACAACGGTATGCAGTTGGCCTTTGGGGTGCCCCGTCGTCGTCGCGGCTGGGCGCTGCTCGGAAAACGGGCGCGTTGAGACCCAGGAGGGGTCGGGGACCGATTTTGAATTGTTGCCGCTGTCTCGACTCGCCCCCTGCTCTGAGGTCTACAGAGGCAGAAACTGTCCCAGCTCTGCGCGGCTTTTCCTAGGGCGGGCGTGTCCCTCTGCAGGCGTGTCCCCCTCCAGGGGGACCTTGGACGAATAATGAAAAAGTAGACAAAATATTCAAAAACATGTGCGCAAATGATATAACAAAAATCGTCCCCTGAGTATTTTTTGACTATTTTGGAATGTTCCTCCTGCAGGGGGACAGGCCCGACTTAAATTCTAGGAGCGGCGCCGGGCGCCCCGGGGGTCGCCTCCTGCGCCGGCCCTGGCGCGCTGCGCACGCAAGGGAGGGGTGTCCAGCGCCGGCCCAAAGCTAAAGAAGTCCGCGCGGACCTCCGAAAGTTAATGTTTATGCCCAACGTGTGCAGCTATTCATGTGTTTATTACTCGGGCTAGTTGGGGGAACTTGTATTATCAATTGTATCTTTACTTTGATTATTAGTATTAGTCCTATGCTTATTTCCTTATGCTTATTATTGTCACTAGTCTTTTTCTGCTTCGTAGCATTATCACTGTTGTTTGCATTGTTCTTCTTCCGATTCTTCTTCTTATCGCTAATATGATGATTATTCTCCTTCGAACTGGGCCATGGTATCTCAGCCCCACCTGCCCAACCTCCTGGGTGGAGGTGGAGGTCAGCCCCGCAATTGCCGAATGGAACAGGCACCTATGTTCTAGGGTCTGGCCACCCCCCCTCATGATGATGCCATCGGCCCGTCCCCCCCCGCGCGATGCCCCTCCCTGTGGGCCATGGGCGTGCGGTGGTGGGTATGGCGTTCGGCATCCCCCCCCCTGTGGGTGTGGTGGTGGTGGTGGTGGTGGTGGTGGTGGTGGTGGTGGTGGTGGTGGTGGTGGTGGTGGTGGTGGTGGTGGTGTGTGTGGTGTGGTGGTGGTGGTGGTGGTCGGGCTCTCCTGAGTAGGAGGAGGAGGGGGAGGAGGAGGAGGAGGAGGAGGAGGAGGAGGAGGGGGAGGAGGAGGAGGAGGTGGAGGAGGAAGAGGAAGATGAGGAGGAGGAAGAGGAGGAGGAGGCGGACGACGACATCAGCGTCGGCATCGGCATTGGCACATGCTCACATGCATCGCCGTCCTAGACATGACGTGACACTGTAATATTTGACGGAGGGGAGGCGCCACGATGTAATCGTGCATGACAGCCGTAATCAGTTTGGGCTGGCCATTTCCGACGGTGTTGCGGTGCTTCGGGGAGCCGGAGTCGACGGTGTCGTCGTCGTCGTCGTCGTCGTCGTCGTCGTCGTCGTCGTCGTCGTCGGCGTCGGCGTCGGCGTCGGCGTCGGCGTCGGCGTCGGCGTCGGCGTCGGCGTCGGCGTCGGCGTCGCGTTGTCCGTCGGCGTCGGCGTCGGCGTCGGCGTCGGCGTCGGCGTCGGCGTCGGCGTCGTCGGCGTCGGCGTCGGCGTCGGCGTCGGCGTCGGCGTCGGCGTCGGCGTCGGCGTCGGCGTCGGCGTCGGCGCCGACGCCGACGCCGGCGTCGTCGTCGTCGTCGTCGTCGTCGTCGTCGTCGTCGTCGTCCCCCCTTCCATCCCATCTGGGGGGGGAGGGGCCCAGGGGACCCTGAGACCCACCCCGCTTGGGATGGGGGGCCGTGGACCTGGAGCCCAGGATCACAGACCCCCGCCTGCGTACGGACAGTGGGGCCAAGACCCCTCCAGTTGGGAACAGGGATCGGTTGAAGCCTGCTGAGGTCGGGGACATCCTCGGCTTCGACATGGGCAAGTTCAACGAGCACGCGCCGATGTGGCGCGCGCACGGTGTGAAGAGGAGCTCGCTGATGGGGTGCCTCCCAGCCTGGCTGTCGCCCAGGCTCGAGTGCGCGGTGCGGTGGCCGTGCGGGGGCGACGAGGACTCAAGAGAAGTAACCAGCTGCATGAAAGTGCGGCCCCCAGGCATGCGGCGTCCTGCTTTTTCCAGGACGGCGTCCCCGCCAAGTCCCGGCCCCTTCCCCGGGGCCAGTCTTTCGTCCCGAGGCCCTTCTTGACGGCCCCGGGGCCCGGCGAGGGCCTCCAGAGGCCGAAGCTGGCCAAAGACCTCCCGCCCAGATTTTTTACGACGCGGTCATGTCTGGGCCAGGAGCTTTGGCTTCACTGGCTCGTCGCGCCGCTGGCTCTGGCGCACCCGCGCCGCCGCGCGACGCGCTGACCTCAAGTCGGGCCCGTCGCTCTACAGGAGGAATACCCAAAAACAGTTTGAACATAGTCCGGGGGCGATTTCTTTATTTTTAGTCTGACATCTTGTGAGTATTTTTTGAGATTTTTGCTGGTTTGGAGTTTTTTGTATGTTTTTTTTTTGAGTATTTGTTCGAGATCTGTAATTTTTGTCAATCTTTTGAGTATTGTTTAAAAAATTCTTGGGAGATTTTTAATTTTTCGTCGAAAAATCCCCCTGTAGGGGGACACGCCCGACTTCACGCGGACCGCGCCCCGATGCACGGGCGTCGAGATCCCGAGCCGCTGCCCGCCCCCGCGGCGCGAGAGGAGCGGAGGCGCGCTATATCTCGGCTCGCGGGGCCCGGCGCGTCGCCGGGGCCGCCGCCAGGACACCCTGACTCCGGATCCGCCCTTTTTTGGCTTTTTTTTTCGAACTTACAATTGCGTCGGAAATCCACCTACAAGAAGCCGAACAAGTAGGGCGGAAATTTCTGCACCCAAAACACAAAAGAGGGCGGAAGTCCACAGAAGTAGGGCGGAAACAGCAACAGAAAAGTAGGGCGGAAATCGGCAACAGCGGGGCTTGAAAAGTAAGGCGGGAATTCCAAGCCCTACTTACGAATATCACCAAAGTAGGGCGGATCCGGAGTCAGGACACGCCGAGCCAGAGTGCCGGGCCGCCAGCTTGATAAGGAGGTCCGCGTGCCCAGACGCGCTCGCGGCGTAACAAAATGCAGGACGGAGGTTTTTCGTCGTTTTCGGCGCGACGAGCCAGCGAAGCCAAGGCTCCCGGCCCAGAGATGACCGCGTCGTAAGAAAATCAGGGCGGGAGGTTTTTGGCCATCTTCGGCCTCCCCTGACTCCGGATCCGCCCTACTTTGGGGAAATTCGTAAGTTGGGCTTGGAATTTCCGCCGTAACTACTTTTCAGGCCCCGCTGATGCCAATCTCCGCCCCACTTTTCTGCTGCTGTTTCTCCGCCCTACTTCTGCGGATTTCCGCCCTATTTGATGTTGGGTGCAGAAATTTCCGCCCTACTTTTTCGGCTTCTTGTAGGTGGATTTCCAACGTAATTTCAAGGTGGAAAAACAGCCAAAGTAGGGCGGATCTGGACTCAGGGGAGGTCTGCGTGCCCAGACATGCTCGCGGCGTAACAAATGCAGGACGGAGGTTGTTCGTCGTTTTCGGCCTCTGGAGGCCCTCACCGGGCCCCGGGGCCGTCAAAAAACGACTCGGGATGAAAAACCAGTCCCGGGGAAGGGGCCGGGATTTCCAGGGACGCCTTCCTGAAAAAATCAAGATGTCGCATGTTTGCGTGGGTTGGGTTTCTGGGATCGGCGCTGCATCTTCCCGGCGGCGCAGCGCCGCCCCTGGCGTGCTCCGCGCGCCAGGGATATAGGGGCGCCAGCGCCGATCGGAGCAGTCCGCGCGGACCTTCGCCAGTTTTTGCGTTTGCAGCATGTCATGAGGAGAAAGACACACAGACACACATGATCGTCGATTCCTGGGAAAATATGGGAAACCATCAGGAGTGGAGGGGAAGGCGAGCATCCATAACATCTGGAAAAAGATGGGGAATCTTGGGATCTGTGTGTATTTATGTGTGTGTGTGTCCCTGGGCGTCTTCTTCTTCTTCTTCTGTTTCTTCTTCGTCTTCTTACTATTCTGCTTGTTGTTATTATTTGTTGTGTCGTCTTCTTCTCCTTTAGAGGAGCTGGGGCCACCGGGCGAGTCTCTTGCGCTGGCCCTGGAGGGCGCGGCCTCCGGCGAGGGCCGGTGCGACGGCGTCCGAGGGACGAAACGCGCTGACCACGACCAAGCTGACGCCATCGTGGGGCCACCTTGGAGGATGGTAGCTCTCTGGCCTGGGCTGCGCCGTGCGAAGCGCGATTATCTTCACGCCCTTGGGGGCGAACGAATCGCCGAAAGCCGTTGAGAGCGTTCTCCCGGCTAAGGTTTGCCTCCGGTGCTCAACGATCGAGGATCGAGGACCGGTCTTGTCGGCGAAGAGCTCGGCCATGGTCCATGTTGGCCGCCGCCGATGCACGAGGATGATCCACGAGTCGACAGTGGCCCAAGAGCGACGGCGACCAAGACCAGCACTGGCATTTCCGCGTTCCGTCCTGATTCTAGGTCGCTGCCGCCATTTCCTTCAAGGGGTCGGAAAACCCACCCGGACCGGACAATTGGCGTTGACTAAACGGCCTTCGGCGTTTATTACACAGCCCTGCCCTGTTTGATTCCTTCTTTGGGTGCGTTTTCTGAATGGCTTCGCGTGTCGGGGTGGTCGTTATCGGGGTGGATATTCTGCCCTCTATTCTTATGCCGGGCCTGTCCCTTTACATGAGGAGTATTCAAACATAGTTTAAAAAATAGTCTGGGGACGATTTTTTTACGACTTTTGAATATTGAGTTGTATGTTTAAAACGATGTATTGATTTGTCGTCCAGAATCGGCCTGTATGGAGGACAGGCCCGACTTCACACTCCAGTCCTGCCTCCCCAGGCGTCGTCTTCTGGGCGGAGGACCACTGCGAGCTGGACCCGCTGCTGCTGCCCGCGGTAGGCCTCTTCACCCCCGAGCACGCCCCAGAGGTGTGGCCCGGCGCCGCCGTGCGGGTGCGCGTCGCGGAGGGCGGCGGGCCCGGCGCGGGTGCGCAGCCGTCGTGCACGCTGTGGCTCGAGGAAGAGCGCGTCCTCCTCCTCCTCCTCATCCTGCCTCCTCCTGCTCGTCCTCCTCCTCCTTCCTCCTCCTCCTCCCTCCTCCTCCTCCTCTCCTCTCCTCCTCCTCCTCCTCCTCCTCCTCCTCCTCCTCCTCTCCTCCTCCTCCTCCTCCTCCTCCTCCCCCTCCCCCGCCTCCTCCTCCTCCTCCTCCGTAGCCATTTTGGCTCAAGCCATTTTGGCTCAAGCCGTTCTGGCCCAGGTTTTGGGCTTGCTACAGCAGACTTCAGAACGGCACATTGCTGTAGCGGGTCATTGGCTCGTTTTAGTGTGCATCACGATTCCTCTCTTTCAGAGAAACTGGGAGCCATGTCCAATCCTGCCGCTCAGCGCCAGCTGCGCGAGAGCGACGGGTGGCCATGGCAGCGGCCACAAGGAGGATGGCGCCAAGGTGGTGGGCGTTCTACGGCCGCCAACTGGACGTGCCCCGCGTGTGGCTGTCGCAAGAACAAGCAGAACTGGGGCCAGTGCAAGCAATGCTGGGGATACCGCCCGATGCCAAAGTTCGACTATGGTTCGGCGCCGCTCGCGGGGGTCTGGGCCCCACAGCCGAGTGGCACATCGGGCCCGCCTGGTCATTTCATGGGTCATGGGCAAGGGCGCGGTGGCGGCCTTGCTCTGCGTCCTGGGCCTCAGTTTATGCATGATGGCAAGCCCTCTGGCGGCCCTCCGCCCCCAGTGCAGCCCCCCGATGAGGCGAAGTGCAAGCTTCTGGTCGAGACCCTCACCTCTGTCGGGGACCTCCAAGGGGCGGCTGTTTGGCGCAAGGAGCTCGAGCGTGTGCAGGCCAGCCATGCAGTCAAACCCCCAGCGCCTCTGGAGCAGCAGGTCAACCGCGCCTTCCACGACCTACGGGCTGCCGAGGGTCGACTCAACAAGGCGCTGGGGATCTACGAACGCATGCAGGCGGATGTGGTCGAGCAGCGCGAGCGGGTGGCCGCACTCACAGCTGAGTTGGAGACAGCCTCCCAGCTCCACAAGGACCTTGTCAAGAAGCTCAACTCCAAGGTTGCTGACCCTGTGCCCGAGCCCATCACTTCCTTCAGCATCGACGACATTCTCGCGGGCAAGGAGCTTCCTATCTCGTTGGGCAGTCTACTCGAGGTCGAAGAGGATTACGAATTGGGCGAAGAAGATAAGCGTCTGGCTGAGGAGCGGCTGGCGGCCCTGCAGAGTGGCATCAAGGATGCAGTTCAGAATCTCTTCGGGCAGGCGGCCGCTTCGGCCAAGGCTTTCAAGGAGGCGCAGGCTGAGCAGCTCAAGCGTATCCGCAAGAAGCGCAAGGTTGACAAGGAAGAAGCTGGTAATGGCAGTGCAGGTGGTGAAGCTGTACCTGAATCAGGAGGCGGCGGCCCTGGTCAAGGCGCGGGAGAGGCTCAAGCTGACGAGGGTCCCCCTGTGGGAGAACCAGTTGCTGCTGCTGCTCCTGCGGGCCGTCCTGCATCTGCCGATTCGTGTTCAGACGGCGATGTGCTGTCACGTGCCAAGAAGGTGCTCCAGGCTTCCCCCCCTTCGAGCGCCGCCGCTTGAAGGGGGGTATCTTCTTCCATCGTGTACCAGTACCAGTGCATCAACATCGGCGACAGGGGCTTCTTCTACGGCCGCTGCCTCCACGCTAGGTTGCCACTCTCGCGCCACGGAGACTCCAGCATCCTGGGGGCCCGTCTGCGCAGAGGTGGGAGGCAACAGTGCGCGGAGAGTAGCGGCACATCTTCCTGGTCTTCCATCTGAGGGCTGCCCTTCTGTCGCCAATAAATTTTTTGCTTGCCGGCACACTGTCAGTGCTGGCGGTCTCTCAGGGTTCGCGGGTCGGCCCGCTGACTCGCTCTCGCACCCTCGGTCCCTGGGCGCATTCCTGGGGAACGCCGAAGGGTGGTCGCCACAATTTGCCGACGTGCGGCTCTATCACACTTGCCTCTGGAGCAGCTCGATCAGCGAGCAAGTTTTTGCGCAGTCGCCTGCGTGGATCTCCCAGGCTGACGCCCCCTCCGCTGATCACGAGTATGCCCCCGCTCCTCGCAGGATGTCTCCCACGAGGTCTTTAGGCAAGGCGGTGGATTTCACTTTGATGAGGGCCAAGGGGGTCCTCCAGGGTGCTGTCCGCCAGCCCAGTCTCATGACTTTTCGGGGCCCCCCTGTTGCGGGGGGGGCCCCCGCCCCTCCTCTCCGGCTCTCCTTCTCCTCTGCCTCCTGAGTCCTTCCCCACGGACTCATTTGTCCCACGCATAGAGACCTGTAATGTTTCGGGGTGGGGGTCTGGGCAGCTCTGGTTAGAGAAGACAGACGCCGACGTCGTCCTGATGCAGGAGCACAAACAGCTGCCTCACATGGTGGCAAGCGGTTCGTCGTGGGCGATTCGCCACGGCTGGAAGTCATTGTGGGTGCCTGCGGGTCTCGGCCAAGGAGAAGGCCCCAGCGCAGGAGTTGCTATTTTTGTCCGAGCGGCACTCGGACTTCGAGAGCCTGACTCTGGCCACGAGGTCGTCGCGGGGCGTGTCATCGCTGGCTTGGTCGAGCTTCCTGGGAACGCGACCTTCCTGGCCATCTCGGCGTACTTCCACGATTGCGAGGACCTTTCGGACCGAAACGTGTCTATTCTGTCGTCCTCGGTTTCCCTGGGTCGGGCCCTGGGGTTTCCTTTCTGCTTGGGGGCGGATTTTAACATGGAGCCTACTGTGCTTCTTGACGGCTTGGGGGATCGCAGGGACCTGGAGGTTTTGGTGCCCGAGGGGCACACGTGCAAGTCCACTGCTGGCCTCAAACAGTTTGATTTTTTCGTTTTTTCTTCTGACCTGGCCAAAGGGGTGGCGTCTGTTAAAGTGGTTCGTGAGACCAATCTCACGCCCCATTTCCCTGTGGCCGTGATGCTCCACCCGTCAGTTGGCAAGCTTAAGTCTCTCGCCTTTCGGCGACCGCCGCCCTTGCCCACGGTTCCTGTGGCCCCTGGCTCGGTCGTTGCTTCCGTGGCCCCCTCCCCCTGGGTCCTCGACGTGCTGGACTCGGCTCGGAATGCTGTTCGCCACGCTGATTTCGAGCGGGCCCAGGAAGCTCTCGACCTCAGCTACAAGGAATGGGCTAAGGTGGCTGAGCGCGAAGTGGCTGCTGCTACTGGAGTCACTTTGCCTGTTTGGGGGGCTCGGTCTAAGGAACCCACCATGTATTGGAAGCCCATCTTGAACAAGGGTGGTGAATGTAGTAACGAGCACCTCTTCTCTTGCAGGTGGCTGGCGAATATTTTCAACACTGTGCACGGGCACTGGAGTGAGCTCAATCAGGCGGGGCTGCGGGAAGTGCTGGACAGGGTGTTAGATCCCCCTCCCAAGGTGTTGTCTAACCTTGGGAATCTTTCTCGCTACTTGGAGTCCCTGTGCCACTTCGTGCTGGAGTTGCCCATGTATGAGCTACCTGAAGGGCCTCTTTTCGAACTGTTTGAACACATGCAGGTGTGTTTCACGGAAGACCTCCGAGCTGCGGAGGCTAAGTCGCGCAAGGATTCTCATCGCGAGTTTCGTGATTGGCTGCTGTACAGGGCCAACAGGGGAGCTAAGCGAGTTCACACTGTGTCGAAAGGGGCCCACCCCTGGGTCCCCACCACCACCCTCTCCTTGGAGGGGGTGGTGGTGGCCGACCCGTTGTCCCTCTTGAAGGCGGAGTCACGCAAATTCAGTAAGTTGTGGGGGTGCCAGCGAGAGAATCCTTGGTTTGAGTTGGGTGAGATCTGCGACGGTCTGCCCCCTGTTCCCATTGAGGCTGTCAGGGAGTTTTCCAGGAAGTTTCGGGAAAACACTAGCGTGTCTGTTGACGGTTTTCACGTGCGCCATTTCCATATGATGAGCGATGCCACGCTCACTTCGCTCGTTTCGATGTTTAATGTCATGGAAATGGCCGCTCTTGTCCCGTCCCAAATCTCTGTGATCCGTCTGGCGCTCATCCCCAAGGCCACGGCTGGATTCCGCCCGATCGGGAACTTTTGTGCCCTGTACCGCGCGTATGGGAAAGTCAGGAGGCCCCTGGCCCAACGTTGGGAGTTTCAAAATGCTCGCGAGTATTTTGCCGCAGGGCCCTTCGAGGGGGCCTTGGACGTGGTTTGGAGGCAATCGGTGAGGTCCGAGGCCTCCACCAGCGCGGGGGGCGAGGCCGCCACCGTGCTTCTTGACTTGTATAAGTACTACGAGACCATCGATTTGAATAAACTGTTGTTCAGATGTCGGCAGGTTGGTTTCCCTATGGGGGTGGCTCGCCTTGCGGTGAGCATGTACCTTCAGCCTCGGTTCTTCGGGCTCTCGGGCTTTGTGGACGGGCCCTACTGGGCCCGTCGTGGGGTCGTTGCTGGCTGTCCCTTCGCGACGACACTGATCCGAGTTTATTCTATCCAGGCGCTTGATCTGGTCTCGTTGCCGTCGCAGGTTCATTTCAAGTTGTACATCGACGACTCGGGCTTATCGTGCACTGGCACGTCAGAGCATATTTTAAAGAACTTGCCGCCGAGCGCGGAGCGCCTCATCAGTGTGTTTAAGGAAGGGGTCGGGGCCATAATCAATCGGGAGGAAGGGAAGCGATCGCTGATCTGTTCCTCGCGCAAGTTGGCCCTGCAGCTCGGTCGGAGACTCGGCGGGCTGGCTGGACCGGTGGTCGCGGCCTCTGCTAATCTGGGAGTGGACGACGCGGTCGGCCGCCCTAGGCGCCTCAAGGGGCGCTCTAGCAAGCAAAAAGTCAGGGAGATTAAGGCGCGGGCGTTCACGAAGAGGCTGGCGCGGATCCGTCCCACCGTCGGGGTTAGGGTCTCGAAAGCCGTGTGGGCCTCGGGGGCTCTCAGCTCCACCCTGTATGGCTCCGAGGTCTACGGGGTGTCAGATCACGAACTCTGGCAGATTAGGAAGCTCGCTGGCTCTGTGCTGCAGCCTTCGGCCAAGGGCCGAAGCCTCACTACCTTGTTGTTGGCTCATCAAGACCCGACGTGGTACTCTGCCGTGTCGCCTATTGTGAGGTGGTCGAAAGAGTTGTGGACCTCCCATCTGGGCCTCTACCGTCACGCTCTGACGCTCCCCGAAATGAATGAGGCGTGGACCTCTGTTTTTTCTCGTGAAAGCCCACTGTGGAGGAGTGTTGGGGGCCCTGTCAGTGCCCTTAGGAAGTCTCTGGAGAGGATCTCGTGGAGCATGCCCAGCTTCGCCACTTTGGTCACGGACACTGTGCTTAAGGTTGTTCTCACCGAGTTCTCCCCTAGGCTGGTTAAAAACCTTCTCAGGGCCGCGGTCCGTAGGACTCTCGAGTGGGACTTGGGAGCTAGGTTCAACTTGGATGGTCGGGCTTGTGTCGACGGAGCGTTTGCGTATCTGAACTCCGCCAGATACTCGCCTTTCGAGAAAGGCTGTATGCGTGCGCTCACATGCCAGGCCATTTATACTCGAGACCGTGCCGCCAGCTTAGGTTATGTATTGCCGTCTACGAGCTGCCCACTGTGCGGTGGCGCAGTTGACACGCTAAGGCATCGGTTGTGGCTGTGCCCGAGTGTGTCCGACATTCGGGACGAGTGCGTCACGGACAAAGTGCAGAAATGGGCTTCGGAGTCGGATGATCTCTTGGCGTGCTACGGGATCTTTCCGCACCCTGGGGATTCCTTTCCAGGCGCCAAGTGTTCTGGAGGAGTCGAGGTTCAATGGCTGGAAGGGGGGCCCGCGGACCTGGAGTCATACGCCTTCGAGGGCGACATATTCGTCGACGGGTCGTGTTCTCGAAGTGTTGTTCGCGAATTAAACCGAGCTGCCTGGGCCTTCACCCTGGTTTGTAGGAATACTTTGAAGCAGATTGTTCGTGTCCTTGGGCCTGTGTGGGCCCCGTGCCCGCAAACGCCCCAGGCGGCTGAATTCTTTGCTTTTTCTATTTCGGTGCAGTGGACCACAGGTCCTAGTACGATCTATTCGGACTGTCTCAATGTTGTTGGAATTTTCGGACCTCCCGTGGGCTGAACAGTGTTCTGCCAAAAGGATGTTTTCAGGAATCGCCCAATTCGTGCGCGAGCACTGGCCGAAGATCACGGTTGCCAAGGTCAAGGCTCACCTCGACATCGAGTCCGCTGATGACCCCTGGGACAGGTACCTCCGCCAGGGAAACGCCTGGGCCGATGAGGCCGCCAAGGCCGCGCTTGCCTTGCATCCTATGCCTTCTCCGTCGGAGTCCGAGGGTCTTGATCGGAGTATCGCGGTTGCTAAGGCGGTGGCCCGACTTGCTGCCAAAGTTTTGCCTTCTTGGCCTAAGCTGGAGTTGGGTCCCAACGCGGACCGCGTGCCTGCTGTTAAGGGCCCCTCGGCCAAGAAGGAATCCAAGCCCCACGTTTGGGGGTGGGCTGGCAAGTTTTGGCAGTGTTCTGAATGTCTCCGAGGGAAGCGGGGCTCTCCCCTCGCCAGGCCAGAGGGTGGCTCTTGCACTCTTGCCTTGAGGGTTCAGCCCGCTGTGCTCAGATCTCTGGGCCACCGCTGCGCCGTCATAGACTGCTCGGATGG
>CAUYUJ010018472.1:32500-52500 GCA_963575745.1 Prorocentrum cordatum
CGATGATGATGCTGACGTTGATGATGATGTTTATGATGATGATGCTGACGGTGTTCTCATGATGATGACGATGTTGGTGATGATGTTGATGTTGATGATGGTGATGATGATGATGATGATGTTGATGATGGTGAGAGCGATTGTGATATCGATAGTGAGATCGATATTGGAACCGAATGTGAGATCGATTGTGTGATCGGTTGTGAGATCGATTGTGAGATCAATTGTGAGATCGATCGAATGAGATAGATCGAGTGAGATCGATTGTGAGATCGATCGAGTGAGATCGATCGAGCGAGACCGATAGTGAGATCGATACTGAGATCGATAGTGAGACCGATCGAGTGAGACGTTGGTTCCACCCCCCCGAACCTCCTTATCACCCGAAAAGTGGTCGTATAGGTATATCGTTTCCCGAGCGGTGTAGCCAGAAAGCGCCCGCCACGACACGCATGCTGCAAGATTTCGCGGTGCGGGCGTCGCCCCCGGGGGGGCGACGTCCTCCTCCTCCTCCTTCTCCTCCTCCTCCTCCTCCTCATACGCCTCCTCTTCCTCTTCCTCCTAATCATCACCCCCCTGGCCTCCACTCCCCTCCCTGCGTCGCGCCTCGCTTCTGGGAACGGGTTGGAGGGAGGAGAGAGGGAGAAGGGAAGATGGCCTCGGACGCGTCGTATACGTATGCGGGGGCGACGCCGACTTGAAGGCCTGCCCCCCCTCGGGCGCGCCGCCCAGCCGCGAGACCTGCGTCGGCGAGGCGCGCGTCCAGCCGGGGGGCGGTCCCGGTGCCGTGGCCGGGGGGGTCGGGCCGCGCCGCTGGCTGCAGCACTCCTCGTTCCCTGTCCTCGCTCTCTCCTCCTCCCTTCGCCCTCTCCTTCCTCTTCGCCCCTCTCCTCTCTCTCTCCTCCTCCTCCTCCTCCTCCTCCTCCTCCTCCTCCTCCTCCTCCTCCTTATCCTTCTCCTTCTCCTTCTCCTTCTCCTTCTCCTTCTCCTTCTCCTTCTCCTTCTCCTTCTCCTCCCCCTCCTCCTCCTTGCCCGCGGCGCGGCCGCAGTTGCGTGGATTCGCTGCAGAGCTACCTGAACGAGGCCCATCCGGGGAGGGTGGGGTGGGGGGGCGGCGCGTCCCGTCGCAGCTCGGGGGGGGCACGGGAGCGGTGCGCGGCGGGGGAGCAGGAGGAGGCGGCGGCAGGAGGATGGAGGAGATGGGGGGGAATCCTCTCCTCTCCTCCTCTCTCCTCCTCCTCCTTTTCCTCCTCCTCCTCCTCCTCCTCCTCCTCCTCCTCCTCCTCCTCCTCCTCCTCCTCCTCCTCCTCCTCCTCCTCCTCCCCCCTCCCTCCCTCCCCCTCCCCCTCCTCCTCCTCCTCCTCCTCCTCCTCCTCCCTCTCCTCCTCCTCCTCCTCCCTCCTCCTCCTCCTCCTCCTCCCCTCCTCCTCCTCCTCCTCCTCCTCCTCCTCCCTCCTCCTCCTCCTCTCCTCCTCCTCCTCCTCCCTCCTCCTCCTCCTCCTCCTCCTCCTCCTCCTCCTCCTCCTCCCCCCCCCCCTCCCCCTCCCCTCCTCCTCCTCCTCCTCCTCCTCCTGCTCCTCCTCCTCCTCCTCTCCTCCTCCTCCTCCTCCGCCTCCTCCTCCTCCTCCTCCCTAAGGGGGAGGACCGGGGGGAAGGGATGGGAGTAGGAGCGCGATGGAGGTGGGAGGGAGGGCTGGGAGGTAGGAGCAGGATGCAGGAGGATGGAGGGGGAGGAGGGCCAGGGGGAAGACGGAATAGTATCTTTGTTGCAGCGCGGCCGCCATCTTTTGAAGTACCCAATCTTTGGGAAAGCGGATGGGGGAGGAGGAGGGGGAGGGCCATATCATGGTACGCGACGCGCTGCGCCGCGCCGGTTACGCCTACCGTCGAGGCGACGCGGTTAGCTACGTTGACTTCAAGAGCATCGCCGCGAAGACGCTCATTCTGGAGCGCCGCGAGGCGGCAAGCTGCAAGGAGCTGCGCAACATGCAGCTTCAGAGCTGTGCGTCAGCATCCAACCACCTATAGTCATCGAGGTCCTGGTCAGCTACGACAGAGGCCTTGCGTGCCACGACATCTGCAGCAAGGGTTACACAGGCCTCCCACGCCATCACGTCTCCGAGGACAGCGACGACGAACTCCAGAGCAGCTTCGGCCTCGAGGGTTACGACGGCTACCAGTGCGGCGACGACGACTTCCAGATGTATGGCGGCATCCAGGGCGTCTACGCCCTAGGCGAGGAAGGGAGCGATTGGTTTCGGCTGGCCCCCCCTCCCTCAGAGCGCCTGGCACTTTGGCGAGCGACAGCCACGAGGCGGAGGTGGAGGCCACGAGGGAGGAGGTCACGCAGGGGAGCAATGACCCTGCTGAGCTCCAGGAGTCACCAGCAGGGTTACGACCAGCAGAGCTACAATGAGCCACAAGCAGGACTTCAAGAGCAACGAGCAAGGCCACGTGGGCCACCTGCAGAGCCACACGGGCCACCAGCAGGGCTACGAGGACGACGTGCCGAACCTCCTGGGCAACACGCAGAGCCTCGAAGGCCACCAGCTGAGCGTCGAGAGCCACCAGCTGAGCTACGCGGACCACAAGCTGAGCAGCGGGGGCCACGCGCAGAGCTACGAGAACCACCAGCTGAACTACGAAGACCACTTGCCGAGCTGCGAGAGCCGCCAGCTGAGCTACGAGGGCCACAAGCTGAGCGATGAGGGCCACAAAAAGGGCTTCCAGAGACACCAGCTGAGCTACAAGCGCCACCAGCTGAGCTACCAGAGCCACCAGCAAGGGCACGAGGGACACAAGCTGGACTACGAGGTCCGCAAGCCGAGCTACGAGGGCCACTGGCAGGGCTACGAGGACCACCAGCTGAACTACGAGGGCCACCAGCGAAGCTGCGAAGGCCACAAGCTGAGCTACACGGAAGAGTAGAACAACGAGGTCTCAAGCAGAGCTATCAGCTACCAGCGCCACCAGCTGAGTTGCAAGGTCCACGAGCAGAGCCTCGAGAGCCGCCGACGCAGCTATGAGGACCACCTGCTGAGAGGGCCGCGAGCAGGACCCTGGGAGCCACCAGCTGGGCTACGATGGCCGCGAGCGGAGCCGCGAGGGCCGCGCTCTGAGCTACGAGGGCCAGGGCTGAGTTACGAGGGCCGCAATCTGAACTTCGTGGGACTCGGCCGGAGCTGCAATAACCTCCAGCAGAGCTACCAGCGCCACCGGCTGAACTACGAGGGCCGCGAGCAGACCCTCGAGAGCCAACGCCGCAGCTACGAGGACCACCTGCTCAGTTGCGATGGCAACGAGCTGATCCCCCCGAGCTGGAGTCGCCCGAGGAGGTCGCGGGGAGCGACGAGCAGGACGATCTAAACATCATGTACGCCGCGCTGGCAGGGGCTGACTTTCTTCAGGGCTACAAATGACGAGGGTGAGGCTATCACTGAGGACTTCGCCACCAGAGCCATCGTCAAAATCGCGAAACTTTGTCCAAACCAACCCCACGGCACGATGGTGCCGATAAACGATAGACATGAGCTCTGGCGGCCACGGCGAGGACTGTGACGAGATGGTCTGGGCGCTGGGCCCCTCTGGAACCATCAATCGGCACCTGTGCCGCTGGGTGCCCTCGTGGCGCCCCAAGGAAACAGGCGGGTTGGCAGCCCGATCGTCACCACAGCTTGACGGGGCTGTGGGAGAGACTCTTGCCCTGTGGTTGGCCAGTCACAGTAGGTGCGGGCCCGCCGTACCACCCCTGAAAGGCCCGATGGGGCTGCTAGTCCTTGGGCAGCAGGGTCTCCGCTGCTTGAGGCCGGCGGCCAAGTGGGGGTGGTGCCGGTGGCCGTGTCTCGGGGTGGCATCTGGGGCGGGGCTGTGCCGCCGTGCATGTTGCGAAGTCCGACTGCATGTGAATTCATGCAGGCACCCTGGGCACCTCCCTTCGGGTTGTGTTGCCCAGGTGTTCTGTCCGTGCACGACAAGAACCTTCTGGAACCATCAGGGCGCTCTTGTCCGCCCACGACCACAAAGTACGATGCACACAAGGACCAGATTTCGATGGGCCAGCGGCCATAGCCTTCTCCGCCGCAGGACTGCGACGATGGCAGGAGGAAGACGAGTGCGACGACAAAAGCGACGGGGAGCAC
Organism: Prorocentrum cordatum; assembly: GCA_963575745.1. Taxonomy (NCBI): domain Eukaryota; class Dinophyceae; order Prorocentrales; family Prorocentraceae; genus Prorocentrum; species Prorocentrum cordatum. The sequence continues at coordinate 36,640 of CAUYUJ010018472.1, forward strand.
GAGGAAAGTAAGGAGAAGGCAAACACCTATGCGAACGAAGATAGACCGAAAGCTGAGTGCTATTATCTGGCAGGCGACGGTTCTTGGGGGCATGCGCCGCCGAGGCCGACCAGCGTTATAGCGAGACGAATTGAAAGGGCAAAGGCAGAGGTAAGGGCAAGCGCAAGTCGTACCCTTCCAGCGGCCAGCGCGATACCCACTCATACGAAGAAGGCCGCTCTAAATTCCAGGGTCGCCACGGGACTTGTGACAACTATGAGGCCCGCACACCTCGCGTTGGCAGCAACAACCAGACCGTCTCGCCCTGGAGACCTACGCGCCGCTGACATGCCGCCCTTGGGGCCGTCGTCGATGGCGTGAAGGTAAACGCGGGCTCGCGCGTGTCATTCTGGGGGGTTGTTGGTTTCTGGCGTGGTTCGTGCGTCCTCGATGGGGTCCTGGGGTACGAAGGTGATTCTCAGGCACGCCCCTAGGGCCCTAGGGGCAGGGAGGGCGTACTCCCATGGCCTCCAGTGTGCCATCGAACCAAAGGGCTCACGGCAAGGCTGCGCCGACCGAGAGGCCCTACAGCCTCACTCATGTTATCCATCCTTTACGTTCCTCGTGTTCATCATGTGTGAGAGTGCGTTTTCCCTCTTCTCCCCGTTTTCCTCCCGGAGCGGGTTGGCCAGAGCGACGTCCAAGGTTTTCCCGGAAAGGGCGCGGGCCCAGGGTTCTCTTTTAGTAGGTTAACCCCCCGGCCCCCCTGCGACTTGGGCCGGCGAAGTTATTCTGCGATAAATTACGTGCGGGAAGCGGGCCGGCGAAATTATGTTTGAGGATGTCTCGAGCGAAACGCTTGTTTTTCAGAATTTGTTGAGGATGTCTCGAGCGAGACGCTGGTTTTGCAGAGTTAGGGATGTCTCGAGCGAAACGCTTGGTTTCAGAATCTGTTGAGGATGTCTCGAGCGACACGCTGATTTTGCAGAGCCGACCGCGACACGGAAAAGCGCCCCGTGCGCAGGAATTCTGAGGATGTCTCGCGCGTGCAGGGATTTCGAGGATGTCTCGACTAATTCGCTTGTTTTGCCAGGATTTCTTTGGATTTTGACAGAATGTCTCTAGCGAAACGCTTGTTGTTTCAACATTTGTTGAGGATGTCTCGAGCGAAACGCTGGTTTTGCAAAATTGGAGGATGTCTCGAGCGGGGGCCTCGTGGGGGGCTTTGTGGGGTGCCAGAATTCAGAGGATGTCTCAGGCGAAATGATTGTTTTCACGTCCCGCCCGCAGGAATTCCGAGGAGGTCTCGCGCGTGCCGCGTCCCGCGCGCAGGAATTCTGAGGATGTTGGCAGAATGTCTCGAGCGAAACGTTTGTCCCCAGCACGTTCCGTAGCGCGTCCCCTTGGCACGTCCCGCGGTGCGTCCCCATGGCACGTCCCTTGGCACGTCGCTTGGCGGGTCCCTTGAGACGTTCCGCGTCACGTCCTCCTGGCATGTCCCCCTGTCAATTAGCTCTGGGGCAGCTACTATGTGCTGAGGCAGCTCGAGCTTAAGATCCAGATCAGTTCGGTCAGGACTCGGATGCAAAGGAGGACTCGATCCGCGAGGCTATAGAGCACAATCGAGGCATAACACATCGCAATTCAGCACGGCGCAGCACAGCACAGATTTCGGCACGGTACATCAAGATCGATACACTCAGCATTGCAACTTGGCACGTCCCTTGGCACGTTCCGTGGGGCGTCCCTTGGCGAGTCCACCTGGAACGTCGCGCGGCGCGTCCCCTGGCACATCCCGTGGCACATCCATTGGCACGTTCCGTAGCGCGTCCCCTTGGCACGTCCCGCGGTGCGTCCCCATGGCACGTCCCCTGGCACGTCGCCTGGCGCATCCCTTGGGACTTTTCGCGGCGCGTCCTCCTGGCATGTTCCCCTGTCAATTAGCTCTGGGGCAGCTACTATGTGTTCAGGCAGCTCGAGCTTAAGATCCAGATCAGTTCGGTCAGGACTCGGATGCAAAGGAGGACTCGATCCACGACGCTATAGAGCACAACCGCGGCATGCCACATCGCAATTCAGCACGGTGCAGCACAGCACAGCCCTCGGCAGGGTACATCAAGATCGATACACTCAGCATTGCATTTGCCCGTCACCCAGTCAGGTGTCTTTGAAAACGCTGCCATGTGTTACGGTTCTATATTCCTTTCCGGGTTCGTGGGTCGATCATGTTTGGTTCTCCGGGCCCTGCTACAGGATCGCATTGGAGCGGTGCGCTCAAAAGTGAGAAGGAGAAGGAGGACGACGAGGATGAGCACGCGTGGAAAAGGAGAAGGCTAGGGGAGGAGGACGAGGGGGATACGGTGGGAGGAGGAGGTGGCTGGAGGATGGAGGAGGAGGTGGAGGAGGACAATGGAAGAGGAGCCGCGTCAGCCTTCGATCGAGGCTCGGGTCTTCTGGGCGCCGCATGGCCTTGTCCTGGGCTGGTGGGCCGCCAGAGACCTCCGGGGGGCCGCCAATGACCGAAACCTCCAGAGACTTTCAGCAACCCTCCGCGGAGCCACGGCCAACCGCGGCGACGAGCCCCCCCCCCTCTCCCCTTCGAAGGCCAAGGAAGGAGGGCGGAGGAAACGGGAGAAGAAGGGCAAGGAGGTGGAGAACGAAGAGAGAGAGAGAGAGAGAGAGAGAAACAAAAAAAAAATTGAGGAACGATGGGGATAATGAGGAGGAGGGAGGAGGAGGAGGTGGAAGTGGAGGAGGTGGGTAGGAGGAGGGCGGAGGCAGGAGGTCGGGAGAGAGGGCGGAGGAGAGGGAGAGAGGAATAGAGGATGAGGAGGAGAGCAGGGCGGAGGAGGAGGAGGAGGCGGGAAGGAGGGAGGAGGAGGGGGGCGGAGGAGGAGGAGGAGGGCGGAGGAGGAGGCAGAGTTAGGAGGAGGGAGGAGGGAGTAGGAGGAGGAGGAGGGAGGGGGGAGGAGGAGGGCGAGGAGGGTATGAGGAGGCGGAGGCGGAGGAGGCCGGAGGAGGCGAGGAGGAAGGAGGAGGAGGAGAGGAGGAGGAGGAGGAGGAGGAGGAGGATGAGGAGGAGGAGGGGGAGGGGGGAGGAGGAAGGAGGAGGAGGAGGAGGAGGAGGAGGAGGAGGAGGAGGAGGAGGAGGAGGAGGAGAAGAAGGCAGAGGGAAAGAAGGAACAGGTGGAGCATACGGAGGAAGAAATGGGGGTGGGTTCGAGGTGGTCGCGCTGATCCGCTGTGTGTGTGTGTGTGGGGGGGTGCGTGTGTGTGGGTGCGTGCGTGCGTGCGTGCGTGTGTGTGTGTGTGTGTGTGCGTGTGTGTGTATGTCTGTGTCTGTGTCTGTGTCTGTGTCTGTGTCTGTGTCTGCGTCTGTGTTTGTGTTGGCGTGTGCGTGTATGCTTGTGTGTGTGTGTGTGTGTGTGTTTGTGTGTGCGTGGTTTGGCGTACAGGCCTTCTTGGCGCTCGAAGGAGCAGGCGGAGGAGCAGGAGCTGGCGGAGGATGAGCAGGAGGGGGGTAGGAGGAGGAGGAGGAGGAGGAGGAGGAGGAGGAGGAGGAGGAGGAGGAGAAGGAGGCGGAGGAGGAGGAGCAGGAAAAGGGAGAGAAGGTAGGAGGAGGAGGAGGAGGAGGAGGAGGAGGAGGAGGAGGACGGGGGGGGGGAGGACAGTCATGTGCGGCTGCCCTTGTCCCATGTGACAAAAGCTTTTCACACAGACTCCCTGGCTTCGTGCACGACGGGGTGCGCCTTCGTGGCAGGACGTGGCGTGGCTTGTCCAGGGCCGCTTGGGCCGCACTCCGTGCCCCGGCCAGGCGCCGCATCGAGGACCGTGGTGGCCCAGAGGCCCTCGAGCTGCACAGCATCCAAGCACACTGCACGGAGGCGAGCAGCCAGGCTGGGCTCTCCACGAGAGTCCACAGGGAGGGGCAGCAGCCGCGCCGCCGACCGGGCCCGGTGGAGGGCCCTCGGCGTGCCCGAGCGCCCGGGGAAGTGCGCACCGCCCGCAGGAGCAGGGCTGACGTCCTCTGGCGCTGGGCTCCGTGGGTTGCACGCACGGGGCCCCGCGTCGCTCATCCTCCTCCGCCTCCTCTTCTCCGCCTCCTCCTCCTCCTCCTCCTCCTCCTCCTCCTCCTCCTCCTCCTCCTCCTCCTCCTCCGCCTCCTCCTCCTCCTCCTCCTCCTCCTCCTCCTCCTCCTCCTCCGCCTCTCCTCCTCCTCCTCCTCCTCCTCCTCCGCTCCTCCTCCTCCTCCTCCTCCTCCTCCTCCTCCTCCTCCTCCTCCGCCTACCTCCTCCTCCTCCTCCGCCTCCTCCTCCTCCTCCGCCTCCTCTCCTCCTCCCCCTCCTCCTCCTCCCTCCTCCTCCTCCTCCGCCTCCTCCTCCTCTCCTCCTCCTCCTCCCTCCTCCTCCTCTCCTCCTCCTCCGCTCCTCCTCCTCCTCCGCCCTCCTCCTCCTCCCCTCCTCCTCCTCCGCCCTCCTCCTCCTCCTCCTCCTCCTCCTCCTCCTCCTCCTCCTCTGCCTCCTCCTCCTCCGCCTTCCTCCTCCTCCTCCTCCTCCTCCTCCTCCTCCTCCTCCTCCGCCTCCCCCTCCGATCTAGATCGTATCCAGAGTTCAAGGCAGCAGAGAAGCGGCAGCACGAAATCCCCACGTGCCTGTTCGCCTCGGTGCTGCCGCCGCCGCCAGTCTGCCCCCCAGTCTTTCCCGTGTTGGTCGGGCCTGCGTCCGGGTCTTGCGGGTGGGCAGGAGGGAACATGCTGTGTACACATGTTGTGTACCCCTTCGCCGTCCAAAGGGAGCAGGGGGGGCGGCGGGGCGGCGGTTTTGCTGTGTGGTGTGTTGCGTGTGTGGGCTGGGATGGGGCGAAGGTCTCGGCCAATCTCTCCCAGGGCGGTGCTGGTCCACCGCCGCATGGGGCAGCTGGGGAGCGCGGGTGCTGGCAGGCTTCAGGCGCACACTTGCGCGTTTTCAGGTCAACGAGACATGGCACCTGCTAGTCGGAACACTCCGTATTGCAGGTGGTTCGGACAGGGCAGGTCTAGAGCAGAGCTCTCGAGACGTTCTATACGGAGGCGTCGCCCGCCTCTGCCCCCCATTTGGGCATGCGGCGGAGTAAGTGGCCTGCGGCGCGGGCAACCGTGTTCGCGTCGGCGTTTGTCGTGTGTGTGTGTGTGGATGTGGTGGGGCGAGTAAGGAGAGATAGAGAAAGGAGAGATAAAGAGACGGAGAGAGCGAGAGAGAGAGACAGAGAGATAGAACAAGAAAGGCAGAACCAACGACAAAAGGGAGACGGGGGAGGGAGGGAATGGAGAGAGAGAGAGAGAGAGGGCAGGGCGCGGGTCGGACGAGGATGCTAGACAGAAAAGGGGACGGGGGGCGGAGGAGGCAGGAAGAGGGAGACGGAGACGCGACTGGGGGAGGAGGGGGAATCGGAGTGGCGAGGCGGGTTTTTTTGACTGCACTTGGCTCGTTGCAAGTAGCTTGAGCTGGGTGGCCGAGGTCGGCCAGGCGGCAGACAGAGCCCGCCTAGCGGGCACAGCAAAGGTTCTCCGCTCCTGGTCCGTCCGCAGGCAAAAGCGATTCTTCGCCATTGGACCTGCATGATGGGCGGGGGAGGTATTGGCACCGAAGGGGAGGGAGGGGGAATAATATGAAGAGAGGGGATCGGTGCCGTGCGAGAAACACTGAGCGCGCCACCTAGGCGTTGCCCTATGCGGGCAGCGCTGAACGACCGAAGAGCAGCAAAGCTGGCCTCAGGAACGGCCACCTGGGAGCATGGCTTAGCCATGGAAATGAGCGGGATGAGTAGGAAGAGGGCCAAAATGGCCTTGCCGCGCTGTAGGGCGGCCGTGGCGGAGCGGACCAGGAGGGAGAGGCTGGCGTTGCCGCCAAGAGACTAGGAAGCCCCATCGGTAACGCACGTGACCGGAAAGGGGGCAGGTGAGAGAGCGCCTGTGCTGTGCTGGGCGTCTTGGTGTAAACGTGGTAAGAGGGGAGGGATGAACATATGGGAGGGAGAGGGGTTATCTTGTCCAACCAAGCAACGCTAGGGCGCGGTAGCTGTCAGTAGAGGTACGCACCTCTGACGGGCAGCATTAGCCGAGAATTACTCGGCAGGTGGGATGTGGTGAGGCGGCATCTTTGCTTGCCGCAATATCGACTCGGCCGTGGCGAGTCTGCGAATTGCGCTGTGAGCATTGAGCCGACCGCTCTTCTGGTAGCGTGGCTGCTTAAAAGTGTCGCTATGGCCTGGCCGCAGTGTAGCGGCAAGAATGTGTGAAGCTAGAAACTGGTGCTGGCTACAGCACTTGAAGCTGGCCCTCGGGATGGGGCTAAAGAAATGAACTGAAGGGCCCGCTGCGACGAGACTGCAGGACGGCTCGGCCGACCTTAAATTGGAGCTGCATAGCTCCTCAGCTGGTGAGATACGGCTCGTGTGGCTGGCTAGGGCTATCTAGGTGGTGGGCTGCCGATGTAAGCAGAGACTAGGGTATTATGCTAGCCCACCACCTATGAAGACTCAGCCGTGGCGAGTCTGCGAATTGAGCTGTGAGCATTAGCCGTCCGCCTTTCTGATAGCGGGGCTATTTAAAAGTGTCGCGTTAGCTGCACTAGTGCGGCAGAGAGGTGTGAAGCTGGAGACTGGTGCTGACTACGACTCTTGCTGCGGGCCCTTGGCATGGGGCTGAATGAAAAAACTGATGGGCCCGCTGCGACGGGATTGCAGGTCGGCTCAGCCGATCTTAAATTGAAGCAGCACGGCTCTCCAGCTGTAAATATTCGGCTCGTGTGGCTGGCTAGGGCTGTCTAGGTGGTGGGCTGCCGAGGTGAACAGAGACTAGAGAATTAGGCTAGTCCACCACTTATTGGTTGCGCCGAGGTCGCCCGTGTCGACCTGGGATGGCGCCGGCTGGGAGGCAGCACACTCTAGGGCCCGCTCATGCACCGCGCGGCTGCCGTGCGGCCGCCGACGCCGCCGTTCGCGCCCTGGCCTCCTGCGCTGCGGCCTGCTGCTGGCTGAAGTGGTCCAGCATCATGGTCTCGACCTCTGAGATGGTCGCCAGGCCTGGAGCCTCTATCCATTCCCAGTCCCAAGTTTCGACGACCTGGCCGTCGATGACGTCGAGCGACTTGAGCTTCCATACGAACGGGTAGAGCATGCCGTTAGGCATCTTCCACTCGCCAGGGTACGTAGCTGGCCACCATTTTTTGAACTCCTTGGTGGCGGCAGTGTACTGGGAGCCCTGCCATGCCGAGCCCGACCGCGTGTCGCCTGGTAGGCCGAACAGCTCCAGCGCGTTGGGCGGCGCCCTGCCTGGCTCGGCCGCGGCCCCCTGCGGGGGCGTGGTCCCTTCAGTCGCCGCCGAAGCGCGCCCGCCCGCAGGAACCATGGCTGCGCTGCGCGCGCTGAGAGGAGGGGGAGTGCGGAAGGAGCGAAAAGAAATAACCCATAAGCCAACGGCCAGATATGAGTGAAACCTAATTGGCTTATGCGTGCGCCTGGGTGAGGAGGACCCTCCTGATGGGCCGACTGATGCATGCTTGGCCCGGTGCTGGGTCGATAGGGATGAGGATGGTTCCGCTGCGCATGTTGACCCGCAGCGAAAGGCCGGTGCGAAAAGGTATGCCCGTGCCGAGTAAAATGGACCGTGCATCGGTCTCCTGAAGAATGGGGAGGTGAAAAAAGCGTGGCCTCTCCACTGAAGATGGCAGCCGGGTCTCCTGCCCGTGGAATTGCTCCACGGGCAGGGGGAATCGGAGAGGCGAGGCGGGAGGGAGGAGGGGGGAGGTCGGTCGATTTGCGGGCCGCTCCAGCAGAAGGGGGTGCGCGGCGCCCGCGGCGCCCGCGCGCAGGTCAGCGCGCAGAGCGCCCGCTCGCACACGGCCAACGCGCGGTACGCTTCGGACGTGGAGGTTGCCTCCTCGCTCCTGAGGCCGGGTGCCCCCGCCGCGCGGGTGGGGATGGGAGGGGGCGGGGAAGGCGAGGGCGGAGGACAGCGAGGAGGAGGAGGAGGAGGAGGAGGAGGAGGAGGGGGAGGAGGAGGAGGAGGAGGAGGGGGAGGGGGAGGAGGGGGCGGAGGAGGAGGGGGCGAGACGAGGAGAGGAGGAGAGGAGGAGGAGGGGGAGGAGGCGAGAGGATGTCAGAAGGAGGAGGAAGGAGGGCGAATGGCGACGATGATGATGGTGATGATGATGCTGCTGCTGCTGCTGATGATGATGACGGTGATGATGATCACGATGATGATGCTGATGATGCTGATGCTGATGCTGATGCTGATGATGCTGATGATGTCGCTGATGATGGATGATGATGATCATGATGATGACGATGGTGATGGTGACGGTGATGCTGATGACGATGATGATGATGATGTTGATGGCGGCGATGAGGATGAGGGGGAAGAGGAGAACGCAGGAGGGTGATGGTCATGAGGAGGATGAGATATGAAGGAGGTAAAGGAGTTGGAGGAGGAGGAGGTTTGGGAAGAGGAGGCCGTTGAGGATGAGATATGAAGGAGGTAAAGGAGTTGGAGGAGGAGGAGGAGGTTTGGGAAGAGGAGGCCGTTGATGCTGATGCTGCTGATGATTATCTTGATGATGATGGTGGTGGTGATGGTGGTGGCTGTGGCGATGGTGGTGGTGGTGGTTGTCATGATGATGCTGATGATGGTGATGATGATGATGATGGTGATGATGGTGATGGTGGTGATGATGATGCTGATGATGATGATGACTATGATGACGATGCTGATGGTGATTATCCTGATGATGGTGATGTTGATGGCGGTGGTGACGAGGATGAGGATGGTGACGATGGTGATGATGATGCTGATGATGCTGATGATGATGAAGAAGATGGAGATGATGAGGAGGAGGAGGCCGACGGTGCATGATGATGGTGATGATGATGAGTGTGGTTGTGGTTGTGGTTGTGGTGGTGGTGGTTACGATGCTGCGGGTGGCTATGCTGATGATGCTGATGATGATGCTGATGATGATGCTGGTGGTGAGGATGATGATGATGGCGATGGTGATGTACATGTTGGTGGTGATGCTGATGATGCCGTGGTGACGATGATGCTGATGATGGTGATTGTGATGCTGATGATGGTGATGACGATGATGATGATGATGATGATGCTGATGGTGATGATGATGATGATGATGACTATAATGACGATGCTGATGGTGATGATCCTGATGATGGTGATGTTAATGGCGGTGGTGACGAGGATGAGGATGGTGACGAGGACGAGGATGGTGACGATGATGCTGATGATGGTGATGGTGATGCTGATGATGGTGATGACGATGATGATGATGATGATGATGATGATGATGATGCTGATGGTAATGATGATGATGATGATGAGGATGATCCCGATCTGCTGACGATGATGTTGATGAGGCTGGTGATGGTGATGATGGTGACTGCTGCTGCTGCTGCTGCTGCTGATGATGATGATGATGATGATGATGATGATGATGATGATGGTCGTGGTGATGATGATACTGCTGATGATGGTGATGGTGGTGGTGATGCTGATTATGATGATCATGATGATGCGAATCGCGGGGGAAGGGGACGGCGATCCCAGGACGGAGGGGGTCGGAGAGGAGAGAGAAGGGAGAGACGGAAAGGAGCAGGATTGATGACGGAGGACGAGGGGGGGAGGGAATACATGGCGGACGAGGAGGCCGCGGAGGAAGAGAGGGAAGAGAAGAACTGGGGAGGGGAATGATGACGATACTGATGCGGGGTTGGAGGAGGAAAGATGGAGGCGGCTGAGGAGGGTTGACGGAGGAGGGGCACGGTTGATGGCGAGAGATGCCGTCTGGTTGCCGAGAGTTCCCGTTACGCCGTGCTCGTCGACAGCGTTGTTTTCAGGGCTTTGCGTTCCACCAGCTGCCAGTCGGCGTGGAGAAGGAAGGGGAGGGCAAAACGCCAGACAGGAGGAGGAGGGGGATGCAGGACGCATGATGATGATGCTGATGATGATGATGATGATGAAGAGGATAAGGACGATGAGCATGATGAAACTGAGAATGACGGTGGCGGTGGTGATGCTGATGGTGGTATGCATGGCGAGTATGGTAATGGTGTTGTTTTTGCTTACGATGATGATGATGATGATGATGATGATGATGATGATGGTGATGGTGATGGTGATGGTGATGGTGATGGTGATGGTGATGGTGATGGTGATTCCATCATCGTCATCATCACGATGATGTTGATACTGCTAATGCTGATGATGCTGTTGCTGATAATGATGATAATGATGATGGTGATGGTGGTGCTGCTGCTGATGATGATGTCTATGCTGGTGATGGTGTTGATGATGATGATGCTGATGATGCTGCTGATGGTAATGATGATTCCGATGGCAATGACGATGAAAGTGATGATGATGATGGTGGTGCGTATGCTGATGCTGATGTTGGTAATGAGTATGATGATGTTGTTGTTGCTGACGATCATGCTGCTGATGATATTGCTGATACTGATGATGGTGATGATGATGGCACTGGCGATGTTGATGGTGATGATGACGATGACGATGATGGCAATGGTGATGGTGATGATGATGATGTTGATGGTGATGATGATGATGCTGACGGTGATGATGATAATGATGATGATGATGATGATGATGATGATGATGGTGGTTGGCGTGGTGATGGTGATGAAGGTGGTGTTGATACTAATGATGACTATGATGATGCTGTTGACGACGATGATGATGGTGATGCTGATGATGATGTTGATGAATATGATGATGATTATGGTTATGGTGATGCTGATGCTGATGATGATGAGGATGATGCTGATGATGCTGATAGTGATGATGATGCTGATGATGCTGATGACAAGGGTGGTGATTAAAATGATGGTGACGGGGGCGGTGGTGCTGGTGAGGATGCTGCTGCTGGTGATGATGCTGATGATGATGGTGATGATGGTGATGATGGTGCGGATGATGACGACGACAATGATGATGATGATGATGATGATGATGATGATGATGATGATGATGATGATGATGATGATGATGATGATGATGATTATGATGGTGATGCTGATGATGATTGTGATGGTGATGATGGTGATGCTGCTGCTGATGAATAGGATGATTGTCATGCTGATGGATTTGGAAAGGGCGGAGGAGAGGGAGGGCGATCCGAGGACGCAGGACGGAGGAGAACGGAGAGGAGAGGGAATGGAGAGACGGAGGAGGAGTAGGACGGATGACGTAGGACGTGCAGGGGAGGGATCTAATTTGCGGAGGTTGAGGCCGCGGAGGAAGAGAGGGAAGAGAAGAACAGAGGAGGGGTATGATGAGAAGGAGGATGAGAGACGAAGGAGGTGGAGGAGTTCGAGGAGGAGGAGGAGGAGGAGGAGTTCGAGGAGGAGGAGGAGGAGAAGGAGGAGGTGGGACGGAGGAACGATATGTATGACGACGAAACCGGCCTTTTGCTGCCGAGGCCCCCCGTAGCGCCTCCCTGCGTTTCTGGCCTGGCAGGGTCTTCCTGCGCCCTCTTCGACGGCTGCGCTGTCTTCAGGGCTGCTTGCTCCACCGACTTCGAATCCGCAATGAGAAGGAAAGGGAGGGGGGGAGGAAGGGGGGGAAGGGGAAGAAGGGGAGGTGGGGGAGCAGGAGGGGGAGGAAAGATGAGGGGGGTAGGGGGGGCGGGAGGTGGGGGGGGGGGGGGGGGGGGGGGGGGGGATGCAGGTGGAGAGGGTGAGGTGTAGCTGCTGGAGGGGGGAGCGAGGAGAAGGTCGGGGTAAGGGGACCCGGGACTGGAGAGCTCCGTCGAGACGCCAGACGTATGCTTCTCTGCCCGCCCCTCTCCTTCTTTGTTTCCTCTTCCCCCCACTAGGGTCTGGTTACGTCTCCAACCCTCCTGGGTTTTTCTTTTTCTACCAAACTGGCTTTTTTCGCCGTCTCATTATTCTCCAGCCCGCCACTCCAGCCCAAGCTCTGCTCCCCCTTGGTGATGTTCACGTAGCACGTCTCTTGTCCCCCTCCTCTCCCTCCTGATTCCCTGCCCTTCCTCGCCCAGCTACCCTTCCCTCCTTCCCCCTCCTCCCCCTCTGACCTCCTCCCCAGCAACCCAATGCCTCGAACCACGCCCCCCCGCAGGCGGACCCAGCCACCCTGCCCAGACCCCAACACGCCCAAGCACCCCTGTACGCACCCTGGCTGCCACTTCATGCCACCACCACTACCAGCAGCTGGCTCCCCCACAGTCCGACGCGGAGGACCAAACCCAAAACCCACATGCCGCTCCGCCATCCCTCCCCGGCACCAACTACGCCCTTGTGGTCACGCGCCAAAGCGCTTCCACAACGAGCGCCTTCTTAACAGCACGCTTAGACCGCCCCTCCTCGCCCCTCATGCCTTGCCCTCCTTTTCCTCCTCCTCCTCCTCCTCGTCGTCCTCCTCCTCCTAGCCCCCCCCTGCCCGAGGTCGGTGATTCAGGGGCGGCAGCGCAAACGGATGCGCATTCGTAGCCCGCGCCCCGCATGGCGCGCCCTCCTGTGGTGAGGCGGCGGCGGTTTCTGGCGAAGCTGCTGCCGCGCTGGTTCTGGCATGTGGGGCTGTTCTGGATTTGGCTGGAATTCTGGGAGATGAAATTTGCCCACTGGAACGCCCAGAACGCACGCTCAGAGGAGAGACTTTGTGACATGTCTGCCGAATTTCGCCACGTTGATTTGATCTGTCTGAGTGGGACAGAAGAGAAGCGAGGGGATGTGGATACTCTTCGGGCGTTGCGGCCTTTTCATACTGCCCTTCGGTCTGGCTGGAGTCCCAGCCCCTCCACGAACAAGAGTAGTGGGTGCACAGTCCTGCTTCGCAAACGTGTCTTCCGCACCCTGCATCTTGTGGATACTCCTCCTGTGCCAGCGAAGTTGAGAGGCCGAGTCTCCTTGACACGCCTTCGCAGCGGAAGGTTCGACATCCTGGTACCGATGGCCTACTTCCCGCCGAGGCCATCGGGTCGTCGTGCTGCATCGGAGACGGTCACGATGGGCACCGCGCATGCTGCGTACAGGAACACCGTCGACGCGATCTGCGACTGGATCGAGCAGGCTCTCACCTGGGCTCGAGGGGTGTCCGCGCTCTTCTTCGGCTTCGACCTCAACGACGGCTTCGGCATCCGCCAGCGAGGCGCGCAGGTCTACGAGCAGGTCGACTCGCCCGCTCTTGGTCCGCACGGGCGCCAGGTGCAGCACTGCGCAGCAGACAAGCTGCTCGAGTTGCTGGAGCGGTTCGCGCTCAGAGTGGTTACCAGCGACTTCGATGTGGGGCCGACATTTCACTGTGCCCGGCGTGCTACTCACGTCGACCACGTCGCAGTCTTCGCGTGGCAAATTGGTTCGGTGGAGACGGTGATGCCGCTCAAGAGTGCCAGCCTGCGCCTGATGCTGACCCCGCGTCCGGCTTTGCAGGGCCACGTTCCCATCCTGGTGAAGGTGGTCTACACGCTGCAGGCGCCGCCCGCGCGGTCGAGGACCCAGTGGGATTTCCATCGGCTGAGTCAGGCGCTGCAGTCTGGCACGGGGGCGCCTGCGTTTGCTCGCGAGTTGGATGGGGCCTTTTCACAGCGCCCCGACTACTTCCACGAGCTGTCTTTCGCGAAGGCCACCGACGAGGCCTGGGGGCGCTGGGTTAATCAACTACACCCGATGGCCCAAAAACACTTCGCTGGGCGAGCGCCTGCGCCGCAGCGAGTTCAGCGACTTCGCGAGGAGCGACTTCGACTTATTGCTGACCGACGCGCTCTTCGAGAGACGGGCTGCGACGCCGCCGCCATGGCCTTCGCCCTGGCCAGGGCGTCACGGGCGCTGCGTGGCCACCGCCGAGTTCGCCTCGACAGCGAGGTGCAGCTCTACACGAGGCGTGGCAGCGTCGGCATTTCGCCGAGGTCTGGCGCCCGGGCCATCTGCTGACAGCTCAGTGCGAGGGGCCGCGGCGCAGGCGCTACAACGTCGCGGACAGCTTCCTTCCTCGGCGGGCCGAGATCGCGAAGCACTTCGCCCAGGCTGGTGCCGACGGCGGCCTCGGTGCGATCCCGATCGCGTTCGCGGAGTATCGCCGGCAGTACCTGGAATCCTTGCCTAGAGCCCCGATGCACGCCTGCGACCACTTAGACATCGGCCGCGAGGACTTCGAGAAGCTGGTTGCGGCGTTGTCGAAGTCGTCTCGACGGCGTGCTGCACCCCCACGGTGTTCCCACGGAAGTCCTTCGACTTGCATTCGAGCCGTGGCGTCGGCATGATGGCCGACGGCGGCGACGGCGCCCGCGGCGCCCTGAGGGCGAGGAGGAAGATGACGGCCCTCCTCGGTCTCGAGTCGAGCTGCAGCCTCGGCATCGTCTCGTTGGCGATCCGCGCGGGCTGGACAGGTCCTCGAGGAGATTGGCGCGCCCATCGCCGAGCGCGCCCTGAAGACCATCCTCGCCCACGTCAGGGGGGTCAAGCGCGCCCCTCATCTGGCGCCATTCGGTCGCCACGGGGCTTGACAAACACAGCGGGAAGTCCGAGTTCAACGCCGAGCGCTTCATCCACGGCCGTTGCAGGGTTGGGGCAGCCTGCCACAGGGCGCAACTGCAGCGAGCTCCACCTCACGAGCCACCACCTCGAGAGCACGGCTACCAGCGAGGTCGCAACCGCGAGGGCGCTCTTCTGTGCTGCGAAGGGCTCCCTGGGCGTCTTCGACGCCGCGGCGTTTCGACCCTCGCCGCGAAGAAGGACATGAGCAACGCCTTCGGCTCCTCTGTTCCCGCCGTTTTGCGCCGGACAGTCGAGGCGGCGGCGCGGCCCGAGGGGCGCGCCAGCGCCGCGAGGTCAGCACCCTCCGCGTCTTAGGGGCCGACGGGGACCAGGGCCTCCACAACCGCTGCGGCGCCTTCATGGGCGACACCCCTGCGGCGCTGCTCTTCGCGCGGACTTTCCGCGAGCCCATCGCGGCATGGTTTCGACGGCTTCGCGCTGCTGCCCGGGCTACCTACGTGCTGCCCGAGCGTCCGACGACCCGCTCGGAGTGGAAAGCCCCGCCGCTCCTCCCGCCCACCCCGCGCGCGGATATCGGCAACGCGATCTGGCCGAGCGAGGCGCTCTGCGCGGCGTGGCGCCCGCTGCTGGACGCCGCGGTACCTTTGGGCACTCGGATCTACGCCGACGACGCCAACCACGCGATCATCGTCGTCTCAGCGCGGAACGCTGGCTACGTGTCTCGGCTACGTGTCTCGCCACTCTCACTGCGAGCTGAAGCGTGCTCTGGAGCCCTACGGCTATACTCACAACCCGTTCCAGAGCTTTGTGTCGCCCTGTTTCCTGGGCCGCGGCTCCCAGAACGAGGCGCGCCAGCTCTGCAGCGGCGCCGAGGCCGTCGCGGGGGTGGTGCAGTGCGACAGCGCGGCGCTCGGCATCCAGACATCCATCGCGGGCAGCGCGCAGACTGAGCTCAGGCGCAGGCTGCAAGCTGCCCACAGGGAATGCTATAGCATGGGCCCCTTTTGGGCGCGCAACCGCATCTGGCGACTGACGCGGATCGCGTTCGGGTCCGCGGCGCAGGAGGCGGCGCCCAGCGGCTGATTCCCAGCGAGTCACAACACCGACAACTGGATAAAGTCTTTTTGAGTCTTGGTCGTCGTCTTCTCGCTTGTGCTGCATGTCAGAAGACCCCTCTTCTTGCGGATGCCCCTGCGCAGACTGAGCTTCGCGTTCGGCGACTTCGTCAGTACCAGCGCTGGCTCGTCTTCCCGGTCGCCACCCGCAGGTGCTCGCGGTGGCGTTCGGGGAGCTGCCGCTGGACAGGACGCCGACATTGCTGGACGACGGCTCGGTGGCGGAAGACGCCAACCCGAACGCGCTGCG
>CAUYUJ010018472.1:57500-60000 GCA_963575745.1 Prorocentrum cordatum
GCCAACCTGAGGCTTTTGAGTGAGCTCGGTGCGGTACTCTTTGTAGTAGGGGGGGCAATTATAGTTTGTGGGGACTGGAACATGCCATTTGAAGCTCTTGACTCGGTAGGTTTTCCTGGTCGCCTCAAGCTAGTGCTGGTAGACATGCCTGGCGTTTCATATACTTGTGAGGTTGCTGACCGGACTAGCCTCATCGATTTCACGTTGGTGAGTGAGCATTTCAAGCCGGCAGTTCTCTTCCAGGGGCTGGATGTTTCAGTTCCCTGGGGCACGCATGTCGGCCTCGCCTTCCGTGTTTGTGCTGCTCCAAGGGCCCTTTCAGTTCTGCGTTTAAAAGCGCCCGCCGCTCTAGATCACCCCAAGGTCCAGGGCCCTGTCCTGCCGTGGCTGCATTTCCAGGCTCAGGCACGTTTCCTGAAGCATTCGAAGCCGCAGCGTTTCCAGGGTAATCTCAGTGTGTCCACCTTGTATGCTCTTGGACACGATAATCTTCCTATTGCGCTGGCGCTGCATGAGTGTTTTAGTGATTGGATCCTGGCGGTTGAGCTTGAAGCCTGCCACAGGCAGGGGATCGAGGCCGGCGCGATTTGGCAGCATGTAGGTAGAGGCCAGCACTTGCATGTCAAAGAGTGCCCGATTGTTCCCAAGCAGGTCGAAGCACCTAGTGTAGTGAATCGCCAGGCTAGGTTCTGGCAGAGCCTTGCGGTCCAGTTGTCAGCTTGTTTGAAGCTTTGCGATTTGAGCGGGGGCGCAGCCAGCTTTCCCACGCCTCGGCCCTGTTCGGTTCGGCATTTCCAGGGTCTGGTGCGAAAGATTGCGGCGCTGCGTATCCCCCCACCCTTTAACGAAGAAGATAAAGAAGAATGCGATGATCTTGGCTTGTGGCCGCCCCGTCTTGCTAGGCTGCCCGATTTTCCGTTGGACGGTTGGCAAGAGATGATCGATCTAGCTGATAATCTCGGCGCCAAGTTTGCAAGTCGAGCAACAGCCGCGTCCAAGGCTTACTGGAGGAAGTGGCTCAATGACGGCCTAGCTGGCTCCGCGCGTGCTGTTCACAAATCTCTCAAGGCGGATTCGCGTGTCACTGTCAAAGATTTTGCTTATGAAGGGGAGGTTGCTGGAAGTGCCTCTGAGCGCTTGGATTTTCAGGCGTCTGTGTGGTCGGGCTATTGGCAGCAACACTCCCCTGAGTCAGCCCGGCAGTGCTTGTCGCAGTTGAGGTCTGAGGCTAGGAACAGCCCCCCTCTGGCGCCTTTAACCCTTTCGCAGTTGTGCCAGGTTCTGTCGAAGATCCCGGACGGACGGGGTAGAGGTCCCGACATGATCCCCCCTCGTCTCATCAAAGATGCCAGCATGGAGGCCAAAGAAGCCTTCTTGAAGCTACTCATAGCAATTGAAGATTCGGTCACGCTGCCTTTTGCCCAAGCCTATTGTCTTATAGCTCTGCTTGACAAGCCGGATGGCGGCCTCCGCCCCATAGCATTAATGGGTTTCGCGTATGTTGTCTTGTTGCGTTTAAGGCACCCCGAAGTGTCGGCCTGGGATAAGGCCACCGCGGGAGTGTGGGATAAGACTGCGGGTGGTGGGGCTGACGAGGCGGGGTGGGAGGATGAGCTTGACACTGAAATTGCTATTTTGCAAGGCTTCATGGTCGGTGGTGGCCTGGTCGACCTCACCAAGTTTTATGACCAAGTTGGCATGCCAGAGCTGGTGTCTCAGGCGAAAAGTCTCAACTACCCTCTTCGCCTCCTTGCGCTCGCAGTGGAAGCTTATCTCGGCCCCCGTCTTCTGACCCTCGACCAGGCAGTGCACCCTGGAATCATCCCGTCAGGAGGGGTGTTGCCAGGATGTGGTCAGGCTGTGTCTCTTTCGCGCGCGCATTTGCATGCCCCCCTGGCTGCCACGCACACTGTGCACAAAGCGTCTCACACCAGGCAGTGGATTGATGACATAGCTTTTCGCATTTTCGGCACAGAGCCTCTTATTCGTGAAGTGTTTCCCCTGGTGGTCCGCACCCTGGTGAGGGGCCTCTTGGGAGTAAAAAGCCAGCTCTCGGTTCCGAAGTGCGTTTTCATGGCCTCGCATTCCCAGCTGCGAGAGCTTCTGCCCAAGCTTGCCTCGGGCACTGCTCTGGAGAGCGCCAGGTCTGTGGCTGCCGCGAGGGACCTTGGACATGACACTACTTTCGGCTGCAGGCGTTCTGTCAAGGTGCGCACAGCCAGGTTTGGCCGCGTTTTTAAGGCTGCGGGGAAGATAAGGAGGTTCACAAAAACTGATAGGCGAGCTCCCAAGCTCTTTTTCACGAATTCGTATCCCAAGTCCATGTGGGCGGCAGAAGTGCACGGTGTTTGCCCTACCTCTCTCAAGCGTCTCCGCAGCAGCGCTCATGCTAGCAGCTTGGTAAGTGGCAGAGGCACGTGCTGCACCACAGCAATCCGCCTGACCTACGGGGCCGGGCGCGATCCAGTGCAAGTTCATGTCCGTCGCCTCGTCACCACTT
>CAUYUJ010018472.1:65000-70000 GCA_963575745.1 Prorocentrum cordatum
TTACGCCTGCCAGTGGCGGACAGAGGCGTGCCAGTCTCAGGGCACGCGGGTGGGCAGGGCTTGGCCAACTTCTGAACAACGTTGGCGGCAAAATACCCACAGCACCGACAATACAAAATCCCTTTGAATTCAGCCAAGACGTGCGTCGGATGCGCACGCGGGTAACAAGGATGCCCGACGGGGTTGCCCTGGGACGCGGGGCCAGGGGAAGCCGAAGGGTCCAACCTGCCAGACGACGAGGACCCCAACACCAGCGCACCAGGGCATTGGCTGGGCCAAAATTTGGCCAGCTCTCCGCGGACGGCGGGAAATCTACTCAGACAACGCGAGCACTTAAACGATCCAGCAACTTTACACACGTCATGGCCCTGCTCTCGCAATCTCGCCTTGCGGAGGTTGCTCGAACTGGGGCCTCGCTCTTTGTGGTGCTCTCTACCTAGACGGTCCTCGCGAGTCCTCGGGCACATGAGCGAGACATGCCTGGAGACCGCGAGGAGACGTTTAATTACACGGAGACAATTCTCATCAACATTATGGATTTCCCTGACCTTCTCAACACGCAGGGCCCCCCACTTGGCAGCTTCCCCCGCAAAGTGATCGGCAACGCCGTTGGCGACTAATCCTTGGGGGGTCAGGCGGTGGGCGGAAACCTGCTTGAAGGTGGGGTGGCTCTTGCACCAGTGAACGTCCAGCTTGCCTTCTCTCTTGCCAAGCTGGTCCCAGACCTGCTGCCACAGGTCCAACATGCACGAATGATCAACCTCGGCATCCTTTCGAGCAAAAGCACGAGCGACAGGCAAGAAGTCGGTGTACAACACAGCATCACCGACAACATAACGTAGCAACTGGACTACAGCATACAATTCGGCACGAGGGGAATTTTGCTCGGCTCCAGGGAGGGTGCCACACAACACGCCAGACACCTGGAGGGTTCCAGGTAGTAGGTGAACAACAGACCACCCACATCTCCTCAACCTCCAATCCTTCGTATGCTCTCCTCCAGATGCATCACTCCCGAATATACCCCCATGAATCGGTACACCTTCACGAAGCGCCTCATGGAAAGTCCCCCAGGCCCAAACCTTCGCTTCGACAGGAGGTAACACACCAACCGTCCATCCCAGGGGAACCAAGCCACGAGTCCAGAAACACTCAGATTCAGGAACACCAGCAAGGGAGTCTTCATACATATGGCTAGTAAGGTGTAGGTGGCCGTCATCAATATTCACATTATCTTGACATCCCCAGTATCTGTGCCAGGGTGTCTCCGGGCAGGCTCCACAGCGAGGGCAGACACCATTGCTGAGGTAGCCGCCGTCCTTGAGGCGCTGCTCTGGCCATTGGCCGCCAGAGACAAGGTGGTTCAAAATGGCAACGCCGTCGAGGTCGCCTTGCCGAGTCAGCGAATTCCTCAGCCTGCGCAATACAGTAAAATCGACGCCTTCATGCAGACCCTGTCCCCCATACGCCTTAGACGCCTGGACCCAAAGCATACCACCCACTTGTTTTTCAACAGTCTTCCACAAAAAATACGGGAAATCACGTCGGTCAACATGGAGGGTAACGTCAGGGAATCTCCACGTGCAGGGCTCCATCGGGTTCCCATTGAGTTCCAAGACACACATGATGACAGACGCGATGGGTCCCCGCACGTGACGCCAACGGTGAACAGGGGAAACACTCCGCAGCTTAGCTAACAACTTAGGCCACACTTTGTTCACACTCCCGAGTTGGCTCGGGTCAAGGACACGGTAGGTTCGGCTCCATTCCAAAAGATGTTCAAAACGAATCTTATACGCTGGGTCGTCAGACATAGCATGATCAAGAGCAAGGAGGGTAGTGGTACAACAGCCTGCATGCCATCGTCCTGTCGCCTTGGCAGCCTGGGCACGGAGAGCACGCATACGTGAAGGTGGTGTGCCAAGAACTTGATGGCTCCATGTGCCAACAGCAACCACTCCAGGCTTAAACAACTTGCGAGCACGACGATTGACATGAGACAGAAACGTGAGCTTCTTACTGCGAATTCGTGCCTCTTCCTTACGCTGGTTCATTTTCCACATCGTCCTCCTCCTCCCCGCCGTGGTCCCAACTCCCAAGTCCTTCACAGAGTCAACAACCTTAAGCGGAATATTCAGCTCGTCACAAAGAGCCTGGAAGGGGCGACCAACCTGCCGAGAAGAGGCGACGACACACGACTTCGACGAGATCTTACACCCACGGTGTTTCAAAACATCACAAAGTTCACGCGCAGCAGGCACCAATTTGGTAAGGATGTCCTGCACAGAGCCTTGGATGCACTGGGTAAGGTCGTCAACATAAGCCGAGATAGGAACACGAGGGACACGACAGTGTGCCGCCTCCAAGATATCATAGAGATAACATTTTATCCATGGTAGGGACTGGGAACATCCAGCTAAAATGGATTGGCCAGCCTGCATCACTCCCGACACCAGGGACTGGACCTCGAGGAGCCTGGGGGAGGTGTGGATCAGGAGGCCCAGGTAGAGGAGCAGGGAGGAGTAGTCGACAGCCTGAGCCAAGCCGATGAGCTTACTTGGGTCGATGGTGTCAAAAAACTTCTCCATATCCCAATGGCCAGAAACAGAAAACACTCCCTCCACCCGAGCACACTCGTGCAAAACCTCACGAAGCATGGCGGCCCTCAGGGCCGAGGAATTCTTCACAGCCGCATCCCAGAAGGCGACGTGAGAGTCGGTCCAGTTCTGGATTTTATCCCCTCGGATTCGGGTATACAGTCGGTAGAGGGTGGGGCACTTAGTGATAGGTCTTTCAGACGTGGACGTCTTGGGCAGGAGGGTAACCAAACAGAGGTAGACCTGCTGGGGAAACTCAAGGGCATACTCGATGCCATTAAAGATGGTGGCCAGATGATCGAGGGCTTCACCAGGGAGCCGCATCAGATCGCGAGGGGACCACCCGTCCACGCCAAGGGCCGTATCGGCCGAGAAACACTTGCAAGCCGTGAGCACGTCTTGGCCCTCAATGCTGCGAGCCTCCAGAGACTCAAGCTCGGCAACAGGACGGAGGCGCCGCATAGCATACTCAAGATCACAAACTTGCCTACTCGTAGGCGTCCACCAGGACGCCCAAAACTGCTATCGATATCTCATCAGCTCTTGGGGGGTCTGAGCAACGAAAGTGGGGGTAACAAACATTTCAACCTCTTTCTTGGCGTCAGAACGCAACCAACGGTGGACCACTTTCGCACCCCCCGCGAGTCCCTTGGAGAGCCAGGCCTGGATGCCGAGCCGATTAGCTTTCCGAGCTGCCGTCCAAGCGCGGCGAAGGACGGGGACAAGAGCTTCCTGGATGACAGCGAGCTTACTTGGGTCACCTGGAATGTCTTGCAACCACCCTGTCCATACAGCAGCTTGCCGAGCGTCGGCAAGGCCTTCAAGGTGTAGCCCCACCTCGTCACCGCGCGCTCGGAGGAGAGTCCTGAGAGCGGTGACCTGGGTGGTGCCTCCTCTCTTCAAGGCAACGGCAAAATCGTACAGGCGGGACGATATCAGCGTCCAAAAAGCCAGGCAGGGGTGGGAGAAACCTTGCTTCATCACTCCTCGTTTAGGAAGGGTCCGCTCCTGCACAACTACAGCTCTGCCCCTGCGCCCCCCCGGCGCAGGCCAGGTGGAGAGGGAGCGGGAGCAAAACAGCATTTCCGCAGCAGTAGACCACTTTTGATAGGCTTCCGAGAGTCCTTGGGAGTAGAGGGGCCAGTGAAACTCGAGGAAAGCTCCACGGACTTCGCGAGGTATCTCCACAACTTGGTCACCAGCACGGTGGACAAAATCACTCCATTGCTGATCAGGCCCAGGGTGGGCCCCTATTGGAACTGGTCGATCACGTTTCATCACGGTGTCACGGAGAACCTCGAGCGACATCTGCACATGCAAACAGGCGTGCGTCTTAAAAGCGGAGCTCCAATCCGCATCGATCGCCAGGAATGGGCGGATGTCCCGCGACGCGACTGCATAATCAATCAGGCGGCCAGTGCCTTTGTCACATGTAAAGTCAGTGTTGCGGGGGTCCACCGTGACGCCAGAGACAACCTCACAGAAACCACATTGGTGCAACTCAAGGGGCTCCATGTTGAAATCTCCCAAGAGGATCCACGGGCACTCAAGCATCCCCAAGAACTCAACCACTTCATGGAGACGATCGAGGTTTATACCTGAAGCTCCAATCCCAGAGACAAGATAAATAACTCCCAGAGCGAGCGCACAATGCTGCGTCTTCATTTCCAGGAAAAACCAACTCTGCCCCTGGCCCACGTTCTCGACCCCAGCTGGGAGACTACGCAGAAATTTCTTGCAGTAGACCGCCTTCTGCACGACAACACCGACACCACCGTGCCATCCTCCGCCAGGCGAAGGAAGAGCAGCTTGGAAGTGCGGGCGCCATCCCATAGATGAGCAGTCTTTCTTGGCGGCCTGTAGCTTGTCGGGTCCCTGATGGTGTTCGGCGAAGAGGAAAACGTCGACCTCTTCCACAGCTCTGGCAAGCTCAGACTTGGCCAGTTCAGACCAGCTGGATACGTTGCAGAACTTGACATCGATGGTCGAACGGTCGTCCGCCCTTCGCCCTCGCCGCCCCAGGGACTCGTCAAACCAACGACGCGCCTTGCACGACTTGGGGGGCTGCCAGGCGGGCAAACGCATTAACCCACATATCATTAGCATAAGAAGCCACCTTGAGCTTCTTATGCGCCTGGACATGAAATTTTTTGACCAGGAGGGTCTCCAACCTCTCGAGGTCTTCAGGCTTGCATTGCTCCGCAGAACGCTTGCGAAGCTCAGATAATTCCTGCCGATCAGCCTCACCAAGAAGATCATCATCATCATCGACAGGAACAGCCTTATGTTCACCACCGCCCTCGCCGCTCGCATTGCCCATCGTCGCATCTGCATCCTCATCAGCGCCAGCTTCACCAGGCGAAGACGAGGTGGGCGCGGAACCAGAAGACACCGAGCTGAGGA
>CAUYUJ010018472.1:82500-85000 GCA_963575745.1 Prorocentrum cordatum
GCCCATCGCTGCTCCGCTTTTCGCATCTACCTTCCCGTGGATTTGTTGGTTCGGGGGAGGGGGATTCGGGGGGGGATCGGCGGGCTTGAGGGCGGTCGCGTCGTCGTTACCATGCAGCCGTTTTGGCGCGACCAGGAGCTTGCTTGGCGGGGGCGCGCCCCCCGCGTTGCGGCGCGAGCGATGGCGGATGGCCGCTTTCGCGCTGCCGGCGCTGCGCCGCTCAGCGCGCCGGCTGCTGCGGGCGCGGTGGGGGCTGAGGCCCCATGCCAGCCTTTGGTCAAGGGGCGCTTTCTGTTAGAGCCTCTGACAGAAAACGCGGCACAGCCTGTCCGCGTCACCGCGGCGGCTTGCCGCGCGCAGCCGATCCCAGCTGCGCGCGCGGAGCCCGCGCCGAGGACGGAAGTGGACTTCGACTGGCTGGCTGAGGTTGATGGGCTATTGCTGCGTCTTCGCCGGCCCGGCCTCGACCTCAGCGGCTGCCTCGAGGTCTACGCGCAGGGGAGACGCCTGCGTGAAGTCGCTTTTGCGATGGTGATCGACCTGGCGATGGCGCGCGTCGAGCCGGGGCCTGCGACCGAGTGCACGGCGACAGTGCTCTGGGCGGTGCCCAGCAGCTTGGCGTCGCTGGCTGGAGGAGGCTTTGGCGCGGGGGCGATGCGCTGCTGGCAGGCGCTGCAGAGCCTGTTCCTCGGGGCGGTCGGGTCCATCCACAGCGACGAGTTCGCCCGCGCGCTGACCAGTGGGACCCGACAACGTACAGGGTTCGATTCCTCGGTTTTGCGCGCGGCCTCCATGATCCACGGGCTCGAGCGGAAGGTCTTGGCCGGCCAGAAGCGCATCGCGCTCGTCACGCGCGCGCCGGTGGCCGTGCAGAGCATCGACGCGTGGGCTGATTTCAAGCAGCTCGCCGAAAGCGAGGGCGGCGGTCGGTCCGTTTTGCCCGGGGTCTTGTTCTTCAAGGTGGGCAGGCGCTCGCTGCGCGCGGGCGCGCTTCTCCTGGCCTCGCAAGTCTTGGGATAACGCGAAGACGGGGAGCTGGATGGGCGCGGGCAATCCTGTAGTCGATCCTTAGGATCAGCATCGTCACTGTCGCCATCGTCGTCAGCATCGCAGTCATCATCATAGGCAGCATCATCGTTACCATCATGATCCTCACCCGGACCCTCATCAGCAACATCATCATCACCAGCATCATCATCATCATCGTCAGCATCATCACCAGTAGCATCCTCATCCACGTCATCATCCTCATGCTCATCCTCATGGTCCTCTCATCATCAGCAGCATCGCCATCATCATCAGCATCAACATCATCATCATCATCATCAGCATCAACATCCATTTCGTCCTCTTCATCCTCTTACTAGTTCCCCTTATCTTCTTCGTTTGTATATCGCCTCCTCCATCCTTGTCTTCCTCCTCCCCCTCTTCCTCCATCTCCTCTTCCTACCCTGCTGGCCGGGCGCGGACAGTCCCGCCCTGGCTGGCCATCGGCGCCGCCCGACCAGGCTGGAGGCGAGTTCAGTGCAGCTGGATGGGCGCGCCGTTGGAGATGATCTCGGTCTTCCGGATTGCGCTCGCCGCCCTGGGCGTCCTGGAGCGCGCGGGCGGCGTCGCGTCCGATCTTCGCGCGACGGCGGCTACGCCGCAGTTCGAGGACGAGCTGCTGGTCATGAGCGCGAAGTGCGGGCCGGCGAAGAGCTACGGAGGGGCGCTTCGGCGCATCGGGGGGCCTACGGACGTGCAGCTCTCCTTGCCGCAGAACGCTCGGCTGTTCGGCCTCCAGATGGTCTCGGCCACGCAGGCGGGCGCGGTCGTCGGGCGCATCCTGAAGATGATGATCAGGGCGACGCTATTCGCGGAGTCGGGCCCTATTCCGACCGTGGCTGCCAATGTCATTTGGCAGCGGTTGCTGCCCCGCGATAGCGGGGTGCTGACGCTGTGGAGTGAGGTCGTGGCCGTTAGCGAGCGCGCGGGCTTGACTGCGCGCTTCTCAGCCCGGTGGCTTTCGCTCGTGCTGCTCGGCGCGGACCTGGGACGGCATCTTGCGAACACGGAGATCTACGCGATGTTGGGCCGGTGGCGCTGGAAGCTGCCCCTGTTGGGTCCGAGCCCGCTGTGCCAGGCGTTAGGCGGGCTGGGGGCCGACAAGGTGGAGCAGCTTGCGCGGCTCAATGCGGGGAAGACGCTCTACATGATCGACCTCGAGCCGGAAGGGTGGAGCCTGCTGCTGCAGGCCATGGCCATGCTGTGGCTGAACGGCGAGCACGGCAAGCTGAGTCGGTGCTTCAAGCTGCGCAGCGAGCTCACCGATGAGACGGGCCATCTGGACGGCCGCGCGGCGGAATGGGCCGCGGTGGACGAGCAGTGGTGGTCGCTCGTGTCGAACGCCATCGATGCGGCTGGGGTGCGCTGCGTCTACGTGGTCACCGTCGCCCAGGCGGCGCTGCCGTGCTTGCAGACCATGCTCGAGAAGTTCCGCGCCGGCGGGGCACTGGCC
>CAUYUJ010018472.1:90000-125670 GCA_963575745.1 Prorocentrum cordatum
GGCCCGGGCCCGGCCGGCGGGAGGCCTTCGGCAGCCCTCGGGCCTCCTCCTCCTCCTCCTCCTCCTCCTCCTCCTCCTCCTCCTCCTCCTCCTCCTCCTCCTCCTCTCCTCCTCTTCCTCCTCCCCCTCCTCCTCCTCCTCCTTCTCCTCCTCCTCCTCCTCCTCCTCCTCCTCCTCCTCCTCTGAGATCCGACGCTGCGCAAGGACGCCTCGCCAGACACGCTCGCGCCGTGAAAAAAATCCAGGCGGGAGGTTTGGGGCGATGTTCGGCCCCAAGGGGCCTTCGCCGGGCCTCGGGACCGCCAAGAGACAACTCGGGACGAAGAACCGGTCCCGGGGAAAGGGTCGGGACTTCCAGGGACGCCGTCCTGAGAAAATCAGGACGTCGCATGTCTGGGTCGCGAGAGATCACGACCAGAGCACTAGACCCAGTCTGTCCATGGCCTCTTTCGAGCCGGATCGATCTGTAGTGGCCCCCAGGCCCGAACCCGGGCGGAAACGCCCGGTATGAAAGAATAGCACAGCAGCGCATCGCAGCCCCATGCGTCGCGAAGAACGATAGCGCGGAGCAGGCCTATCAACATCCGGGGATGCGCGCGGACGCCTCGGGTCGGCGTGGGGCCGGGCGCCCCCTGGCGGCGCCTTTGGGCGCCGCCCTCGGCGCGCTCCGGGAGCTCAGCGCCGACCCAGGATATCGCGAGAACCTCTGAAGCTGCATGCTTGTCGGAGGCGGGAAAGAGGGGGGTGATGACTAGGGGGGGGGGATATCATGGCGGGGGCCACGATATTTCCCCAGATTTCGTGGCGCCGCTTCTTGTTTCATTACGTCCCTGGCCCCCCCGCTGGGCCGCGCACATGCCGCCGGTCATGATTTGCGCCCCCCCCTCTTGGACACCCCCCTCTTTGCCGCTCCCGAGCTTGTGTACCTGAGTTTTCTGCTAGCGGTATCCTTCTCATCCTCCGACTTAATGGAGTCGTTCCCATCGTATTTCAGGGCCACGTCCCAGAAATGATTTCGAGTGCCCGGAAGAGTGTCGAAAGAGTGTCGAAACAGTGTCGAAATTGCCGGACGAGTGTCTCTTGGGGCCCGACACGTGGAAACCCTCGAGTTTCGGTACTTTCCTGGTGCTCGAACTTCTTTCTGGTGGTCAAGGCTACAGTGGGCTGGAACACCATAACCTTCGTCGCCGTTCTGGCTCAGCGGGCGGGCTGGGGCAAGGCACACCAGCTGGTCATCGGGGCCACCGGGGGCCGCGTCCGTGGAGGGGCCGCGCCCGGCGGGGCCGCGACCGCCCCCACACGTTTGGTCGCGCCACTGCGGAAGGCCTCGATGCTCGCCAGCTCCGCGGTGCGATGGCTGCCGCGGGACTTCGTGGAGGTGCTCGTGGGGGGGGGGGAGCGTGCCCAGACATGATCGTGTTGTTAAAAAAAAATATCAGGACGGGAGGTTTTGGGCAGTTTTCGGCCCCAGGGGGCCCGCCGGGCCTCGGGACCGTCAAAAAAAACGACTCAGGACGAAAAAGCGGTCCCGGGGAGAAAGGGTAGGGACTTCCAGAGACGCCGTCTTGAAAAGATCAGGACGTCGCATGTCTGGGTTGTTGGGGGGGAAAACGTGTCGAGGTCTGGGAACTCTTAGGTTGCTTGTTTGTCAAGTTTTCGGAGTTTCCCGGAGGTGTTCCAGACTCGGAATGGTTTCCAGCAGCTGCGCCTCGACGAGGGCGTGTTGCCCGAGTCGTCCCGAACGGCCGCCGAAGGCCCATGGCCCGAAAACCAATCAGAACCAAGAATCCACAGCCTCGCAGTCTGGACTCCTGGGCTGCGGCCCCATGGCTGCAGGGTGGTTTCGCGCGGACGCCCCGCGCGTATCAGTAGGATCGTGCCTGCGGACTCTTAGACCGTAAGGACATGGATATTGATGTTGATGTTCGTCGCCCTTGAGGTATCCCAGACTGGTGGTCTTTTCACGCTGGCGGCTTACGTCCTCATGTTGGTCGTGTTTATTTGCGAGGTGAGATCATTTTTGATGCCATCTTATTCCAACATGTTGCTGCTGGACCGGCACGATGGTGAAACGCTGCAGATCAATTTTGACGTTGACCTTTATGACATCGAGTGCCGCAACGTGAAGGTCCATCTCCCTCTCCCTCCACCTGCTCCTCCTTCCCCCTGCTGCTCCTCCTTTCCTGCCTTCCCGCCCCCCCCTCCTCTTCCTCCTCCTCCTCCTCATCAGCTTCTCCTTTAGCGCATGCTCCGACTGGACTTCGGGAAAACGACACGGCCCATGTCAGCCAGCGGGGGCCCCAAGCAGTGCGCTTCTAGCAATCTCTCTGTGGTGGCCATCCGCTTGGAGCAAAATCTCGGCGGTGCAGGCTGTGTGGAGCGACGGATGCAGTGCAACCTACACTGTGCAGTGTGTGCTGTGCAGTCTATGTTTTTCAGGAGGGAAGAAAACACACAGACACAATTAACCGTCGATTCCCGAGGGAAATATGGGAAAATATGGGAAGTGGGGGGGAAGATGAAAACCAAGAAAATATGTGAAAATATGGGGAATCCTGTTATTTGTGTGTATTTAGTTGTGTGTCCTTGGGCCCCTTGAGTTGTGCAATCTATGTGGTGCAATCCACGGCGTCGACGACGCGGCGATGGGGCGGCGACGGCGACAACATAGCCGCCCGACCGACAGACAGTCCCAGGCGACGGGAGGCGATGAGGCGGCGACGGGGCGGCCACGGCGACAGCATAGCCGCCACGCCGACGGACAAGCCCAGACGACGGGAGGCGACGAGGCGGCGACGGGGCGGCGACGACGACGACGACGTAGCCACCAGACCGACAGACAGGCCCAGTTCCTCCGAAAAGACGTCAGGGAGCCTGAGTGCAAGCACTGCTCGGGGAAACGCAGCCCTCCTCCGCTTCCTCCTCCTGGCGAGGACGGCTCGTGGCTCCCAGTCCAGAGGAGCCGTCTTCTCATCGGCATCATATGATGCACGCGCGGTAGATCGCACCTTTCTGGTGTCCACGTTGGTTGTATGCATTGCTTGTTTTCGTGCGACCTTCGGCCCGGTACCGCTCCGCCGCCGCGCCGCCTCTTCCTCCAGCTCCTCCGCCTCCCCTCAGCGTCGATCATCGCAGCTCTCGTTTAGCGCGTCCTGACCAGCGCTGGGAGGCGGAACCAGCAGAGCATCCCAGTCGACGCCTCGCGGAACCCGTTCTGGCTAGTTTGGCTAGAGTCTGCAAGACAAGCCCAGGCACCTTCCCTTGACCACGCAGCGCGGCCGCGAAGGCACCTCAGGACACAGCCTCCCGGTCGCTCCCTCCTTGACCGCGTCTCCCGTCGGGGGAATATTGGAGGCCTCTCGGGCCGTCTTGGGGGGTCAGAAGCCGACCAAGGCGAGGGCGCCAAATTTCTTCAAAGACAGCTGGAAAGATGTGGGCCTCTCGGGGCCCTCCTGGAGGGCCTCTTGGAAGTCTCCCGGGCCTTATCGGGTGCTTCTTCAGACGTCTTGGGGCCATCTTGGGCCGTCTCGGAGGCATCTTGGGCCGTTTTGGTTGCATCTTGGACGACTCTGGAAACCTCTTGGACCCTCTTGGGCCGTCTTGGAGGCCATCTTGAGCCGTCTTGGGCCAACTTGAAGTCATCCTTGACCGTCTTGGGGCCCTCTTGGGCCTGTCCTGAACCGTCTCGGAGCTCTCTTGGGCCGTGGTGGGGCGATCGTGGGGGCGTCTTGGGCCATCTTGGACGCTGCGAAGGCGCATAAAGCGAATGTGCTGAAGGTGCAGGTTTTCCGAGCGGAATCTGTAGGTTTTTGCGACGAGGGGCGCTCGTGAGGCGCCTCCCGTGGCCCCCTCTGGGCCTTCTGGAGGCCATTTAGGACTGTCTTGAGGCCATGGTGAGCGGTCTTGAAACTCTCTTGGGGCGTTCGTGGGTCGTCCTGGAAGCCTCCCGGGCAATCTGGAGGCTACCACATGGCCCGAGGCCTCTCGGAGGACCACTCTTGGGGCCACGCTGAATCATTTCCTTCCCGTCCAGGAGCCACCTGGACCCCCCGGTACCCCCATGTGGGAAAGGGTGTCTACCCCCAGAGGGCCCTTTTCTTTGGTACCCCAGGATATATATATATACACATATATATAGAGATAGCACGGTCATACATACATATATATATGTGTATGTATATGTATTTGTATGTGCATGCATACATATATGTCGTTGTATATGTATATAGATATATTGTGAAGACGGCTAGTTGTGGTGACTACGTGGTGCAATATTTGCCGTGCAATCTGTGTGAAACACTATGTGGTGCAACGTATGTAGTGCGAGATATGTGGTGCATTCCCCGTGGTGCAATCTATGTGGTGCGCAATCTACGTGGTGCAATCGATGCGAAGCAACCGTTGTGCTGCACTCTATATTGTGCACCCTACGTGGGGGAGCTTGTGGGGTACAGGTAATTGTTGTTCGCATTGAGTTGTCAATTCAACTGCTCGCGAAAATCATCCCACTCACCCACACGCAACTTGGTTTGCAAAACCCATGCGGCGGCGATTGTGACGAGTGCGCGGGGTTGGCTGGTGCATCTCTGCGGCCGCGCTAGCCCGCGCATGCTCGCACGCGCAGCGGCCAGCTAGTTTGGCGCGACCGGCGACGCCGCGGTGGCGCTGACCGCTGGGCGCATCCCAGCAGGCATTTCATTGCGAGTCAGCGACTTGGGCGGGCGCGGTACCATGGCGACGTCGACAACGGTAGACACGATGATGATAGTAGCGGTGCCGGCGACGGTGATGACAGCGGCGACGGCGCGGCCAGACGTCGACAACGGCAGAAGCGACGATGACGGTAGCGATGCTGGCGGCGATGATGGGAAGGACAACGGCGAGGCCAGAAACGGCGCCGATGCTGATCACGCCGGCGACGATGACGGCGTCCTCGCGTCGGCGATGCAGGTTTTGGAAGGAGTGCGACATGCGTGCGCGGCCGACGCGCGAGAGTGGCCCGCATGGTTTTATTTGACACGGATCGCGCCCCCCCCCCCCCGGCACGCGCGTCAGGGCGTTCAAATGATTTCGAAATGCGCACGCGCGACGCCCCTTCTTGGTAGCATTTTAGGAAAGGGTTGAAAAACCGATGGTTGCCCAAAGAATTCGCAAGAGGGCGAGCGCGAGTTTTTGGTTGTTTTGTCTTGTTTTGAAGATCCGCGTTGCGAAACCATGTTTTGTACCTCATTTTGGACACTCGATTTTGAAACCCTTACGAAACCTATGGTTTTTGAAGGATTGCGGCACGCGCGCGCGACAACGCGCGCGTGTGCACTTCGGCCCGTTTTTTTTGTTGCTGTTTTTTTTTTTTGCCAGGGTTTTTTGATGCTGGCATATATTGGTTTCCAGAGGATGACAGGGGGGTCGATACTGGTTGGGTTGGGATGAATGAGTTCAGATTCAGGATGGACGATGGGGCACAATCAGATGCAAATTGTGATACGAAAGAGGGTGCGGATAATCCCAGAGGGGGGCAGAAGGGGGGGATAATCTAATTCAGTTTAAGACGGGATAATGGACGTGGTGCAATCTTTGTAGCGCAGTGAATTTCCTTTTTTCAATGAGTTGTCCACTCCACTGCTCGCGCAACGCGCGCGCGTGCACTTCGTTGAATGTTTTGCAAGGGTTCTTGCGACAGCACGCGCGCGAGGACGTTCGAGCGAGTCCGACATGCGCGCACGAGTGGCCCCTTTTGGTAGCAAGTTATGCACAGGTTGAAAACTGTTGGTTTGTCGAATTCTCAAGACCCGGTTGCAAGTTTTTTTTGAGCTTCTACATTTTGTCTCGGCAAGCCATTTAGAATTCCGTACGAAATCTTTATTTTTCTTTAAGAAAAAATGGATTTCGGCATGCGCGCGCGACGACGCGCGCGTGCCCATTTCGTCTCATGTCCCAAGGGTTCTCGCGACAGCACGCGCGCAAGGGCGTCCGAGCGATTCCGACATGCGCACCCGAGAGGCCCGCTTGGTAGCATTAAAAAAACCGATGGCTTTCTTCAGAATTCGCAAGAGGCGCAAGGTTGTTCGAACATTCTCGTTTCGAAACCATATGCTGCTCTACGTTTCTGAACAGTCGATTTTGAATTCCTCACGTAAGACACCTGTTACTTTTGAAGGCTGTCGGCATGCGCTCGCGACGGCTCGCGCGCGTGCGCTTCGTCCAGTTCTTTGCTAGAGGTTTTTGAAAATTGATGAGTTTTGCGAGCGTGCGTGCGCGCAGTGTTTTCTGCAGAGGATGGGGGGGGAGTGCCCGTTTTGCTGGGATGATATGAGTGAGTCCATATTCTGGATGGGCGGTGGGGCAGGGGCATTTGTAAATTGGAATACGAAAAGGGGGTCCGTGAAGTCCAGGGGGGGGTAGATCCGAATATTCTTTTACAAAGCAAGATTAGCGAGCGTTCGCTGGTGAATTGTCAACTCCACTGTTCGCGCAATCATCCCACCCACCCGCCCACAATTTGGTTTGCAACACCTAAGCGACAGCGATTGCGATGACTGTTCGGCGCTGGATGGTGCATCGCTGCGGCCGCGCTAGCGCGCACAGGCGCATGAGCAGAGCGACCAGCTAGTCTGGCGCGACCGACGCGGACGTGGTGGCGCAGGCCGCGCTGTCGAGCGGGCACTTCAGTGCGAGTCGGTGATTCGGACGGGCGCAGTATTTTGGCGACGTCGACAACGGAGGACCGGGTGACGACAGTAACGGTTTTGTGCCGATGGCGACGGCAAGGCCAATCACGGCGCCGATGTTGATCACGCCGATGACGAAGATGGTGTCCACGTGTCGGCGATGAAGGTTGCGGATGGATTTCGACATGCGCACGCGACCGACGGGCGCGTGTGGCCCGCGTGGCATTATTTGAAGGGGATCGTGCCCCCCCCAGCAAGCGCGCGAACGCGTCCGAATGATTTCGACATGCGCGCGCGAGAGGCCCGTTCGGTCGCATGTGATGATCATGTTGAGGTACGTGTTGATTTCGCAGTAAGTCGCAGGAGCGCGCGCAGATTTTTGGCAACACAGATTGCAAAACCAGCGGTATGTTTTAAACAGTTTTCAGGGACCCCCATGTTGAAACCCATACGAAACTTAAGGTTATTGACGACTTCTGGCATGCGCGCGCGAAGACGCGCGCGTGTCCATTTTGGCAATTTGTTTGCAATGGGTTCTTGAACATGTTTGTTTTGATCAGCGAGTGCGCGCGCGTAATATTATTTGACAGGGATGGGGGGGGGGCGATAATGGGCCAAGCTGGGATGGTATGGGTTCATATCCAAGGTGAACGATGGGGCGGAAGCGTGTGCAGATTGCATGCTTCCTCCACGGGGGGCGTCGGTAATTCTGGTTTGACGGTTGATCCCAGAGCTTATGTTGTGCAATCCCGGTTGCGGCGAGGCGGCGACGGCGACCACGGAATTGCCAGACCGGCACCCAGGCCCAAACGACGGGCGGCGACCACGCGGTCCCGGGGCGGTGGCGGCGACCGCGGAACCGCCAGACCGATCCGCAGGCCCAGTTCCTCAGACTGCGATCCTCCTCCTCCTCCTCCTCCTCCTCCTCCTCCTCCTCCTCCTCCTCCTCCTCCTCCCCCTCTTCCTCCTCCTCCTCCTCCTCCTCCTCCTAGAAAAACCTCGATCCTCCTCCTCCTCCCTCCTCCTCCTCCTCCTCCTCCTCCTCCTCTTCCTCCTTTTCCTCCTCGTTCTCTTCGTCGTCGTCCTCCTCCTTTTTGTTCCTCCTCCTCCTCGTCCTCATCCTCATCCTCTCCCCTTCCCCTTTCTTCCGACGCCCGAACGAGAAAGACAGCGGCATGAAGCGTTACCTGTCGACGGTCTGCGCGGACCGTCGAAAGGTTATGCTTGCGCTGTTTGGTCTGGTACTCCAGATTTCGTAAGAAAGGGAGGGGGGTCTCATTTCGGGGGGGGCTCTCTTCCAGGCTATCTTGGAGGGCCTGGGGGGGTCTGGGGACGATGTTTTGGAGGGTTCTCCCACGTGGGAGGTCTGACATGGCTTGCCTTGGAGGGTCCAGACCCCCTCCCTTTTTATTACAAAATTTGGAGTATTCTTTCACGCCGCAAGGTCGCAGTTTTCGCGCAGTCTGGGGAGGAGAGGATCGAGAGCATCTCGCAGGACTTCTGGCTGAGGTCGGTGGACCAGAGAGGGCACAAGTACGGCATGGCGATCGGGCCGAGCAAGGAGGACGAGGAGGACGGCGGTGAGGCCGACCGCAGGGAGAGGAGCTGATGATGAGGGGGGAGCGTGGACGGAGAAAGGGGGGAGAAAGATGATCACGCGTTGGAGGAGGAGGTGAAGGAGGAAGATGATGAGGAGCAGGAGAGGAAGGGGGAAGGGGGAAGAAGGATGAGGGGGGGAGACAGGAGGAGGGAGGAGATAGGAGGATGAGGAGGGTGCCGCCGAGGCCGAACACAGGAAGCAGGTGGAAAACCTGATAAAGGAGGACAGCTCCCCATCCTGATTGCTACCTTCCCCTCCTCCCCCTCCACCTCTCGCCTCCCTCTCATATTCCTCCTGCTTATGATTCGTGCGCAGTGTCCGCGAAATATGGTGTTTGGCCTCCTCCTCCTCCTCCTCCTCCTCCTCCTCCTCCTCCTCCTCCTCATCATCATCATCATCACTCCCATCCTCATCAGCACAGAGCCCGCAAGCGTCGAGATGCTATTATCAGAGTGAGAGGGCCGCACGGTCATTCTTGCCCCTGGGTGCGTGACTAAAGTGAGAATCCGTGGTGAGGATTATGCTTGTTGCACTATTGTTGTTGCTGTTGTTGTTGGTGTTGCTGTTGTTGTTATTGTTGATACTGTTGTCATTGTTGTTGTTGTTGTTGTTGCTGTTGTTGGTGGTGGTGGTGGTGGTGGTGGTGTTGTTGGTGGTGTTGTTGTTGTTGTTGTTGTTGTTGTTGTTGTTGTTGTTGTTTTTTGTTGTTGTCGTCGTCCCACCCGCAAGCTCGCGACCCACCCCGCGACCCACCCGCGACCCCACCCGCGACCCCCCCGCGACCCACCCGCAACCCACCCGCGACCCACCCGCGACCCACCCGCGACCCGCCGGCCCGCGACCCACCGTCGACCCATTTGCGACCCAACCCGTGACCCTCCCACATTGTTTAAACAAAAAATTTGGCGCCTGCGGCGGACTTGTTTTATAGCTTGAAAACTATTGCGCCTGCGGCGGGCCTCGCAGACTGCCGATGTCCCTGGGTGCGTCGCCGAAGTGAGAATCCATGGTGAGGATTCTGCTTGTTGCGGTGTTGTTGTGTGTTGTCGTCGTCCCACCCGCGACCCACCCCGCAACACACCCCGCGACCCACCCGCGACCCACCCCGCGACCCACCCGCGACCCACCCCGCGACCCACCCGTGACCCATCCGCGATCCACCCGCGACCCACCCCGCGACCCATCCGCGACCCACCCGCGATCCACCCGCGACCCACCCGCGACCCACCCGCGACCCACCCGCGACCCATCCGCGATCCACCCGCGACCCGGCCTGCGACCCACCCGCGACCCGGCCCGCGACCCACCCGCGATCCACCGTCGACCCGCTTGCGACCCAACACGTGACCCACCCACATTGTTTTAACAAATAGGGGGCCACACGCGAACCCTACCCCTACCCCCCACGATTTCAGAGGGGGAGGGTGGGGTTCACTTCGCTCGGGAGCTCCCAGACGAAGTGAACCCCACCCTCCCCCTTAAGAAATCTTGGGGGGTAGGTGTAGGGTTCGCGTGTGGCCCCCTAACAAAAACATCGGCTCTTGCGGCGGGCTTGTTTTATAGCTTGAAAACTTCTGCGCCTGTGGCGGGCCTCTTCAGAGCCTCGCAGACTTCAGGAGGGAAAAAAACACAGACACAATTAATCGTCGATCCCCAGGAAAATATTGGAAAATATGGGAAGTGGGGGGGAAGACGAAAATCCAAAAAATATGGAAAAATATGGGGAATCCTTTTCATTTGTGTGTATTTATAACTGTGTGTCCCAGGGTACGTACTGCCGACGTACCCGCCGCCCCCTCACTCTTATCCGCAACTGCGGGATGTTACGTTCGCGCTCTGATGTGTCGTTCCATTCCTCTTGCCCTGGCGCACGGCTTTGGTCTGTGGCTCCTGTCTGTCTCTCATCATTCTTCCTCCTCTCCCCCCTCGCATTTTCCCGGAAAGGGCTTAGGCCCAGGGTTCTCTTTTAGTGTGTTTACCCCCGGTTCTGATGGCTGTAGGGCCGGCGAAATCCTTCGCGATAAATAACGAGGTCGCCTAGGGCCGGCGAAATTATGTTGGAGGATGTCTCGAGCGAAACGCATGTTTTCATAATTTGTTGAGGATGTCTCGAGCGATTCGCTTGTTTTGTGTTATAGATTATCCTCTCCTGGGGGCCAAAATTCAGAGGATCTCTCAAGTGAAATGCTTGTTTTCACGTGCCCAGGTCTTGAGGATGTCTCGAGCGAGACGCTTGGTTTCACGTGTCCAGGTTGCTCAGGCAAAGGTCTAACGCCAGGATTCGTTGAGGATGTCTCGAGCGAGACGCTTGGTTTCACGCGTCCTCGTCGCCCAGGCGGATGTCTAGCATAAGGATGTGTTGAGGGTGTCACGAGCGAGATGCTTGTTTGCACGTGTCCAGGTTGCCCAGGCGGATGCCTAGCATGAGTATGTGTTGAGAATGTCTCGAGAGATACGCTTGTTTTCACGTGTCCAGGTCGCCCAGGCGGATGTCTAACATGAAGATGTGTTGAGGATGTCTCGAGGGAAACGTTTGCTTTCACGTGTACAGGTCGCCCAGGCGGATGTCTAGAATGAGGAGGTGTTGAAAACGTCTCGAGCGAAACGCTTGTTTTCGCGTGCCCAGGTCACCCAGGCGGACGTCTCACATGAAGATGTGTTGAGGATGTCTCGAGCGAACCAGTTGCTTTCACGTGTCCAGTTCGCCCAGGCGGATGTCTAGCACGAGAATGTGTTGAGGATGTGTTGAGCGAAACGCTTGTTTTCACGTGTCCAGGTCGCTCAGGTAGAAGTCTAGCATGAGGATTTTGACAGGATGTCTCGAGCGAAACGCTTGTCCCCAGCACGTTCCATAGCGCGTCCCTTTGGCACGTCCCGCGCTGCGTCCCCATGGCACGTCCCCTGGCACGTCGCTTGGCGCGTCCCTCGAAACGTTCCGCGGCGCGACCTCCTGGTATGTCCCCCTGTCAATTAGCTCTGGGGCAGCTACTATGCGATCAGGCAGCTCGAGATTAAGATCCAGATCAGTTCGGTCAGGGCTCGGATGCAAAGGAGGACTCGATCCACAACGCTATAGAGCACAATCGCGGCATGGCACATCGCAACAGCACGGCGCAGCACAGCACAGACTTCGGCACGGTACATCAAGATCGATACACTCAGCATTGCAACTTGGCACGTTCCGTGGGGCGTCTCTTGGCGAGCCCCTTGGCACGTCGCGTGGCGCGTCCCCTGGCACATCCCGTGGCACATCCATTGGCACGTTCTGTAGCGCGTCCCCTTGGCACGCCCCGCGGTGCAACCCCATGACACGTCCCCTGGCACGTCGCTTGGCGCGTCCCTTGGGACTTTTCGCGGCGCGTCCTCCTGGTATGTCCCCCTGTCAATTAGCTCTGGGGCAGCTGCTATGTGTTCAGGCAACTCGAGCTTAAGATCCAGATCAGTTCGGTCAGGACTCGGATGGAAAGGAGGACTCGATCCACGACGCTATAGAGCACAAGCACGGCATGGCACATCGCAAGTCAGCACGGCGCAGCACAGCACAGCTCTCGGCACGGTACATCAAGATCGATACACTCAGCATTGCACTTGCGCGTCACACAATCAGGTGTCTTTGAAAACGTTGCCATGCGTTGCATTTCTATATTCCTTTCCGGGTTCGTGGGTCGATCATGTTCTTCCTGATATTCTTTATCCTCCTCCTCTCCTCCAACCCCTCCTTCTCATCCTTGTCCTCGTTCAAGTACCCCTCCTTGTCCTCGTCCTCCTCCTCTCCCTCCTCCCCTCCCTCCCTCCCTGCTCCCCGCCCCTGGGACCGAGGACGGCAAGTCCGAGCTGGACTCGGATTGGAGCACCTCGCATGACGGGTTCAAGCACCAGAGCTTCGACCACGTGATCCAGGTGCTTCCTCCCCAGGAGGAGGATCGCGATGTGAGGGCGAGGTCCAGAGTAGAAGGAGATCTCAGGAGAATGGGAAGGATTCCCTCTGCCTCCTCGTCGTTGTCGTCGTCCTCCTCGTCCTCCTCCTTCCCTGGAGCTCTTGGGAATGCAAAAGGGCCAAATACATCTGGAAGCCAAGATCATCTGGACGCGACCTTCTCCTTCTCCTCCTCCTCCTTTTCCTCCTCCTCCCCCTCCTCCTCCTCGCGCTGCTCCTCCTTCTCGTCCTCCTCCTCCTCCTCCTCCTCCTCCCCCTCCTCCTCTTCCTCCCGCTCATTCTGCTACTCTTCCTCCTCCTCCTCCTTCTCCTCTTCGCGCTCCTTCTTCTCCCGCTCATCTGGCTCGATGACTTAATTATACCAGCGTTCAGGCTGTTCGTCCTCGTCCTCCTCCTCCTCCTTCTCCTGCCGTCCTCTCTCGCCGTCGCGCTTCCTCCCTCCCTCTTTCCGTCCTCCCTCCCTGCTGTTCTTTGCTTCTGCCTCATCCTCCACCCCTCTTTCTCTCATTCCTTCCTCCCTCTCCCCCTCCTCCCTCCCTCCCTCTCTCCTCGTCGTTCCTCTCCTCCAGGCGCACGACTTCACCTTCATCAACTTTTTCGCAGGCTGGTGCAGCCACTGCCAGAGATTCTCGCCGACATGGGCGGCCTTAGCTGCAAAGGTCAGTGGCGGGGGGGGGTGGGCAAGGCGAGGGCGAGTTGAGCAGCAGCCGGAGGGCTAGAGAGAAGGCGGATACTTTGGAGGAGCAGAGTCAAGGACGAGGACCAGCAGAAGAACTAGGAGGTGCAGCGAAACGAGGAGTAGAAAGCGAAGGAGGGAGGAGGAAAAGGATGAAGAGGAGGAAGAGGAAGAGGAGGAGGATGAGAAGGAGTAGCGGGATAATGAGGAGGAGCCAGAGATAGCAGGACGAGAGTGGGAGGAGGCAGCAGAAAAAGAAGGAGTGAGCATGAGGAGCATCATATGAATTC
Source organism: Prorocentrum cordatum (assembly GCA_963575745.1). Taxonomy (NCBI): domain Eukaryota; class Dinophyceae; order Prorocentrales; family Prorocentraceae; genus Prorocentrum; species Prorocentrum cordatum. Next base: position 103,172 of record CAUYUJ010018472.1, read on the forward strand.
AGGAAGAAGGAGAGCAGGAGGAGAAGGGGGAGGAGACGGCGGAAATATGAGTGTGCACGATGGCGATGGTGATGATAATTGTCATGATAATGGTGAGGAGGATGCGGAGAAGGAAGATGAGTAGCTGAACGCGTAGGAGGGTGGGGCACAGAAGAGAGGAGGAGGAGGAGGAGGAGGAGGAGGAGGAAGAGGAGGAGGAGGAGGAGGAGTCGAAGCCGAGACTATCAGATCCAATGCCCCCAGAGTTGAGTCGATGAGAAGGAGGAGGGGGAGGAGAAGGAGGAGGAGGAGGAGGAGGAGCAGCGGCGGGAGTTTGAAAGAGCAGGGGGGGAATGGTAAGAGGAGGAGAGGGAGTAGCAACCGGTTGGGCAGGGGGAGTGGGAGGGAGGAGCTAGGAACGAGGAGGGAGGGGAGAGCAGGGTGAGGATCAGCATGCGGAGCAGGAGGAGGTCAGAGCTGCAAAGGTGAACGGCGAGGGTGGCAATCCGCCCATGCAGTTCCCAGACCGAGAAGGCATTTACCGCAATGTCCGCATGATCAAGATGAATTGCGTGGATTTCAAGGGCGTGTGCCACGAGAAGGACGTCCTTCCCACTGCTGTTCCTCATGCTGCTCCTGCATGTTACTGCTTGTTTCACGGAACACCTCCTCATGCCATCTTCCATCCTCTTGCTGTTGTTTATCTTCTTTATCCTGATCCTTCCTAGCCTCTTCTTCTTCTTTGTGATCTGCATTGTCTTCATGATGATCATTTTCGTCCTTATCATGTTCGACCCTCCTCTTCCCTCACCATCATCAGCATCATCATCATCATCGTCATCATCGTTAGCATCATCCCAAGCAACACCATTATCATCATCACCGTCACCATCAGCATGATCATCATCAGCAACAGCATCAGCATCATCATCATTAGCAGCATCAGCACAAGCATCATCTCATCATCATCCCTTCATCATCATCAGCAGCATCATCACCATCATCAGCATCATCATCAGTATCGCCATCGTCGTCGTCACCCTCGTTGTCCTGTACATTATCTTCCGTCTCTTTCCGGGTGGTCACTCTTCCTTATCATCATTCATTATGTTTTGTTCATAACCCTCCGCTCAGCTCCCTTCTTCTCCTTCTGCCTCCTCATCCTCATCATCATTGTTCTTCATTTCTTTCCCCCCCTCCCATCCTGAAATCTTCGTGCCGTCTTCCTCATCCGCCTGCCCTCCATCTTCCCGCCTCCTCTCTCTGTAACCCTTGCTTTGGCCAACACGCTCTCCTTCTTCACGTTCTGCTGCTGCCGCTGCTCGCGCCTCCTTAACCTCCTCTTTCCAGACCCCCCCCCCAGAGCTCTCTGGAGGTCCAAAGATGGCCAGAGGCCCGAGGCCAGAGACTTTAAATCTTCTCGATCCTCGGTTCTTCGGTTCTCCCCCGCCCTCAGTCTTCTGCTCCTCTGCCCCCCCTGCTGTGCAAAAGGGTATCGACGCGTACCCCATGCTCCGCCTGTACAAGGGCGACGGGACGTTCTCCCTCTACGAGGGCAAGCGGGACGATACGGATCTGCTCCGGTGGATCGAGAGGACGGAGCTGGATGAGGATCAGGAGGAGAGGGAAGGACAATGAGAGTTGGAGCCGGCTGAAGGGTTGAGGTGGCCCAGCATGGCATTGGTTCTGGCCAGCAGAGAGGGGGGAGAATGGGGCCTTCTCGTCGCCACGGCTGGACGCGGCTTGACACATGTTTCAGTTTCGACGGATTTGGTGATCGATTCTGGGCGACTTTTCCGTCCCCCCCCCTCTCGATGGATTCTCTCTGGGCTTAGCAGGCTCAGACTCGCCCGCCGCCTCCCAGATGAGAGGGGAGAGACGGGAGGAACGGGCGGGGGAGATGGAGGCATGGAGGGAGGACTGGGCGGGGACGAAGGGGGAGAAAGCCGGGGGGGAGGGAGTGACGCACAGAAGGAGAAATTTGGAGGAACGGGCAAGAGAAACGGAAGGATGGAGGGAGGACTGGGCAGGGTCGCGGGGGAGAAAGTAGGGGGGGAGCGAGGGACGCACAGAAGGCCGGAGGATATGGAGGAGGAAGAGGAGGAGGAGGAGGAGGAGGAGGAGGAGGAGAGGTAGAGAGGAAGAGGAGGAGAGATAGAGAGGGGCAGGACGGTTGAATGAGGAGGCTTATTTTTGGAGGAGGAGGATGGCGAGTAGAAGAGAGGAGGAGGAGGAGGAGGAGGAGGAGGAGGAGGACGAGGACGAGGACGAGGACGAGGACGAGGACGAGGACGAGGACAAAGAGATGGAGTAGGAGGAGGACGAGGAGGAGGCGGAGGAGGCGCAGGAGGAGGGAGAGGGAGAAGGGATGGGCGAGGAGGCTTAAAGGCGGGGGAGGACGAAGGGAGGATTAGCGAGCAATGAGGAGGAAAGCAGCAGAGGAAGAGGACGGAGGGACGGATGGGAAGGACCGTGAAGATGAAGTCGTACGGGTGGGGTGCGCACCACGAGTCCTTCGAGAGGGGCTGCAACGCGAAAGGCCGCCTGCAGGCAACGCGGCTGCTTGCCCCCTCCCTCCTTTCCCCTCTTCTCCTCCTATCGTGTCCTAGTTTCCTCTCCTACTCTCATCCTCGTGCTCCTCCCCGTCCCCCGTCCTCTCCTCTCATCTCCCATCCTCCCCACTGCAGGTACCTCGAGTGCCTGGCCATCTCGAGCTCACCGCCGGCGGTGGCGACCAGAACTTGAACACGAAGATGACAAACGTGTCTCATCTGGTGAAGCACCTATCCTTCTCAGACCCAGGCGACGGAAGATACTACCTCCTCGTCCTTCTCATCGACCTCCTCATCCTAAGCTTCCTCCTCCCCCTCCTCCAGTATCACCGCCTCGTGCACCTTGGCTTCATACTCTCCCTATGTCTTCTCGCCACGTCCTCGCCCCATCCTGCCGTGTTCGCTGACACCTCCGTCCTTCTCTGACCCAGGCGACGGGAGATACCACCGCAAGGGCTGGGGCAACATGCCCGCCGACGTGACGAAGCACTTCGCCCCGCTCGACGGAAAGAGTTTTGTGACCACGGACTTCCACCAGGCGCCCTGCCCTGCCCCACCATTCCCCCCCCTCCTCCTTCCTCCTCCTCCTCCTTCCTCCTCCTCCTCCCTCCTCCTCCTCCTCCTCCTCCTCCTCTTCCTCCTTCTCCTCCTCCTCCTCTTCCTCCTCCTCCTCATCCTTCTCCTCCTCCTCCTCGTCCTCCCCCGTCCCTTCCCAGCCCCTCCACCTGCCTTCACTCTCCTCGAGGAGTAGGAGGAACACATTAAGTTTCGGAGCTCCTGCGGAGCTCCAACAGTTTTTGTTGTTCTGCAGTTGTTTGTTCCTCGATGCCCCTTTCGTCCCACTTCCTCCCTCTGCTTCCCCCCGCTCCTTGCCCATCTGGCCTCCCTCATGTCCGCCCCCCTTGCAGGCTTGGGTTCACGACATGAAGGTGGTCAGCACTGTAGGCAACAAGGGCACGACGGGTTACCAGATCAGCCACCAGAAGCGGCTCAACACGCTGAGGGAGGACGACGTCCCCCAGGCACGGATGCACAGGGGCGTCTCGCTAGTCTTTCCCAAGCAGTTTCCTCACATTGCTTCCCAGCCTCCCTCTCACTATCAGATGCTTCCTCGTCATGCTCGTCGTCCTCATCCTCTTCCCAGCATCCCCCCTCAGCCTCGTTCCCTTCGCCGTCCGACATGCCTCAGGCGCAGTTCCACTACGACATAGAGCCGTTCTCCATAGTGGTTACGCGAAGCGAGAAGAGGTGGTACGATTTCCTCACATCGCTGCTAGCCATGCTCGGCGGGTCGTTCGTTGTGATGCGCTTGGCAGCGAAAGTTTCACTGGCGTCACTCAGCTCCATAGTCCCGCGACGTGCTAATAGTGGAGGCGAACTCGGCTTCTGAGCGGAGGGAGGCTCCAGAGACGTGCGGAGTACGCGGTGCTAAAAAGGTTGCGTTGAGATCGCGTCCTGGCCATCTCAAATAGAGATGTGGCTGATGGGAAGGAGGCTCGGAGATGTGAGAACGTCTTGGACGATGTGATGAAGGGGGAGTAGGGGGAGGAGAAGGAGGAGGAGGAGGAGGAGGAGGAGGAGGATGAGGAGGCGGAGGAGGCGGAGGAGGCGGAGGAGGGGGAGGAGGGGGGGAGGAGGAGGAGGAGGAGGAGGAGGAGGAGGAGGAGGAGGAGGAGGAGGAGGAGGAGGAGAGAGCGCTTTGCCCGCCGCGGGCGGAGAGACGGCTGATGGGTTGGAGGAATGGGGACGAGCAAGGAAGGAGCATGAGGAGATGTGTAAGAATGGATATAACGGATGGGTTCGAGGAGGGGAGGCGTGAAATTATGGAAAGAAGGGAACCGTATTTCCTCTTGTACACTGTTTCGAATGAATTGGGGAGAGGAATGAGGGAGAAAAGACGAGGGGAATGGCGGAGGGGCCAGGGTCGATGGAGGGATCAGGATATCGCCATCATCTGCAGAGAGCTGCACTGGATGCCCAATGCCTAAACATATCGAACTGATAATGCCGCGACCTCTCACCGCCCCATGGTTCCCTCCCCTCATTCATTTTTTCTTGCCCCAGCCCCTGCCTCCTTCCCTCTGTCCCCGTTTCTCATGCGCCGTCCTCCTCCCCCGCCTTGCCTCATGACTCCGGGAAAGGGGGCCTGCTCTGATCACTGTCCTTGGATCCCTCCCTCAACTTCCACCACCTCCTCCTCATCCTCCTCAGGCCTCTCCTCCTCCTCCTCCTCCTCCTCCTCCTCCTCCTCCACCAGGTGTCCCTGGAGATCCCCGCAGGTTTCCCGATGCCTTTGGAGGCCTCCAGAGGCCTCAGCGTTATGCAAAAAGTTCAAAATGTCTTCTGATCCTTCGATCATCATCACCCCAGCCATCCTTCCATCCCTCTCCTCCTCTGCCTCCTCTCCCCCCCCTCCTCGTCCTTCTTCCCTTGAAGATTTAGGGCTTGACGCCAACCCACGTCCAAATAAGACATTCCTCGTCCTCTTTCCTCTCACCCCCCCTCCCCCCTCTCGCATCTCTCCCTTCTCTTTCCCTGCCCACCATACCTAACTTTCTTTCCTTCCTCTCTCCCCTCCTGCCTCCATCACCGCAATCCTTCCCTCTCTCCCTCCCTTCCCCTCTCTGGCATCTCCCTCCCTCGGGCCCCGCAGGTCCACAAAGCCGGTCCGAAAGCACCATCCTCCCCAGGATGCCAACCAACCTCCTTCCATCTCACCTTGCTCTCCTTCCCCCCTCCTCTCTCGTCCCCGCGCTCCCTCCCTCCCCTGCGCCTCCTCCCTCCTCTCCGCCCCTTCCTGGTCGCGGGGCTGGCGCTCCCACCGGCTCGCGGGCGGGCGCCCGGAGCGGGTGTCCAGAGGACTCGCCGCAGTTGTTGCGGCCTTCCGGCCAATACTACAGAGGCACACATACAACACATCGACAGCACAGCACAGCACAGCACAGCATGGCCTCCAAGACCCGCTTATGCAGACGGACGCCTTGGGCGACTATCTGCGCGGGCAAGGCTGTGCGAGCGCCGAGGGAGAGAGGAGGGGGAGGAGGAGGAGGAAGAGGAGGAGGAGGAGGGGGAGGAGGAAGGGGGAGGACGCGGAGGAGGAGGAGGACGAGGACGAGGACGAGGACGAGGAATAGGAGGAGGAGGAGGAGGAGGAGGAGGGAGAGGAGGAGAGGAGGGGAGGAGGAGGAGGGGGAGGGGGAGGAGGAGGTGGAGGAGGTGGAGGAGGAGGAGGAGGAGGAGCAAGAAGAGGAGGAGCAGGAGGAGGAAGATCGGATTTGAAAGCTGAAGGCAGGGGCGGCTGGGCAGGAGGGAGGGCAGTGGCGGAGACGGGGGGCGGTCGATGCGGTGGCAGCCGTAGTGGCGGCGGTCGTGGTTGCCGTGTGGTGGTCGTGTCCCTTCGCTGTGGTCGTGGTGGCCGTGCTGCTTGTGGTCGTGGCGGCAGTGGTCGCGTCCCTCCGCCTTCCGACTCCCCTGCACCCTTGCAGAGCCGCCCCCACCCCCTGCGGAGGAGCGCCCCGCGAGCCCAGGGCCTCCCCCTGACCGCGAGGGTGGCGACGGGCCTGCGGCGGAGGAGCCCGGCCGCCGGCGCCCCTCGGCGGCGGTCCCTGCGGCCGGGCGGCGGCCGGGCGGCCCTCGGCCTCGGCGGCGGCGCGCGGCGCCCCTCCGCGCGCCCTCCGCGGCGGGCGGCGGCGCTCGGCCCTCCCGCGAGGGCGCGCGGCGGCCCTCGGCGGCGGCCCTCGGCGGCGCTCCGTGGCCCTCGGCAGCGGGCGGCCCCAGGGGCCGCCCCGAAGTGGCCCCGGGGCCGCCCCCGCAGGGCGGGCCGAGGAGGCCCAGGGAGCAGCGCCGGGGCGGCGGCCCGTCGGCCGCCTCGGCCGCGGTGCGCGGTCCCTCCGGGGGCCTCCACCGAGGGCCTGCAGGGGGCCCTCGCGGGCACCTCCAGCGGCTTTGTGGGGGCCTCGTGGGGGCGGGGGCCAGGAGGCTGAGAGGAGAAGGGGGGGATGGGGGCGGGGAGAGGACGGCGAGGACGATGAGGAGGGCAAACAGGAGGAGGAGGAGGAGGAGGAGGAGGAGGAGGAGGAGGAGGAGGAGGAGGAGGAGGAGGAGGAGGAGGAGGAAGGAGAAGATTGGAATGAGCGGCCCCAGATGCCCCCAGTCGGCGTCCAGCGGGAGGGGGAGGATCGGTAGGAGGGGGCGCTATGTGTTGTTGTTCCCCTCCTCCTCTTCCTCCTCCTCCTCCTCTTCCTGTTCCTCGACCAGGTGTTGTTTTTGTCGGGTCTTCGTCTGCCATCCCATACCCTCTCCTCCTTCCCTCTCGTGTCCTCTCCCGTGCAGTTCACCAGCTTACCTCGATCCTCAAGTTGAACCATGATTTCGGATCCGCTGCCCTTCGGTTGCTTTTCATATTCAGTTGCGTCGCAAATCCAACCCAAAGGATACGAAATCCATCAACGTACTGCGGAAATAGACATCAAAGGAGTCTTAAAAGTAGGGCGGGCATTTCCGCCCCGCTTTCGAAATCGGCCGAAGTACGGCGGATCTGGAGGCAGAGTGTCCTTCCCTTTTCATTCGCCAGCTTATATCGACTCAAGCTGGAGGGCTGCAATCCAAACGGGGCTGCGCGAACACCGTTATCGCTTGCCCGCCCGTTGGGCCCTGAGATCCTCTTGTAAGTCATCCCGAGGACACCGCCGCGAGAAGGAGGAGGCGGAGGAGGAGGAGCAGGAGGAGGAGGAGTGTCCACCAGTGGAGTTCGAGCGGCAGCGGGGACAAAAACATCAACAAGCAGGATCAGCTGGGGAAGGAGGATGATGATGATGCTGATGCTGATGCTGATGGTGATGATGAAGATGGTGATGATGATGATGATGATGATGATGATGATGATGATGATGCTGATGCTGATGCTGATGATGATGATGATGATGATGATGATGATGAGGATGAGGAGGAGGAGGAGGAGGAGGATGATGATGATGCTGATGCTGATGCTGATGATGATGATGATGATGATGATGATGATGATGATGATGATGATGATGATGATGATGATGATGATGGTGATGGTGATGGTGATGGCGATGGTGATGGCGATGATGATGATGATAATGATTATGATTATGATGATGATGATGATGATGAGGAGGAGGAGGAGGAGGAGAAGGAGGGAAATGAGGAGGAGGCGGAGGAAGCGGAGGAGGAGCAGGGGGAGGACCAGGAGGAGGAAAAGGACGATGAGGAAAAGGAAGGAAGAAACATAAGGAGGAGGAGCAGCAGGAGGGAGGACGAGGTAGGAGGAGTGTAAGTCTTGGATTTGAAGGAGTAGAAGGCAGGAGTAGAGTACAAGGAGAGAGTGAGCGGCAGGAGGGAGGAGGAGGAGGAGGAGGAGGAGGAGGAGGAGGAGGAAGAGGAGGAGGAAGAGGCGGAGGCGGAGGGGAGGAAGGAGCAGGAGGAGCATGGGCAGCAGGAGCAGGAGGAAGAGAAGCAGCCACCGACTGCCGACCCCGAGGACACCGCCGCCGATGGCGGCGAGGCCACCGACGCGCCCGCCTCGCGGGCGTCCCTCTACGAGCGGGGCGCGCACCCCGAGCGCGACGGGGACGGCGCCACGGCGGGGCTCACCCGAGGCCAGCTCGAGCCCGGGAGCGAGGATCCGACGGCCTGCCGCCTGTCCTCCCCAGACGTCCGACGGTCTGGCAGCCAACGAGACTTTGGTTGCTCGCCTCCTCCTTCCTCCTCCTCCCTCCTCCTCCTCCTCCTCCTCCTCCTCCTCCTCCTCGTCCTCCTCCTCCTCCTCCTCCTCCTCCTCTTCCTCCTCCTCCTCCTCCTCTTCCTCCTCCTCCTCCTCCTCCCCTCCTTCTCCATCCAATCTCCTCCTCCGCCTCCTCCTTCATCCTCCTCCTCCTCCTCTTCCTCCTCCTTCATCCTCCTTCATCCCTCCTCCGTCACCCTCAGTGGAGGGATGAGGAGGAGGAGGAGGAGGAGGAGGAGGAGGAGGAGGATTAAGTCGGGCGTGTCTCTCTGCAGGAGGAATCTTTAAAAATAGCCCCAAAAATATTCAGGGGCCGATTGTGTTACGTATTTGTGGATCATTGTTTGATATTTGTTGCGTCTTGTTGTATTTTTCCCGGAAAGGGCGCGGGCCCAGGGTTCTCTTTTAGCCGTTTACCCCCGGATCTGACGGGTCAAGCGCCGGCGAAATTATTTGCGATAAATAACGAGGTAAAGTGCTGATTTTTTTAGAAAAAGTGCGTTTTGTGCGTGCCCGCTCGAGGAAAGTTCGCCCCCCATCTCGGATCCTCGATAAATAACGGGGTCCGCAGACCCCCGCTTTCCCTCGTAAAAAAGAGGGTGCGGAGCGTTTTTCGCAGAATCCTCGAAAAATAACGGGGTCTGGAGCCCCGACCGCGACTCGGAAAAGCGCCCCGCGCGCAGGAATTCCGAGGATGTCTCGCGCGTGCCGCGTCCCGCGCGCAGGAATTTCGAGGATGTCTCGACTAATTCGCTTGTTTTGTCAGGATTTCTTAGAACTTTGGCAGGATGTCTCGAGCGAAACGCTTATTTTACATAGTTTGTGGAGGATGTCTCGAGCGAAACGCTGGTTTTCGCAAAATTTGGAGATGTCTCGAGCGGGGGGCCAGAATTCAGAGGATGTCTCAGGCGAAATGCTTGTTTTCGTGTCCCGCTCGCGGGAATTCCAAGGATGTCTCGCGCGGGCCGCGTCCCGCGCGCAGGAATTTCGAGGATGTCTCGACTAATTCGTTTGTTTTGTCAGGATTTCTTAGAATTTTGACCGGATGTCTCGAGCGAAACGCTTGTTTTTCATAATTTGTTGAGGATGTCTCGAGCGAAACGCTGGTTTCTGCAAACTTGGGGATGTCTCGAGCGGGGGCCTCGTGGGGGGCCAGAATTCAGAGGATGTCTCAGGCGAAATGCTTGTTTTCACGTCCCGCTCGCAGGAATTCGGAAGATGTCTCGCGCGTGCCACGTCCCGCGCGCAGGAATTTTGAGGATGTCCCGTAGCGCGTCCCCTTGGCACGGCCTACGGTGCGACCCCATGGCACGTCCCTTGGCACGTCGCCTGGCGCGTCCCTGGGGACGTTTCGCGGCGCGTCCTCCTGGCATGTTTTTTTCCCGGAAAGGGCGCGGGCCCAGGGTTCTCTTTTAGTAGGTTAACCCCCCGGCCCCCCTGCGACTTGGGCCGGCGAAATGATTCTGCGATAATTTACGTGCGGGAGTAGGGCTGGCGAATTAAGATTTTGAGGATGTCTCGAGCGAAACGCTTGTTTTTCAGAATTTGTTGAGGATGTCTCGAGCGAGACGCTGGTTTTGCAGAGTTGGGGATGTCTCGAGCGAAACGCTTGGTTTCAGAATTTGTTGAGGATGTCTCGAGCGACACGCTGGTTTTGCAGAGCCGACCGCGACACGGAAAAGCGCCCCTCGCGCAGGAATTCCAAGGATGTCTCGCGCGTGCCGCGTCCCGCGCGCGGGTATTTGGATTTCTTGGGATTTTGACAGGATGTCTCGAGCGAAACGCTTGTTTTTCATAATTTGTTGAGGATGTCTCGAGCGAAACGCTGGTTTTGCAAAATTGGAGGATGTCTCGAGCGGTGGCCTCGTGGGGGGCCAGAATTCAAAGGATGTCTCAGGCGAAATGCTTGTTTTCACGTCCCGCTCGCAGGAATTCCGAGGATGTCTCGCGCGTGCAGCGTCCCGCGCGTAGGAATTCAGATGATTTTGACAGGATGTCTCGAGCGAAACGCTTGTCCCCAGCACGTTCCGTAGCGCGTCCCCTTGGCACGTCCCGCGGTGCGTCCCCATGGCACGTCCCTTGGCACGTCGCTTGGCGCGTCCCTTGAGACGTTCTGCGTCGCGTCCTCCTGGCATGTTCCCCTGTCCATTAGCTCTGGGGCAGCTACTATGTGTTCAGGCAGCTCGAGCTTAAGATCCAGATCAGTTCGGTCAGGACTCGGATGCAAAGGAGGACTCGATCCACGAGGCTATAGAGCACAATCGCGCCATGGCACATCGCAATTCAGCACGGCGCAGCACAGCACTGATTTCGGCACGGTACATCAAGGTCGATACACTCAGCATTGCAACTTGGCACGTTCCTTGGCACGTTCCGTGGGGCGTCCTTTGGCGAGTCCCCCTGGCACGTCGCGTGGCGCGTCCCCTGGCACATCCCGTGGCACATCCATTGGCACGTTCCGTAGCGCGTCCCCTTGGCACGTCCCGCGGTGCGACCCCATGGCACGTCCCCTGGCACGTCGCCTGGCGCATCCCTTGGGACGTTTCGCGGCGCGTCCTCCTGGCATGTTCCCCTGTCCATTAGCTCTGGGGCAGCTACTATGTGTTCAGGCAGCTCGAGCTTCAGATCCAGATCAGTTCGGTCAGCACTCGGATGCAAAGGAGGGCTTGACTCACGAGGCTATAGAGCACAGTCGCGCCATGGCACATCGCAATTCAGCACGGCGCAGCACAGCGCAGCCTTTGGCAGGGTACATCAAGATCGATACCTTCAGTATTGCATTTGCCCGTCACCCAATCAGGTGTCTTTGAAAACGCTGCCATGTGTTACAGTTCTACATTCCTTTCCGGGTTCGTGGGTCGATCATGTTCCATCAGAATCTGCCTGTAGGGGGACATGCCCGACCTAATCGTAGTGTTCGGACTCTGGGGGCCATCGCCGGCCCCAGGATAGTCAAGATAGAATCCAGGGCGACAACGGGATCCTGGGGAAAGGGTCGGGGCTCCCTCAGCGAGATCGGGGAGGACGTCCTGCCGCCTACCTTCCTTGAGGTCCTGAGACCCGCGTCGTCCTCCGTCGATCCCCGAAGAAGAAAGAACAGCAGAACCATAATTGATTATGTTTTGACTGTGTTTGATCATTTGGGGTGTATGTTTTGGGTATCTGATGTTTTTTCCCGGAAAGGGCGTGGGCCCAGGGTTCTCTTTTAGCCGTTTACCCCCGGATCTGACGGGTCAAGCGCTGGCGAAATTATTTGCGATAAATAACGAGGTAAAGTGCTGTTTTTTTTAGAAAAAGTGCGTTTTGTGCGTGCCCGCTCGAGGAAAGTTCGCCCCCCATCTCGGATCCTCGATAAATAACGGGGTCCGCAGACCCCCGCTTTCCCTCGTAAAAAAGAGGGTGCGGAGCGTTTTTCGCAGAATCCTCGAAAAATAACGGGGTCTGGAGCCCCGACCGCGACTCGGAAAAGCGCCCCGCGCGCAGGAATTCCGAGGATGTCTCGCGCGTGCCGCGTCCCGCGCGCAGGAATTTCGAGGATGTCTCGACTAATTCGCTTGTTTTGTCAGGATTTCTTAGAACTTTGGCAGGATGTCTCGAGCGAAACGCTTATTTTACATAGTTTGTGGAGGATGTCTCGAGCGAAACGCTGGTTTTTCGCAAAATTTGGAGATGTCTCGAGCGGGGGGCCAGAATTCAGAGGATGTCTCAGGCGAAATGCTTGTTTTCGTGTCCCGCTCGCGGGAATTCCAAGGATGTCTCGCGCGGGCCGCGTCCCGCGCGCAGGAATTTCGAGGATGTCTCGACTAATTCGTTTGTTTTTGTCAGGATTTCTTAGAATTTTGACCGGATGTCTCGAGCGAAACGCTTGTTTTTCATAATTTGTTGAGGATGTCTCGAGCGAAACGCTGGTTTCTGCAAACTTGGGGATGTCTCGAGCGGGGGCCTCGTGGGGGGCCAGAATTCAGAGGATGTCTCAGGCGAAATGCTTGTTTTCACGTCCCGCTCGCAGGAATTCGGAAGATGTCTCGCGCGTGCCACGTCCCGCGCGCAGGAATTTTGAGGATGTCCCGTAGCGCGTCCCCTTGGCACGGCCTACGGTGCGACCCCATGGCACGTCCCTTGGCACGTCGCCTGGCGCGTCCCTGGGGACGTTTCGCGGCGCGTCCTCCTGGCATGTCCCCCTGTCAATTAGCTCTGGGGCAGCTACTATGTGTTCAGGAAGCTCGAGCTTCAGATCCAGATCAGTTCGGTCAGGACTTGGATGCAAAGGAAGACTCGCGCGCAGGAATTCCGAGGATGTCTCGCGCGTGCCGCGTCCAGCGCGCAGGAATTTCGAGGATGTCTCGACTAATTCGCTAGGTTTTGCAGGATTTTCCGTAGGAGGGCCAAGGAGAGGCCCCGAAGGCTCTGGGAGCGCGCGACGACGACGACGACGACGACGACGACGACGTCTCTTGGGGTTCTCTTGGACGGTTTGTAGAGTCCACGCTTACATGTCGACGGGTCGAGGACAGCGCGACGACGACGACGTCGCGGTGGCGGCGGCGTCCACCACGACGACAAAGTCTCATCTTAGAGCCTTGCGTGGGGGGGTCTCTTGGGGTTCTCTTGGAGGGTCTCTGGAGGGTCTGTAGAGCCCACGCTTACACGATCGAGGGATCGAGGACAGCGCGACGACGACGACGACGTCGCGGTGGCGGCGGCGGCGACGACGACGACGACAAAGTCTCATCTTAGAGCCTTGCGTGGGGGGGTCTCTTGGGGTTCTCTTGGAGGGTCTCTTGACGGTTTGTAGAGCCCACGCTTACACGATCGAGGGATCGAGGACAGCGCGACGATGACGACCACGTCGCGGTGGCGGCGGCGGCGACGACGACGACAAAGTCTCATCTTAGAGCCTCTCGTGGGGGGGTCTCCGGGGGTTCTCTGGGAGGGTCTCTTGGGGGTCTGCAGAGCCCACGCTTACACGATCGAGGGCTCGAGGACAGCGCGACGACGACGACGACGTCGCGGTGGCGGCGGCGGCGGCGATGACGACGACAAAGTCTCATCTTAGAGCCTTGCGTGGGGGGGTCTCTTGGGGTTCTCTTGGAGGGTCTCTTGAGGGTCTGTAGAGCCCACGCTTACACGATCGAGGGATCGAGGACAGGGCGGCGGCGGCGACGACGACGACAAAGTCTCATCTTAGAGCCTTGCGTGGGGGGTCTCTTGGAGGGTCTCTTGGGGGTCTGTAGAGCCCACGCGCGGTGGCGGCGGCGGCGACGACGACGACAAAGTCTCATCTTAGAGCCTTGCGTGGAGCGGTGTCTTGGGGTTCTCTGGGAGGGTCTCCTGGGGGGTCTGTAGAGCCCACGCTTTCACGATCGAGTGATCGAGGACAGCGCGACGACGACGACGACGTCGCGGTGGCGGCGGCGGCGACGACGACGACAAAGTCTCATCTTAGAGCCTTGCGTGGGGTGTCTCGGGGTTCTCTTGGAGGGTCTCTTGGGGGTCTGTAGAGCCCACGCTTTCACGATCGAGTGATCGAGGACAGCGCGACGACGACGACGACGTCGCGGTGGCGGCGGCGACGACGACGACGACAAAGTCTCATCTTAGAGCCTCTCGTGGGGGGGTCTCCGGGGGTTCTCTGGGAGGGTCTCTTGGGGGTCTGCAGAGCCCACGCTTACACGATCGAGGGCTCGAGGACAGCGCGACGACGACGACGACGTCGCGGTGGCGGCGGCGGCGGCGACGACGACGACAAAGTCTCATCTTAGAGCCTTGCGTGGGGGGGTCTCTTGGGGTTCTCTTGGAGGGTCTCTTGAGGGTCTGTAGAGCCCACGCTTACACGATCGAGGGATCGAGGACAGGGCGGCGGCGGCGACGACGACGACAAAGTCTCATCTTAGAGCCTTGCGTGGGGGGTCTCTTGGAGGGTCTCTTGGGGGTCTGTAGTGCCCACGACGACGACGTCGCGGTGGCGGCGGCGGCGACGACGACGACAAAGTCTCATCTTAGAGCCTTGCGTGGAGCGGTGTCTTGGGGTTCTCTTGGAGGGTCTCTTGGGGGTCTGTAGAGCCCACGCTTTCACGATCCGACGACGTCGCGGTGGCGGCGGCGGCGACGACGACGACAAAGTCTCATCTTAGAGCCTTGCGTGGGGTGTCTCGGGGTTCTCTTGGAGGGTTTCTTGGGGGTCTGTAGAGCCCACGCCGTCTTTCACGATCGAGTGATCGAGGACAGCGCGACGACGACGACGACGACGTCGCGGTGGCGGCGGCGGCGACGACGACGACAAAGTCTCATCTTTAGAGCCTTGCGTGGGGGGGTCTCCGGGGGTTCTCTTGGAGGGTCTCTTGGGGGTCTGTAGAGCCCACGCTTACACGATCGAGGGATCGAGGACAGCGCGACGACGACGACGTCGCGGTGGCGGCGGCGGCGACGACGACGACGATCCAGCGTAATCCAGGCCCCCAGCGAATCCGTGTGTTCTTACGTATGTTTCCCGGAAAGGGCTTGAGCCCAGGGTTCTCTTTTAGATGGTTTCCCCCCGGGTTTGACGGGAAGAGGGCCGGCGAATTTCTTTTGCGATAAATAACGAGTGGGAAGAGGGCCGGCGAATTAAAAATTGAGGATGTCCCTAGCGAAACGCTTGGTTTTCAGGATTTGTTGAGGATGTCTCGAGCGAAACGCTTGTTTTGTGTTATAGATTGTCCTCTCCTGGGGACCCGAATTCTGAGGATCTCTCAAGTGAAATGCTTGTTTTCACGTGCCCAGGTCTTGAGGATGTTTCGAGCGAGACGCTTGGTGTCACGCCTCCAGGTTGCCCAGACAGATGTCTAGCATGAGGCTATGTTGAGGATGTCTCGAACCAGAGGCTTGGTTTCACGTTTCCAGGTCGCCCAGGCGGACGTCTAGCATGAGGATGTGTCGAGGAAGTCTCGATCGAAACGCTTGTTTGCACGTGTCCAGGTTGCCCAGGCGGATGTCTAGCATGAGGATGTGCTGAGAACGTCTTGAGCGAAACGCGTGTTTTCACGTGTTCAGGTGCCCAGGCACAGCACAGCCCTCGGCACGGTACATTCATATCGATACCCTTAGCATTGCAGCCTGGCATGTTGCTTGGCACGTTCCGCGGAGCGGCACATCGCGCGGTGCACGTCCATTGGCACGTTCCGTAGCGCGTCCCCTTGGCACGTCCCGCGGTGCGTGCTCATGGCACGTCCCCTGGCACGTCGCCTGGCGCATCCCTTGGGACGTTCCGCGGCGCGTCCTCCTGGCATGTCCCCCTGTCGATTAGTTCTTGGACAGCTACCATCTGCTCAGGCAGCTCGAGCTTAAGATCCAGATCAGTTCGGTCAGGACTCGGACGCAAAGAGGACTCGATCCACAACGCTATATCTAGAGCACGGTCGCGGCATGGCACATCGCAGTTCAGCACGGCCCAGCACAGCACAGCCGTCGGCATTGTCCATCAAGATCGATACACTCAACATTGCACCTTGGCACGTTCCTTGGTGCGTTCCGTGGTGAGTCCACCTGGCACTTCGCGCGGCGCGTCCCCTGGCACGTCCCGCGGCACGTCCTTGGCACGTTCCGTAGCGCGTCCCCTTGGCACGTCCTGCGGTGCGTGCCCATGGCACGTCCCCTGGCAGGTCGCCTGGCGCGTCCCTTGGGACGTTCCACGGCGCGTCCTCCTGGCATGTCCCCTCTGTTGGTTAGTTCTGGGGCAGCTACCATCTGCTCAGGCAGCTCGAGCTTAAGATCCAGATCAGTTCGGTCAGGACTCGGATGTCAGGGAGGACTTGATCCACAACGCTATATAGAGCACACTCGCGGCATGGCACATCGCAGTTCAGCACGGGGTAGCACAGCACAGCCCTCGGCACAGTACATCAAGATCGATACATTCAGCATTGCATTTGCCCGTCGCCCACTCAGGTGTCTTTGAAACGTCGCCATGCCTTACATTTCTATATTCCTTTCCGGGTTCGTGGGTCGATCATGTTTTTACATAGTTTCTTGAGGATGTCTCGAGGGAAACGCAGGTTTTGCAGAATTTGGGGTTGTCTCGAGCGGGGGCTTCGTGGGGGGCCAGAATTCAGAGGATGTCTCAGGCGAAATGCTTGTTTTCGTGTCTCGCTCGCAGGAATTCCAAGGATGTCTCGCGCGTGCCGCGTCCCGCGCGCAGGAATTTTGGGGGTGTCTCGACTAATTCGTTTGTTTTGCCAGGATGTCCTTGGATTTTGACCGGATGTTTTTAGCGAAACGCTTGTTCCCGGAAAGGGCCTGAGCCCAGGGTTGTCTTTTAGTTGGTTTCCCCCCGGTTTTGACGGCTGTAGGGCCGGCGAATTTTTCCCGGAAAGGGCATGAGCCCAGGGTTCTCTTTTAGTTGGTAAACCTGTCCCCCGGTGCCAACTTGAGGGAGGCCGGCGAATTTTTTCCCTGATAAATAACGAGGTCGAAGGAGGCCGGCGAATTAAAATTTGAGGATGTATCGAGCGAAACGCTTGTTTTGCAGAATTTCTTGAGGATGTCTCGAGCGAAACGCTGGTTTTGCAGAGTTGAGGATGTCTCGAGCGAAACGCTTGTTTTCAGAATTTGCTGAGGATGTCTCAAGCGAAACGATGGTTTTGCAGAGCCGACCGCGACGCGGAAAAGCGCCCCGCGCGAAGGAATTTCGATGATGTCTCGACTAATTCGTTTGTTTTTGTACGATTTCCTGGAATTTTGGCAGGATGTCTCGAGCGAAATGCACGACCCCACCGCACGACCACGCCCCAGCACGACCACACCCCAGCACGAACACACCTCAGCACGACCCCACCCCAGCACGACCCCACCCCAGCACGACCATACCCCAGCACGACCACACCCCAGCACGACCCGACCGCAGCACGAGCACGCCCCAGCAAGACCACACCCCAGCACGACCACACCCCAGCACGACCTCACCACAGCACGACCACACCCCAGCACGACCACGCCAGCACGACCACGCCCCAGCACGACCACGCCCCAGCACGACCACCCCCCAGCACGACCACCCCCCCAGCACGACCACCCCCCAGCACGACCACGCCCCAGCACGACCACGCCCCAGCACGACCACCCCCCAGCACGACCACTCCCCAGCACGACCACACCCCAGCACGAACACACCCCAGCACGACCACACCCAGTCGCACCCCCGTGGAATGTTTCGTGGCGTGTCTGGTTGAGTGGTTGCCTGTTCGTGGGGTGTCTCGTGGAATGTTTCACGGGGTGTCTCGTGGAATGTTTCGTGAGGTGTCTCGTGGAATGTTTCGTGAGGTGTCTCGTGGGATGTTTCGCGGGGTGTCTCGTGGGATGTTTCGTTAGATGTCGCCCAGTTGGGTATCGTGAAAACGTGACCATGCTGCACATGTCTTTATCCCTTTCCGGGTTCGTGGGTCCATCATGTTTTTTTGCGATAAATAACGAGGTCGCGTATAGGGCCGGCGAATCGCGAACGAATTAAACATTGAGGATGTCTCGAGCGAAAACGCTAGTTTTGCAGAAACGCTAGTTTTTCCCGGAAAGGGCTCCGGCCCAGGGTTCTCTTTTAGTAGGTAAACCTGTCCCCGGTGCCAACTTGAGGGAGGCCGGCGAATTTTTTCCCTGATAAATAACGAGGTCGAAGGAGGCCGGCGAATTAAAATTTGAGGATGTCTCGAGCGAAACGCTTGTTTTTCAGAATTTGTTGAGGATTTCTCGAGCGAAACGCTGGTTTTGCAGAGTTGGGGATGTCTCGAGCGAAACGCTTGGTTTCAGAATTTGTTGAGGATGTCTCGAGCGAAACGCTGGTTTTGCAGAGCCGACCGCGACACGGAAAAGCGCTCCTCGCGCAGGAATTCCGAGGATGTCTCGACTAATTCGTTTGTTTTTGTACGATTTCCTGGAATTTTGGCAGGATGTCTCGAGCGAAATGCACGACCCCACCCTAGCACGACCATACCCCCGCACGACCACACCCCAGCACGACCAGACCCCAGCACGACCCCACCCCAGCACGACCCCACCCCAGCACGACCCCACCCTAGCACGACCACACCCCAGCACGACCACACCCCAGCACGACCACACCCCAGCACGACCCCACCCCAGCACGACCCCACCCTAGCACGACCACACCCCAGCACGACCACACCCCAGCACGACCACACCCCAGCACGACCCCACCCCAGCACGACCCCACCACAGCACGACCACCCCCCAGCACGACCACACCCCAGCACGACCACACCCCAGCACGACCCCACCCCAGCAAGACCACACCCCAGCACGACCACACCCCAGCACGACCTCACCACAGCACGACCACATTCCAGCACGACCACGCCCCAGCACGACCACGCCCCAGCACGACCACGCCCCAGCACGACCACCCCCCAGCACGACCACCCCCCTAGCACGACCACCCCCAAGCACGACCACCCCCCAGCACGACCACACCCCAGCACGACCACACCCCAACACGACCATACTCCAGCACGACCACACCCAGCACGACCACACCCAGTCGCACCCCCGTGGAATGTTTCGTGGGGTGTCTGGTTGAGTGGTTGCCTGTTCGTGGGGTGTCTCGTGGAATGTTTCACGGGGTGTCTCGTGGAATGTTTCGTGAGGTGTCTCGTGGGTGGTTTCGTGAGGTGTCTCCTAGGATGTTTCGCGGGGTGTCTCGTGGGATGTTTCGTGAGGTGTCGCCCAGTTGGATATCGTGAAAACGTGACCATGCTGCACATGTCTATATCCCTTTCCGGGTTCGTGGGTCCATCATGTTCAGAATTTGTTGAGGATGTCTCGAGCGAAACGCTTGTTTTGTGTGATAGATTGTCTTCTCCTGGGGGCCAGAATTCAGAGGATCTCTGAAGTAAAATGCTTGTTTTCACGTGCCCAGGTCTTGAGGATGTCTCGAGCGAGACGCTTGGTTTCACGCCTCCAGGTGGCCCAGACAGATGTCTAGCATGAGGATTTGTTGAGGATGTCTCGAACCAGAGGCTTGTTTTCACGTGTCCAGGTCGCCCAGGCGGATTTCTAGCATGAGCATTTGTTGAGGATGTCTCGAGCGAGACGCTTGTTTGCACGTGTCCAGGTTGCCCAGGCGGATGTCTAGCATGAGGATGTGCTGACAATGTCTTGAGCGAAACGCGTGTTTTCACGTGTCCAGGTCGCCCAGGGACAGCACAGCCCTCGGCACGGTACATCAATATCGATACCTTTAGCATTGCAGCCTGGCATGTTGCCTGGCACGTTCCGCGGAGCGTCCCGTGGCGAGTCCCCCTGGGACGTCGCGCGGTGCACGTCCATTGTCACGTTCCGTAGCGCGTCCCCTTGGCACGTCCCACGGTGCGTGCCCATGGCACGTCCCCTGGCACGTCGCCTGGCGCGACCCTTGGGACGTTCCGCGGCGCGTCCTCTTGGCATGTTCCCTCTGTCGATTAGTTCTGGGACAGCTACCATCTGCTCAGGCAGCTCGAGCTTACGATCCAGATCAGTTCGGTGAGGACTCGGATGCCAGGGAGGACTCGATCCACAACGCTATACAGAGCACAATCGCGGAGGGCCGCCGACCAGTTCAGCCACGGCGCAAAACAGCCACAGCCGTCGGCACGGTACATCAAGATCGATACACTCAACTTTGCACCTTGGCACGTTCCTTGGCGCGTTCCGTGGCGAGTCTACCTGGCACGTCGCGCGGCGCGTCCCCTGGCACGTCCCTCGGCACGTCCATTGGCACGTTCCGTAGCGCGTCCCCTTGGCACGTCCCGCGGTGCGTGCCCATGGCACGTCCCCTGGCACGTCGCCTGGCGCGTCCCTTGGGACGGTCCGCGGCGCGTCCTCCTGGCATGTTCCCTCTGTCGATTAGTTCTGGGGCAGCTACCATCTGCTCAGGCAGCTCGAGCTTACGCTCCAGATCAGTTCGGTGAGGACTCGGATGCCAGGGAGGACTCGATCCACAACGCTATACAGAGCACAATCGCGGCATGGCACATCGCTGTTCAGCACGGCGTAGCACAGCACAGCCCTCGGCACAGTACATCATCATCGATACATTCAGCATTGCATGTGCCCGTCGCCCAATCAGGTGTCTTTGAAATGTTGCAATGCATTACATTTCTAGATTCCTTTCCGGGTTCGTGGGTCGATCATGTTCCCGGAAAGGGCAAAGGCCCAGGGTTCTCTTTTAGTATGTAAACATGTCCCCGGTGCCCAACTTGAAGGAGGCCGGCGAAATTTTTCCCTGATAAATATCGAGGTCGAAGGAGGCCGGCGAAATTATGTTTGAGGATGTCTCGAGCGAAACGCTTGTTTTTCAGAATTTGTTGAGGATGTCTCGAGCGAAACGCTGGTTTTGCAGAGTTGGGGGATGTCTCGAGCGAAACGCTTGCTTTTAAGAATTTGTTGAGGATGTCTCGAGCGAAACGCTGGTTTTGCAGAGTTGGGGGGGGGGGGGGGGGGGGGGGGGACCGCGACGCCGGGGAAAAGCGCCCCCGCGCGAAGGATTTCGATAATGTCTCGACTAATTCGTTTGTTTTTGTACGATTTCCTGGAATTTGGCAGGATGTCTCGAGCGAAATGCACGACCCCACCCTAGCACGACCATACCCCAGCACGACCACACCCCAGCACGACCAGACCCCAGCACGACCCCACCCCAGCACGACCCCAACCCAGCACGACCATACCCCAGCACGACCACACCCCAGCACGACCCGACCCCAGCACGACCCTACCCCAGCAAGACCACACCCCAGCACGACCACACCCCAGCACGACCTCACCACAGCACGACCACACCCCAGCACGACCACGCCCCAGCACGACCACGCCCCAGCACGAACACGCCTCAGCACGACCACCCCCCAGCACGACCACCCCCCCAGCACGACCACTCCCCAGCACGACCACCCCCCAGCACGACCACACCCCAGCACGACCACTCCCCCGCACGACCACACCCAGCACGACCACACCAGTCGCACCCCCGTGGAATGTTTCGCTGCGTGGTCTGGTTGAGTGGTTGCCTGTTCGTGGGGTGTCTCGTGGAATGTTTTACGGGGTGTCTCGTGGAATGTTTCGTGAGGTGTCTCGTGGAATGTTTCGTGAGGTGTCTCGTGGGATGTTTCGCGGGGTGTCTCGTGGGATGTTTCGTGAGATGTCGCCCAGTTGGGTATCGTGAAAACGTGACCATGCTGCACATGTCTTTATCCCTTTCCGGGTTCGTGGGTCCATCATGTTCGCCCAAAATCCGCCTGTAAGGGGACAGGCCCGACCAAGGTATAGATATACGTCTCCAGCCAGGCCACGGGGGCGGACACGCCGATCCTAAACATAAGCTTGCACAGCATAAGCATAACCCTGCAGAGCTTCGCGCAGATCTCTTGGACCGGCGCTGGACCGCCGTGCCGCTGGCCCTCCCTGAGATCCCAGCGTCTCGTTTGTTGTTCGCGCCAGGCGTCTCTGCCCAGGCTTGGACCCCAGGACCTCACGGATCGATCGGGCTCGAGAAGTGCCGCAGAAAGACAGGATCTAAGGGTTCGGGCCGTGATCTTTCGCGACCTCGCAACTTTCCGCACGTCGGATGTCAGCGACCCTCGTCCTCCTTCCCAAGTTCGAGGATGGCAGGGCTCGTTTCGATTCTTCCGACTCGATTCGATTCGACCTCGATGGCTTCCGATTCCGATTCGATTCGATTTGGGATCCCGAGTTGAGGTCCGATTCCTCATTGGAGGCACACGTTCCCCGACTCGGCTGCCAATGTCCGCCGATTCCACGTTCCCCGACTCGGCTGCCGATTGCCACCGACCCGATTCGTTCCGATCGCCGATCCGACCTATCCTGTCGATTCGAATCTGGGCCCTCCTGGAGGGAGGGCTTCTCACGCTTTCGTAGCTTCCCGCAGGCTTTCGTCCGGTCTCCGCGTGTTTTTTTTTCCGGCAGCTGCGCCCCGCGTGGGAGCGACATCTAAGGTTATGTCGGGCCTGTCCCCCCCATACAGAGGGATTTTCGACGAATAATAGGAAATACCCCAAACACACACCAAAAAGGTCAAACAATAATCAAACATAGTCCCCAGACTATTCTTGGACTATTTTTTGGCCATCTTTGGGGTATCTTTTATTTTTCGTCGAACATCCCCCTGTGGGGGGGACAGGCCCGACATGCATCTTCAGGGCAGCGGCCCGAGCACGCCCGAGGCCCGAGCCCTGTCG
>CAUYUJ010018472.1:125770-133270 GCA_963575745.1 Prorocentrum cordatum
TTCCTTGGTGCGTTCCGTGGTGAGTCCACCTGCACTTCGCGCGGCGCGTCCCCTGGCACGTCCCGCGGCACGTCCTTGGCACGTTCCGTAGCGCGTCCCCTTGGCACGTCCTGCGGTGCGTGCCCATGGCACGTCCCCTGGCAGGTCGCCTGGCGCGTCCCTTGGGTCGTTCCACGGCGCGTCCTCCTGGCATGTCCCCTCTGTTGGTTAGTTCTGGGGCAGCTACCATCTGCTCAGGCAGCTCGAGCTTAAGATCCAGATCAGTTCGGTCAGGACTCGGATGTCAGGGAGGACTTGATCCACACCGCTATATAGAGCACACTCGCGGCATGGCACATCGCAGTTCAGCACGGGGTAGCACAGCACAGCCCTCGGCACAGTACATCAAGATCGATACATTCAGCATTGCATTTGCCCGTCGCCCACTCAGGTGTCTTTGAAACGTCGCCATGCCTTACATTTCTATATTCCTTTCCGGGTTCGTGGGTCGATCATGTTTTTACATAGTTTCTTGAGGATGTCTCGAGGGAAACGCAGGTTTTGCAGAATTTGGGGTTGTCTCGAGCGGGGGCTTCGTGGGGGGCCAGAATTCAGAGGATGTCTCAGGCGAAATGCTTGTTTTCGTGTCTCGCTCGCAGGAATTCCAAGGATGTCTCGCGCGTGCCGCGTCCCGCGCGCAGGAATTTTGGGGGTGTCTCGACTAATTCGTTTGTTTTGCCAGGATGTCCTTGGATTTTGACCGGATGTTTTTAGCGAAACGCTTGTTCCCGGAAAGGGCCTGAGCCCAGGGTTGTCTTTTAGTTGGTTTCCCCCCGGTTTTGACGGCTGTAGGGCCGGCGAATTTTTCCCGGAAAGGGCATGAGCCCAGGGTTCTCTTTTAGTTGGTAAACCTGTCCCCCGGTGCCAACTTGAGGGAGGCCGGCGAATTTTTTCCCTGATAAATAACGAGGTCGAAGGAGGCCGGCGAATTATAATTTGAGGATGTCTCGAGCGAAACGCTTGTTTTTCAGAATTTCTTGAGGATGTCTCGAGCGAAACGCTGGTTTTGCAGAGTTGAGGATGTCTCGAGCGAAACGCTTGTTTTCAGAATTTGCTGAGGATGTCTCAAGCGAAACGCTGGTTTTGCAGAGCCGACCGCGACACGGAAAAGCGCTCCTCGCGCAGGAATTCCGAGGATGTCTCGACTAATTCGTTTGTTTTTGTGCGATTTCCTGGAATTTTGGCAGGATGTCTCGAGCGAAATGCACGACCCCACCGCACGACCACGCCCCAGCACGACCACACCCCAGCACGAACACACCTCAGCACGACCACACCCCAGCACGACCACACCCCAGCACGACCACACCCCAGCACGACCACACCCCAGCACGACCACACCCTAGCAAGACCACACCCCAGCACGACCACACCCCAGCACGACCTCACCACAGCACGACCACACCCCAGCACGACCACGCCCCAGCACGACCACGCCCCCGCACGACCACGCCCCCGCACGACCACGCCCCAGCACGACCTACGGCCCCAGACGACCACGCCACCAGCACGACCACCCACAGCAACGACACCCCCCATCAACGACCACCCACCCTCACGACCACACCCCAGCACGACCCTCCCCCAGCACGACCACACCCCAGCACGACCACTCCCCAGCACGACCACACCCCAGCACGACCACACCCCAGCACGACCACACCCAGTCGCACCCCCGTGGAATGTTTCGTTGCGTGTCTGGTTGAGTGGTTGCCTGTTCGTGGGGTGTCTCGTGGAATGTTTCACGGGGTGTCTCGTGGAATGTTTCGTGAGGTGTCTCGTGGAATGTTTCGTGAGGTGTCTCGTGGGATGTTTCGCGGGGTGTCTCGTGGGATGTTTCGTGAGATGTCGCCCAGTTGGGTATCGTGAAAACGTGACCATGCTGCACATTTCTTTATCCCTTTCCGGGTTCGTGGGTCCATCATGTTTTTTGCGATAAATAACAGGGTCGCGTAGGCCGCGAATTAAACATTGAGATGTCTCAAGAGCGAAACGCTAGTTTTCCCGGGGGGGAAAGTGCGTGGGCCCAGGGTTCTCTTTTAGTACGACTAAACTGTCCCCCGTGCCAACTTGAGGGAGGCCGGCGAATTTTTTCCCTGATAAATAACGAGGTCGAAGGAGGCCGGCGAATTAAAATTTGAGGATGTCTCGAGCGAAACGATTGTTTTTCAGAATTTCTTGAGGATGTCTCGAGCGAAACGCTGGTTTTGCAGAGTTGAGGAGGTCTCGAGCGAAACGCTTGTTTTCAGAATTTGCTGAGGATGTCTCAAGCGAAACGCTGGTTTTGCAGAGCCGACCGCGACGCGGAAAAGCGCTCCTCGCGCCGGAATTCCGAGGAATTCTCGACTAATTCGTTTTGTTTATTGTGCTGATTTCCTGGAATTTTGCAGGATGTCTCGAGCGAAATGGGCAAGAAACGACCCCACCCTAGCACTACGGTACACGGAGTATACGAACACCATACCCCAGCAACGACCACACCCCAGCACGACCACAACCCAGCACGACCCACCCCACACTACCCCACCCCAGCACACCCACCCTAGCACGCACTAACACCCCAGCACGCCCACACCCCAGCACGATCCATACCAAAGAAAAGAAAGAAAGCACGACCCCACCCCACCACGCCCCACCCTAGCACGACCATACCCGAGCACGACCACACCCCAGCACGACCACACCCCAGCACGACCCCACCCCAGCACGACCCCACCCCAACACGACCACACCCCAGCACGACCACACCCCAGCACGACCCCACCCCAGCACGACCCCACCCAGCAAGACCACACCCCAGCACGACCACACCCCAGCACGACCTCACCACAGCACGACCACACCCCAGCACGACCACGCCCCAGCACGACCACGCCCCAGCACGACCACGCCCCAGCACAACCACCCCCCCGCACGACCCCCCCCCCAGCACGACCACACCCCAGCACGACCACCCCCCAGCACGACCACACCCCAGCACGACCACACCCCAACACGACCATACTCCAGCACGACCACACCCCAGCACGACCACACCCAGTCGCACCCCCGTGGAATGTTTCGTGGGGTGTCTGGTTGAGTGGTTGCCTGTTCGTGGGGTGTCTCGTGGAATGTTTCACGGGGTGTCTCGTGGAATGTTTCGTGAGGTGTCTCGTGGGTTGTTTCGTGAGGTGTCTCCTGGGATGTTTCGCGGGGTGTCTCGTGGGATGTTTCGTGAGGTGTCGCCCAGTTGGATATCGTGAAAACGTGACCATGCTGCACATGTCTATATCCCTTTCCGGGTTCGTGGGTCCATCATGTTCAGAATTTGTTGAGGATGTCTCGAGCGAAACGCTTGTTTTGTGTGATAGATTGTCTTCTCCTGGGGGCCAGAATTCAGAGGATCTCTGAAGTAAAATGCTTGTTTTCACGTGCCCAGGTCTTGAGGATGTCTCGAGCGAGACGCTTGGTTTCACGCCTCCAGGTGGCCCAGACAGATGTCTAGCATGAGGATTTGTTGAGGATGTCTCGAACCAGAGGCTTGTTTTCACGTGTCCAGGTCGCCCAGGCGGATGTCTAGCATGAGCATTTGTTGAGGATGTCTCGAGCGAGACGCTTGTTTGCACGTGTCCAGGTTGCCCAGGCGGATGTCTAGCATGAGGATGTGCTGACAACGTCTTGAGCGAAACTGGTGTTTTCACGTGTCCAGGTCGCCCAGGCACAGCACAGCCCTCGGCACGGTACATCAATATCGATACCCTTAGCATTGCAGCCTGGCATGTTGCCTGGCACGTTCCGCGGAGCGTCCCGTGGCGAGTCCCCCTGGCACGTCCCTCGGCACGTCCATTGGCACGTTCCGTAGCGCGTCCCCTTGGCACGTCCCGCGGTGCGTGCCCATGGCACGTCCCCTGGCACGTCGCCTGGCGCGTCCCTTGGGACGTTCCGCGGCGCGTCCTCCTGGCATGTTCCCTCTGTCGATTAGTTCTGGGGCAGCTACCATCTGCTCAGGCAGCTCGAGCTTACGATCCAGATCAGTTCGGTGAGGACTCGGATGCCAGGGAGGACTCGATCCACAACGCTATATAGAGCACAATCGCGGCATGGCACATCGCAGTTCAGCACGGCCCAGCACAGCACAGCCGTCGGCACGGTACATCAAGATCGATACACTCAACTATGCACCTTGGCACGTTCCTTGGCGCGTTCCGTGGCGAGTCCACCTGGCACGTCGCGCGGCGCGTCCCCTGGCACGTCCCTCGGCACGTCCATCGGCACGTTCCGTAGCGCGTCCCCTTGGCACGTCCCGCGGTGCGTGCCCATGGCACGTCCCCTGGCACGTCGCCTGGCGCGTCCCTTGGGACGTTCCGCGGCGCGTCCTCCTGGCATGTTCCCTCTGTCGATTTACCATCTGCTCAGGCAGCTCGAGCTTACGCTCCGGATCAGTTCGGTGAGGACTCGGATGCCAGGGAGGACTCGATCCACAACGCTATACAGAGCACAATCGCGGCATGGCACATCGCAGTTCAGCACGGCGTAGCACAGCACAGCCCTCGGCACAGTACATCATCATCGATACATTCAGCATTGCATGTGCCCGTCGCCCAATCAGGTGTCTTTGAAATGTTGCAATGCATTACATTTCTAGATTCCTTTCCGGGTTCGTGGGTCGATCATGTTCCCGGAAAGGGCAAAGGCCCAGGGTTCTCTTTTAGTATGTAAACATGTCCCCGGTGCCCAACTTGAAGGAGGCCGGCGAAATTTTTCCCTGATAAATATCGAGGTCGAAGGAGGCCGGCGAAATTATGTTTGAGGATGTCTCGAGCGAAACGCTTGTTTTTCAGAATTTGTTGAGGATGTCTCGAGCGAAACGCTGGTTTTGCAGAGTTGGGGATGTCTCGAGCGAAACGCTTGCTCCGCAGAGTTTGCCGAGGATGTCTCGAGCGAAACGCTGGTTTTGCAGAGCCGACCGCGACGCGGAAAAGCGCCCCGCGCGAAGGAATTTCGATGATGTCTCGACTAATTCGTTTGTTTTTGTACGATTTCCTGGAATTTTGGCAGGATGTCTCGAGCGAAATGCACGACCCCACCCTAGCACGACCATACCCCAGCACGACCACACCCCAGCACGACCAGACCCCAGCACGACCCCACCCCAGCACGACCCCACCCCAGCACGACCATACCCCAGCACGACCACACCCCAGCACGACCCGACCCCAGCACGACCCTACCGCAGCAAGACCACACCCCAGCACGACCACACCCCAGCACGACCTCACCACAGCACGACCACACCCCAGCACGACCACGCCCCAGCACGACCACGCCCCAGCACGACCACGCCTCAGCACGACCACCCCAGCACGACCACCCCCCCAGCACGACCACCCCCCAGCACGACCACCCCCCAGCACGACCACACCCCAGCACGACCACTCCCCAGCACGACCACACCCCAGCACGACCACACCCCAGCACGACCACACCCAGTCGCACCCCCGTGGAATGTTTCGTGGCGTGTCTGGTTGAGTGGTTGCCTGTTCGTGGGGTGTCTCGTGGAATGTTTCACGGGGTGTCTCGTGGAATGTTTCGTGAGGTGTCTCGTGGAATGTTTCGTGAGGTGTCTCGTGGGATGTTTCGCGGGGTGTCTCGTGGGATGTTTCGTGAGATGTCGCCCAGTTGGGTATCGTGAAAACGTGACCATGCTGCACATGTCTTTATCCCTTTCCGGGTTCGTGGGTCCATCATGTTCGCCCAAAATCCGCCTGTAAGGGGACAGGCCCGACCAAGGTATAGATATACGTCTCCAGCCAGGCCACGGGGGCGGACACGCCGATCCTAAACATAAGCTTGCACAGCATAAGCATAACCCTGCAGAGCTTCGCGCAGATCTCTTGGACCGGCGCTGGACCGCCGTGCCGCTGGCCCTCCCTGAGATCCCAGCGTCTCGTTTGTTGTTCGCGCCAGGCGTCTCTGCCCAGGCTTGGACCCCAGGACCTCACGGATCGATCGGGCTCGAGAAGTGCCGCAGAAAGACAGGATCTAAGGGTTCGGGCCGTGATCTTTCGCGACCTCGCAACTTTCCGCACGTCGGATGTCAGCGACCCTCGTCCTCCTTCCCAAGTTCGAGGATGGCAGGGCTCGTTTCGATTCTTCCGACTCGATTCGATTCGACCTCGATGGCTTCCGATTCCGATTCGATTCGATTTGGGATCCCGAGTTGAGGTCCGATTCCTCATTGGAGGCACACGTTCCCCGACTCGGCTGCCAATGTCCGCCGATTCCACGTTCCCCGACTCGGCTGCCGATTGCCACCGACCCGATTCGTTCCGATCGCCGATCCGACCTATCCTGTCGATTCGAATCTGGGCCCTCCTGGAGGGAGGGCTTCTCACGCTTTCGTAGCTTCCCGCAGGCTTTCGTCCGGTCTCCGCGTGTTTTTTTTTCCGGCAGCTGCGCCCCGCGTGGGAGCGACATCT
Organism: Prorocentrum cordatum; assembly: GCA_963575745.1. Classification (NCBI taxonomy): domain Eukaryota; class Dinophyceae; order Prorocentrales; family Prorocentraceae; genus Prorocentrum; species Prorocentrum cordatum. The sequence goes on from CAUYUJ010018472.1 coordinate 132,268, forward strand.
AAGGTTATGTCGGGCCTGTCCCCCCCATACAGAGGGATTTTCGACGAATAATAGGAAATACCCCAAACACACACCAAAAAGGTCAAACAATAATCAAACATAGTCCCCAGACTATTCTTGGACTATTTTTTGGCCATCTTTGGGGTATCTTTTATTTTTCGTCGAACATCCCCCTGTGGGGGGGACAGGCCCGACATGCATCTTCAGGGCAGCGGCCCGAGCACGCCCGAGGCCCGAGCTCTCTGTCGGGGGGGGAAGCACGCAGAGACACAGACACACGGGCGCTCGATGTCCGCTCTCACGGGAGCCGTGGGCGGCGACGCGGGAGCCAGCTCGTCCCGCGTTTGGACCGCCCTTCCTCCTGCGCCTCCTCGCCCTCTCTGCTCTCACTCGCCCCCCTTTCTCGTCCTCTTCGACCTTTTTGGGGCATGTTTGGGGTATCTTTCATTTTTCGTCGAACATCCCCCTGTGGGGGGACAGGCCCGACATGCATCTTCAGGGCAGCGGCCCGAGCACGCCCGAGGCCCGAGCCCTGTCGGGAAGGGAAGCACACACAGACACACAGACGCTCGCTGTCCGTTCGTGGGGGCCGCGGGCGGCGACGCGGAAGTTTAAGTCGGGCCTGTCCCCCTACCGGGGGATGGTCGACGAAAAGTAAGAGACACCCCCAAGCATAGTCGAAACGAACAGGACGCCCAATAAGAGATACCCCCAGAGTAAAAATAAGAGATATCCGGTCGGGAGGGGAAGCACACAGACACACGGACGCTCGATGTCCGCTCTCACGGGAGCCGTGGGCGGCGACGCGGAAGTTTAAGTCGGGCCTATCCCCCTACAGGGGGATGGTCGACAAAAATTAAAATATACCCCCAAACATAGTCAAAACATCGTCCAAGAATAGTCTGGCGGCTATTCTTGGACTATGCTTTGGCCTTTCTGGGGCATTTTTTGGGGTATGTTTTATTTTTCGTCGAAAATGCCCCTGTAGGGGGGCACGCCCGAC
>CAUYUJ010018472.1:138270-175770 GCA_963575745.1 Prorocentrum cordatum
ACCCCCTGCGGCACAGCGTAGTTGCTGATGACATCGGGCTCTAATTTCACCTCCCACTTCTCGCAGGATGGAGTCCGAGCCGCCTGTCCCTTTTGCCTTCACCCTGAGCCTGCTGCCCTAGCTCGCCCGTGTCGCACACGCTGTTCCCAGCGCTGTTACTGACCAGCTCGGGCTCCAGCTTCGCCTCCCACTTCTCGCAGTGTAGCGGCGGATAGCTGATGATATCGGGCTCCATCTTCGTTTTCCTGCTCTTGTTGAGTATCGGCAGCGCCTGCTTCTACTGCTCGCCTGTCTCGCACGCGCTGTGCGCAGCGTTGTCGCCGTCTCGTTCTGGTTCCAGCCGAGAACTGTAGCTGATGGCGTCGGGCTTTTGCTTCGCCTTCCACCGCTCGTTGAGTAGCGCCATAGCCTGCTGCCACTGCCCGCCCTTATCGCACACGTTTTGCACGGCGGAGTAGACTACCACCTTGGGCCCCTGCTTCGCCTCTCACTTCCCGCACACGCTGTTCCCAGCGCTATTAGTGACTAGTTCGGGCTCCCGCTTCGCCTCCCGCTTCTTGCAGGATGAGGTCTCGGCTTTTCCGGTCGTACTGATCCCAGGTTTGTAAGTGATGACGTCGGGCTTTCTCTTCACATTCGCCTTCTCGTCGAGTAGCGCCAGAGCTTGCTGCCTTTGCTCGCCTTTCTCACGTGATGCGAGGCCGCCGTTGGGTGTGCCCTGATCCCAGCGCTGATACTGATGACATTGGGCTCGTCCTTCGCCGTCCCCTCGCTCACGCCCGCAGTGACTGTTTGTCGTCGCCGCGCTGCAGCTGCTGACGTTGGGCTCGTCCTTGGCCGTCCCGTCGCCTTCGTGCTCGATGCTCGTCGTCGTCGTCGCCTTGTAGCTGATTGCATCGGGCTCGTCCCTCGCCGTCGCCGCTCGTCCTTCGCCGTGGCCAGCGCTGTGGCTAATGACATCGGGCTCGGACTTCACCTCCCGCTGTTCGCAGCTCGGTGTCGGGCCACCGCTCTCCCTGAGCCCAGCGTTGCCACTGCTGGTGCTCAAGCTTCGCCTGGCCACCGCTGTTGTGGCTGCTGGCGTTGGGTTCCGCTCCTTCTCTTGCGCACTTGCCGTTCACGTCATAGGTGAACAGGATCTGCATTCCGATATCATCTGGTGACCTGAGCTCAGCCTGGAGGGTCATCCGCACCGCGCGTCCTTGATTGCAAGGCGTGAGGGGGGGGGGGAGAAAACGACGGAGGAGAAACGAGGACGTCATCGTGCGCGCGTGCCTCGGCGGGTCTTAGTCCCAGCGCTGCTGCTGCGGACGCGGGGACCCACGATTCTTGATGGCTGATCAACCGCAATGTCACTCCCGAGTTGGCGGCTGATAGTCCAGGCCCTTCCTTCCCCGAGAGGAATGGCTGAGGAGGGAGGAAGGAGGAGGGAGGAGGGAGAAAAAGAGGAGGAGGAGGACGGAGCAGGCAGGAGGAGGATGATGCAGAGGAGGAGGAGGATCAGGAAGAGGAGAAGGAGTATGCAGCAGCTCGTTCCTCGCAGGACTCCACGCCAGAGACCCTCGCCACCTTCGACGCGCCGTCATCCACGGGGCGCTCGGTCAGCGAGGACCGCCTGGCCACATCCACGCCACCCCGCTCCCGCCCGGCATCTACCAGATCCGTTCCTCACCCGCTTTGCCCTTCCGCCCTCCCCGTTCTCAAACATGATGAGCCGCCCAAAGATGTTCTTCAGGCGTACGTAGTTGGCGCCAAGTCTATCTACGATACCATGCAGAAGGAGGGCAACGCGTGCGCGAGGGATCGCCAGGCGGCGATCGATTTAGCCATCATCTGCGAGTCCCTTGAGGAGACTGGCGGAACGGTCCGCCGGATTCTCCATGGACGCGCGCCAGTAAGTTGTTTGTCCAAAGAGGACGCGACGAAGCGAAATGCTGCTCTATTCGATTTCGTGGCCCATGGGAAGCTAGTCCTCGTAGACGAGACCTCGGAGGTTGAGAGACGCAAGGCTTCCCCCGAGCCCCCGAGCTGAAGAATCGTTTCCTCTCGGCCTCCCCGGAAGAGATGTCTCGCTTCAGACATCAGGCATTGGGCTTCCAGGTTTATCTTCCTGGATTTCTGGATCCTGGTTGGTGGTGGTAGTGGTGGTTCCTCCTTCCCTTTCTCTCCCCTATCCTCTAATGCTTCCTTTTCTCGTTTCCAGAATGTGTCATTCCTAACGCAGGTTTGTCGATTATTGTTAAGTTGTGCGTTTCCCGTAGGGAAATGCTATACCTAGGAAAAATTGAACGATTGCAACTGTCGTCCCCATTTGGGTGACAGGTTCAGCACGCTGGAGAGCTTTCCCTTGCGAGCCCTGACAGGCAGGGCAAATTACTGGCCGTACTCCGTCTTTCGGGGGTACAAAGCCATCGTGTCTAATCTATGGGGCGTGAAAACGACCACAGCCACCGCTCCTCTGTTGTTGCCGCCTTCCAGCCCGCAGAAACAAAGCAGTGGCTGTGGTCATTTTCGTTGAGCGTGGCACCAGGGAAATGACCACAGCCACTGCTTCTTTTTCGGCCGGCCGGAAGGTGGCGCAAACAAGAGGCAGTGGCTGTGGTCATTTTCCAGTCCCGCATAATCCGAGGCGCGGTTGCTTGAGAGCATCCCGAGGCCGGAACGCCGCCGAGGACCGACGAAAATTGACGACAATTCCTTGGATATCGAACCCGACAGGCTCCTGCACTTCGTCGAGGTGGAGGAGGGCGAGGCCCTTATCCTCCGACCCAAGTAGCCCGTCGCCCCCCCCCCCCTCCTCCTCCTCCTCCTCCTCCTCCTCCTCCTCCTCCTCCTCCTCCTCCTCCTCCTCCTCCTCCTCCTCCTCTCCTCCTCCTCCTCCTCCTCCTCCTCCTCCTCCTCCTCCTCCTCCTCCTCCTCCTCCTCCTCCTCCTCCTCCTCCTCCTCCTCCTCCTCCTCCTCCCCCCGCCCCCCAGGAGGCGAGGATCGTCAGGGACCTGCACCGCGAGACCCTCACGGCTGCCTCCACGGCCGAAAGGCTCCTGGCGGTCGAGCGCGACGGGGCAGGCCCGGCCGCCTGCTTCGCGTCCCGCCAGCCCTTGGCCTGCCGCCAGCGCGGTCGCCGCCGTCTGCTTTTGCTCCTCGCCCGTTGAGGAGGAGGAGGAGGAGGAGGAGGAGGAGGAGGAGGAGGAGGAGGAGGGGGAGGAGGAGGAGGAGGTGCCTCAAGTCGGGCGTGCCCCTCTACAGGAGGAATATTCGAAGATAGTCGAAGATTAGTCTGGGGACGATCTTTCGATTATTGTTTGACCCTTTGGGGAATATGTTCGACTATTGTTTCCTTCTCGTCCAAAATACCCCTGTAGGAGGACGCGCCCGACCTGACCGTGGTCTCCCTCTCCGTCGCCGCGCGGCAATGACTGCTTGGATCAGGCGGCGCTGGCGCGGATGGCCGCCGTCGACTCGCGAGGATGCTCTTCCACGAGCTGACGGTGCCCACGGGGCTCGTCTTGGGCGTCCGGTCGTGCTCCGACCCCCCCCCCTCCCTCGCCGCAGCACACCTACGACGGGTCCAGCCCCCCTCCTCGTCGTGCAGAGGCGGCGGCGGGGAGGTTCCTCGCAGCGTTCGGCTCCCGCGGGGTTTTCGGCCCCCGCGGGGGGCTTCTTCGCAGTTTTTCGGTTCCCCCTGGGCCCCGGACCCCGTCGAAAAACGATCGGGGCTCGAACAATTGTCTCGATGGAGGGGTCTGACTCGACCTCGGTCGGCATGTGTTCTGTGGCGCTATACTCGGGACGACCAAGCCGGTCCTGGGGTTGGGGTCTGGACCTCCGTTGGTCTGCGTCGAGGCGTTGGCTCGTGTTCCATCTCTGCGCTGCGCGCCCGTGCGCGCCCCGGAGCGTTCCGACCCCCCGCCTGGCGGGGTGGCGCCGGCGGCGGGGTTTGGCCTGGCCTTCGATCCCCGACGCCTCTCTTCCCTGGGCGGGGCGCGACTGCTGTTTCCCCCCCGCGCAGGGTGGGACGCTCGGCGGGGAAAGTTCGGGGGGTGTCAGACTCAAGCAGTGGCGGAGCGTCCTGGCTCACCCATAGGCCTACCAGGGAATGTTCTAAGAACCTGTTGTGGTTTGCACGGCATGTTCTCAGAACACTTCTGGCTGAGACAGTCGTGGTTTAACACATCGGGCTTGTATGTTCTACGAACACTGGCTTTGCTTTTGGAACATGTTGGGGTTGTGAGAACATGTCGTGGTAGGCCTATGGGAATGCCGGGACGGTCGGTCCCTGGTCCACAGACAGGGGCGCTGCTCCCAGGGTCCGCTGGCAAGCTGGGTCCGCAGTGGAGGCGGCACGCCCGTCCGCGCGTGCACACCCGGCCAGCGCGGCAGTGCCCCTCTTGGGCTCCAGGAACATATTGTGGTAGGCCTATGGGAGGAAAGACAGGTCTACTCTGTAAGAACGGTTTTTTGAAGGCAGATCTGCCTTCAAGAAAGAACGGCTTTTTGAAGGCAGATCCGTAAGAACGGTCTTTTGAAGGCAGATCTGCCTTCAGAAAACCGTTCTTACAGGATTGAAGGCGGATCTGCCTTCAAAAAACCGTTCTTACAGTGCGGGGACGGTCGGCCCCTGCTCCACGGACCGGGGCGCTGCTCCCAGGGGCCCGCTGGCAAGCTGAGTGCCCGCAGTGGAGGCGGCACGCCCGTGGTCGCCCGGGCCCCAGGAGAGCGGCACCGCGCGTGCACGTCCGGCCAGCGCGGCAGTGCCCCTCTTGGGGGGCGGCGCAGGTGCCTGGAACAACATATCCCTATCCCTATGCTGGGCATCTCCTCATCACGATGCCAATCTCAGGGATTCCCTCATTTTTTGAGGGCGCATCCCTAAGATCGTCATCGCTTTTTTTTGGCGTGTCAATCTTAGGGACAGGGATAAGTTCGAGGCTGGTGAATGTCATTTGCAGATGAATGCCGCGTCGCGCGTTCTGAAGTGAAATTGGGCGTGGGCTTGTCGCCGCCGGCTTTGGGGCAGTCCGGGATGTAGCCAGCTTTCGGTGGCCCAGCGCTCACAGAAGGGCCAACGTTCCAGCGCACTGTCAAACACACAGCCCCGCAATCGCGGACAGCGGTGAGCAGGCGCTTGGGTTGCCTTGCCAAGGCTGCGAGGATTGAGCGCTACTGTGCAGAAGCCAGCCGTGCGCTATGATACGGAGCTGCCTCGGGCAATTCTGCAATCGTGCCAGCGCAGCAATCTGGGTGGCAAGTATTCCAGTCTCGTAGCTCTGTTGGGGGCCTCTTCAGCTGTCTCGGAGAAGTTCTGGAGGCCTCTTGGGCCGTCTTGCGTCGGAAGCTCGAAACGGCGAGAACGCTAAAATCATCGAAAAGACAAGACAATCAATGGTGTTCGCCTTTCGGGGCCATCTTGGGAAGGCTCTCGGGGGCTTCTTTTGGCTCTCTTGGGGCCTCCTGGGCCCTCTCGGGGCGAAAGGCTTGACATGTCAGCCCGTGTTCACCCTCTTGGGGCCGTGTTGGGGCCCTCTTTGACATTCTTGGGCGCCTCTTGGGCCCTGCTGTAGCCCTGTTGGGCCGTCTTAGCGCCCTCTTGGGAGCCTCTTGGGTCGTCTTGGGACATTCGAGCACCCAAGGAGAATCAATGACTCTTGCCTCTCGGGACCCTCGTGGGAAGGCTCTTGGGGCTCGTCTTGGGACGCCTCGGCGGTCTCGTGGGCCGTCTCGAAGCCATCTTTGGGCCGCCCTTGAGGCCCCAAAGGTGGCCCATCCTGGAACGATCCTGGGCCACCTTGGAGGCATCTGCGCCTCGGCAGCGCGAACCTTGTTGTGTTTTGCTAGGGTTAAGTCGGGCCTGTCCCCCTACAGGGGGACTTTCGACGAACAATTAAAAATCCCAAATGGTAAAAACAAAAAAAAAAAAAAACGTTACTCAAAACATAGCCCCCAGATGATTGTTGGACTATTTTTTAGTATTTTCCAGCGGGGTGGTGCACGCAGTTGGGTGTTTCCAGGGGGGGGGGAGCTTGCAACATTACCTTTAAGTCGGGCCTGTCCCCCTACAGGGGGATTTTCGACGGAAAATAAAACATACTTCAAAAATAGTCAAATAATCCCAAGATAGTCTGGGGACAATGTTTTGAGTATTTGTGTTGCCTTTTTGGGTTTATGTTTGGGGTATTTTTTATTTGTCTTAGAAAATCCCCCTGTAGGGGGGCAGGCCCGACGTAATGCTAGGGGTTGTTGCCTCGGGAAGAAGGAGTGGTGCACGCAGCTGGGTGCTTCCAGGGGGGGGGGGTGCAACATCACCTATACGACCACCCTTCGGGTGAGAAGGAGGCAGGGCGGGGGGGAGAGGGAAATCCACTGACAGCAGCTGCGATGACTGTGATGGCGATGAGAGGGCGACACTGCACGAGGACGCTCACGGTGAGAATGAATAATGGTGATTGGAATGAAGGCGACACAGCCGCGATGGAGGTCACACTACATACATGCGACCTCGCATTCGACTCCACTCGACTGATCTCACCTCCGGTTTCACCATCGATCCCATTATCGATCTCAGCATCGATCTCACAATCGATCACGCCATCGATCGGAATATCGGTCTCACAAAGTATTTCAATTTCGATCTTACGATCGATCCCATCAACAGGTCCCACTAACGATCTCATAACGAGTGGTGTTCAGTACGAGCGGGACACCAGCGGAGCAACGTCGGGACATCATCGGAACACAAGCGGGCCACCGCCACCGCAACGGACATTACGGTCACGAATTCCGCCAGAACAACATGAAAGGCAAGTGGCAATGGCGGAGACGATATTAGGAACGATGACTCGCACTCTTTTCCCGGCAAGGGCTGGGGCCCAGGGTTCTCTTTTAGTTTTGTTGCCCCCAGTTTCGACTTGGAGCAGGCCAGCGAATTTCTGGTGAGATAAATAACGAGGTCCAAGAGGGCTGGCGAATTAAATAGTTGAGGATGTCCCGAGCGAAACGCTGGTTTTTTGAACTTCCGATCGATCAAACACATGGTAAAGTAAACATTGCTGTTCGTTGCGGATGTCTCTAGCGCAACGCTTGTTTTGCAGAATTGGTTGAGGACGTCTCGAGCGAAACGCTTGTTTTGTGCTATAGATGGTTCCTCTCCTGGGGATCAACATTCAGAGGATGTCTCAGGAAAAATGCTTGCTTTCAAGTGCCCAGGTCTTGATGATGTCTCGAGCAAGACGCCTGGTTTCACGTGTCCAGGTCGCCCAGGCGGATGTCTAGCATGAGGATGTGTGGAGAACGTCTCGAGCGAAACGCTTGTTTTCACTTGCCCACGTCGCCCAGGCGGAGGTCTAACATGAAGATGTGTGGAGGGTGTCTCATGCGAGACGCTTGCTTTCACGTGTCCAGGTCGCCCAGGCGGATATTTAGCATGAGGAGGTGTTGAGAACGTCTCGAGCGAAACGCTTGTTTTCACGTGCCCATGTCGTCCAGGCGGATGTCTAACATGAAGATGTTCGGAGGATGTCTCGAGCGAACCGCTCGTTTTCGCGTGTCCAGGTCGCCCAGGCGGATATCTAACATGAGGATATGTTGAGGATGTGTCGAGCGAAACGCTTCGTGTTACATGTCCAGGGCGCCCAGGCGGATATCTAGCATGAGGATGTGTTGAGGACGTCTCGAGCGAGACGCTTGCCTTCTCGTGTCTGGGTCGCCCAGGCGGATATCTAACCTGAGGATGTGTCGAGGATGTGTCGAGCGAAACGCCTCGTTTTACATGTCCAGGGCGCCCAGGCGGATGCCTGAGCATGAGGATGTGTTGAGGACGTCTCGAGCGAGACGCTTGCCTTCTCGTGTCTGGGTCGCCACCGCGGATGTCTAACATGAGGATGTGTCGAGGATGTGTCGAGCGAAACGCCTCGTTTTACATGTCCAGGGCGCCCAGGCGGATGCCTGAGCATGAGGATGTGTTGAGGACGTCTCGAGCGAGACGCTTGCCTTCCCGTGTCCGGGTCGCAACCGCGGATGCCCAGCAGGAGGATTTGTCGAGCACGTCTCGAGCGAGACGCCTGTCGCAGTGCAGGGTGCGTCGCCGTCCAGCCGCGCCCGTCCGTGGGGCGCGGCGCCCCATGGGCGCGCCCTGGCGCGCAACCCTGGCGGCGCGTCCCTTGCGGCGTTCTGGCGTGACGGGCCCTGGCACGTCCCCTCGCACGCCACTCGGCGTTGCACGTGCCCTGGCTCCTCCTCTGCCGCGCTTCCTGGCTCGCCCCCGGGCGTTTCCCCTGCCCGCCCCGCGGCGCGCCCCCTGCAGCGTCCCTTGGCATGGCGTCCTCTGGCCGCCCCATGGTGCGCGCCCTGGCACGTCCCGTGGCAGGTCCCTGACACGTCCCGGGCACGTCCCCTGCCTGATACGTCCCCTGACACGCCCCCTGTCGCATCCCCTACTTGGCGCGTCCGTGAGCCTGTGCCCCGTGTCGTTGAGACGGATTTGAGGCAGAGTTGATTGAACGTCCCGCACGTTTCCATTTCAACCAGCTCTGGTGCAGCTACCATGTGCTCCGACAGCTCGAGCTTAAGACCCAGATCAGTTCGGTCAGGACTCGGATGCAAAGGAGGGCTCGATCCGCAACGCTCTAGAGCACAATCGCGGCACGGCACGTCAGCAGTTCAGCACGGCGCAGCACAGCACAGCCCTTGGCACGGTGCATCAAGATCGAGAAACTCGGCATTGCAAATGCCCGTCGCCCACTCATGTGTCTTGGAAAGGTTGCCGTGCCTCACAATTCCGCATTCCTTTTTCCGGGCTCGTGGGCCGATCGTGTCTGGGACTTTGGGGCGGACGGTGAGTTGCCCGTGTTGTCGGCGGAGGAGGCAGGCGACGAGGGCGAGGAGGCGGAGGAGGATGAGTGCCAGCAGGAGGATCAGGACCAGTGCCAGGGCCAGCTCACTACCAGCCAGCATAAGCTCAGTGCCCTGTATGCGCTGTCGGGCGCTGCGAACTTGATGTGTGATTCCCCACATCCAGAGTGGGGTCTCTTGTTTTCTCTGGACACCCCGCGCAGGAACCAGAGCACACACTAGATCATCACCCACTCACTCACTCACTCACTCACTCACTCACTCACTCACTCACTCACTCACTCACTCACTCACTCACTCCCCCTCTCATTCGCTAGCTTGAACATGGGGGAAGTATCAGGCGGGAGGCTCGTCTGTGAGTAAAGTGCGAGGAAGTCTCAGGCGGGAGCCCTCTCCCTATGGGGCCCGCACTTCATGTTTTGAATCCGAGCGGGTCATCCTGGAACCTGTAACTGTCGTCATTTTTGGGCTCCTGAGGCCTGAGTATGAAGGTAGTATCAGGCGGGAGGCTCGTCTGTGAGTGAATTGCGAGGAAGTCTCAGGCGGGAGCCCCCTCCCTGTGGGGCCCGCACCTCGCGTTTTTCATCCGAGCGGGTCATCCGTCATCCTCGAACCTGTATTTGTCGTCACTTTTGGGCTCCTGAGGCCTGAATCTGGGGGAAGTATCCAGCGGGAGGCTCGTCTGTCAGTGAATTGTGAGGAAGTCTCAGGCGGGACACCCTCCCCTGTGGGGCCCGCATTTCATGTTTTTAATCCGAGCGGGTCATCCTCAACCCTGTAACCGTCGTCACTTTTGGGCTCCTGGGGGAAGTATCAGGCGAGAAGCTTCGTCTGTGAGTGAACTGTGAAGTCGCGGGCGGGAGCCCCCTCCCTATGCGCTCTTCAGAGTGCGATTCGCCCGACCCATTAGGTGAGGGGAAAGAGGAGGAACAGGAGGTGAGGACGACGACGGCGGCCGGGCGCAGGGGGAAACCCTTGCGTCCGTGCCGGGGTTGGTAACCCATCCTCCGTCGAAGCGGGGGCAGGGGGAAACCCTTGTCCCCGGGCTGGCGGTGGTAACCTATCGTCAGCCGAATCGGGGGCAGGGGGAAACCCTTGTCTCCGGGCTGGCAGTGGTAACCCATCGTCAGCCGAATCGGGCGCAGGGGGGAACCCTTCGGGCGGGGGGTGGTAACCCATCCTTGGCCGAATCGGGGGCAGGGGGGAACCCTTGTCTCTGGGCTGGCGGTGGTAACACATCGTCAGCCGAATCGGGCGCAGGGGGAAATCCTTGCGTCCGAGGTGCCTGCGGGGTTGTCCCAACGGCTTGCTCCCGCGCCCCATCGTCTCGCGCGGTTGCCCCAACGGCCTGGCCCGCGGGGTTGTCCCAACGGCCGCGCGTCGCGCTGGCCGAGGCGGCGACGGCGTCGAGGAAAATCGACGCGCGGGCTCTTGCAATAGACAATAGACAGGAGTAGAGGTGGTGGGTTACGAAACAAACAGCACGATGGCGAGGCAAGGGCGGGCAACGCGGGGAGCGGGTGAGGGCCCTGCGCCAGGGCGAGAATGAGAATTACGCAGAGCAGACATTAAGTGCGCTTCACTAGTCGCGAGGACGACAGCGAAGGTTGTTCAATCGCTTCGCTCATTCCGCCGGCCCATGTTGCATGATCGCTACTGCTTCGCCGTGGGCCCGGGGCCATTGTGGCGCCGCCGAGGAGGAAGAAGATGAGGATGGGGAAGGGGAGGGGAGGAGGAGGAGAGGATGAGAAGGAGAGGAGGAGGATGAAGATAAGTAGGAGGATGAGGAGGAGGAGGAGGAGGAAGAGGAAGGGGCGGAGGAGGAAGCCTCTCGTTGGCATCTTGTGTTGCTCTTGGGGCCAGACAGGGTCGTCGTCAAGATGCTTCTTTGGGAGGCCTCTTGGGGTCTTTTGAGAAGCCATTCGGGGGCGCCTTGGAGGCATTTTTGAAGCCTTCTGGGGGGGCCTCCTGGGGGCCTCCTGGGGCCTCTTGGGGGCCTCTTGGCGGCATCTTGGGGCCTCTTGGGGGCCTCTCGGGGCCTCCTGGGGCCCTCTTGGGGCGGAAGGCGCGAGGTTTCGGTTCGTGGTCCCCCTCTTGGGGCCGTCTTGGGGCCGTCTTGGGCCGTCTTGGGCGCCTTTTTTTGGCCGTCTCGGGGCCCTCTTGGGGCCTTCTTGAAAGCCTCTTGGCCCGTCTTGGGGCGCTCTTGGGGGCCGTCGTGGAGCATCGGATGGCCGAAAAGAGGACAAGACCCAAATCCTTCCAAAACCATAGTAACATTTATGATTTTGGCCTCTCGGGGCCCTCTTGTGAGGCGTCTTGGAGGCCACTTGGAGGCCTCTTGGGCCGTCTTGGGGTCATCATCGGCGTCTTGGAGCGCTCTTTGGGCGTCTCGGGGGCCCTTTGGGCAGTCTTGGGGGCCTCTTGGGGCTCTCTTGGCGCGCTCTTGGGGGCCTGAGAAGCCACACCCAGGAGGAAAACCATCTCTGGGTAGCAGTGGTCGGGCTGCGGTCGGGGTACTTTTCGCCGGGGGACCCCCAGGGGCCGCCCCGCGCGCGCGAACTTGAAATATTGTTAACCAGTTACCGGAGATCTTAGCACGCCTCTGGCCCGTTGGGCCGGCGAATTTCCAGATTAGCCGAATGGATTTTCATGTGGGGTCTTTTCCGTCTGAGTAATTGTTGTATTTTCGGGGTGCACGCCTACGGCACAGTTGATCGAGAATGTTAAAACCATGGAACAAAAAACAGCCCAAGGTCAATCAGTGATGTTGGCCTCCTCGAGGCCTTCCTGGAGCCCTCTCGGGGCGTCTTGGTGGCTTCTTGGGCCCTCTGGACGACCTTTTGGGCCGTCTTGGAGGCGTCTCGGGGCCATTTGGGCCATCCTGGCCGTCCTGGAGGCGCCTTCTGGTAGGCACATCCACCCGGGGCGGCAGATCGAAGACGCCCCCGGAGAATCACCGCAGCCCCCTTGCCATTTGGAGACGCCCACGCGATCGAAGTTTGGCCAAATTATTGGACCATCTGCTCCCCCAGTGAGGAGGAGGAAGAATAAGAGGAGGAGGAGGAGGAGGAGGAGGAGGAGGAGGAGGAGGAGGAGGAGGAGGAAGAATAAGAGAAGGAGGAGGAGGAGGAGAGGAGGAGGAGGAGGAGGAGGAGGAGGCATCTTGAGGCCCCCGTGCGGCCTCCTGGGGCCAGGGGGCCCTCCTGGAGGCGTCCTGGGGGCCTCCCAGAGGCCTCCCGGAGGCCTCCTGGAGCCCCCTGGGGGCAGCTTGGGGGCATCTTAGGGGGGCCACAGGGGGGACTCGAAGGGACCGCTTGCACTTCGGAGGCCGTCTTGGGGGCCTGTTGGGCCGTCTTAGGGCCCTCGTGGGCCGTCGTGCGGGCCTTTTTGAGGCTCTTGGGCCGTCTTGGGGCGAGCTCGTCTTGGGGTCTTGGGGACCTCTTGGGCCGTCTTGCGAACCTCTTTGGGGTCGTCTTGGCCGTCTTGGAGGCGTCTTGGGATCATCTTGGAGGCCATCCTGGAATCTTGGGTCATCTTGGCAGTCCTGGAGGCATCTTGGAGGTCATCTTGGGCCATCTTGGCCGTCTTGGAGGCGATTTAGGCCTAGCCTCCTGGGTTCTACGCGGCTTTTCGGGTGGCCGGCGGGTTAGGTCTAGACCGAATTAAAAACTTTCAAACAAGAACCAACACCATTCAGATATTTTGTACGCCGTGCACCGGCAAGCCATAGGGGCGACGGATCGAAGACGCTTACGGTGAATCACCGCCGGCCCCTGCCTTTTTGGAAGCGCCTGCGTGGCCGAAAGTTGGGTTTGAGCTTGGCCAGGTGGTTTCCAAGCTTTCGGGCCTCCTGGAGGACGTCTTGGAGGGGTCTTGGACCGTCTTGGAGGCCTCTGGCTGACCTTTTGAGCAGTCTTAGGCCATCTTGAGGCAATCTGGGGCCGTCTTGGGTGCATCTTGGGGCCGTCTTGGCCGTCTTGGAGGCCTTCTTGGCCGTCTTGGAGGCATCTTGGAGGCCATCTTGGCCGTCTTGGAGGCCATCTTGGGCGTCTCGGGGGCCTTTTTGGGCCGCCTTGGGACCTTCTTGGGGCCGTCTTGGGGGCCTCTTGGGCTGTCATGGGGCCATCTTGGAGGCCTCTTGGGCACTCTTGGGTCGATGTTGGGGGCCGCTTGGGCCGTCTTGGGCCGTCGGAGAGCTGAAAAGGAGCAGAAGCCACAATCCTTTAAACACCTAAGGCAATTCAATGATTTGGGCCCTTTCGGGCCTTCCTGGAAGACGTCTTGGAGGGGTCTTGGGCCGTCTTGGAGGCCTCTTGCGGGCCTACTGGGCCGTCTCAGGCCATATTGAGGGAATCTTGGGCAGTCTTGGGTGCATCTTCGGGCCATCTTCGCCGTCTTGACGGTCATCTTGGGCGCACTGGAGGCATCTTGGAGGCCATCTTCGCCGTCTTGGAGGCCATCTTGGGCGTCTTGGAGGCCTCTTGGGCCGTCTTGGGGCCTTCCTGGGTCATGGGGCCATCTTGGGGGCCTCTTGGGCGCTCTTGTCGATGTTGGGGGCCGCTTGGGCCGTCTTGGGCCGTGGGAGAGCTGAAAAGGAGCAGAAGCCGCAATCCTTGAAACACCTAAGGCAATTCAATGATTTGGGCCCTTTCGGGCCTTCCTGGAGGACGTCTTGGAGGGGTCTTGGGCTGTCTTGGGGGCCTCTTGCGGGCCTACTGGGCCGTCTCAGGCCATATTGAGGGAATCTTGGGCAGTCTTGGGTGCATCTTCGGACCATCTCCGCCGTCTTGACGGTCATCTTGGGCGCCCTGGAGGCATCTTGGAGCCCATCTTCGCCGTCTTGGAGGCCATCTTGGGCGTCTTGGAGGCCTCTTGGGCCGTCTTGGGGCCTTCCTGGGTCATGGGGCCATCTTGGGGGCCTCTTGGGCGCTCTTGTCGATGTTTGGGGCCGCTTTGGCCGTCTTGGGCCGTGGGAGAGCTGAAAAGGAGCAGAAGCCACAATCCTTTAAACACCTAAGGAGAATCAATGAGTTAAACCCTGTCAGGCTTTCCTGGAGGACGTCTTGGAGGGGTCTTGGGCCGTCTTGGAGGCCTCTTGCGGGCCTTTTGGGCAGTCTTGGGCCATCTTGAGGCCATCTTGGCCTTCTTGGAGGCCATCTTGGCCGTCTTGGAGGCATCTTGGAGGCCATCTTGGCCGTCTTGGAGGCCATCTGGGGCCGTCTTGGGGGCCTCTTGGGCACTCTTGGGGCCGTCTTGGGGGTCTCTTGGGCCGTCCTGGGGCCGTCTTGGAGGCTTCTTGGGCACTGTTGGGGCGATCTTGATGGTCTCTTGGGCAGCCTCGGGCCGTCGGAATCCGAAATGGAGGACAAGCCAAAATCCTTGAAACACCTCGGGAGAATCAATGATTTTGGCATCTTCGGGTCGTCCTTGAGGACCTCTTCAAGGCCTCTTGGGCCGCCTTGGAGGCCTCCAAGAGGCCTCTGGAGCAGTCTTGGGCCGTCTTAGGTGTTTCGTGTGCGAACTTGGAGGCATCCTGGACTGTCTTGGGCCGTCTTCGAGACCATCTTGGACCATCTTGGGCGAACTTGGAGGCCATCTTGGGCCATCTTGGCCATCTTGGAATGGAGCCGTCTGGAGGCGAAACACCCTTTGCAGCCACCTTTTGCGCGTCTCCGTGCGCCCTTCCGGGTGGCCGGCGGGACGGGCCGAAGCCCCAGGGGGAGTTCTTCTGGAAAAAGAACCAAAACCGACATCGAAAGGGTTTAGCACGCTGGGCACCCTTGTGGCAGGCCAATCAGAGGCGGCGGATCGAAGACGCCTACGGCGAATCACCGCCGCCCCCTGCCTTTTTGGAAGCGCCTATGTGGCCGAACGTTGAGGCCAGACCTGCCAAGCTATCGGACCACGTGTTCCCCGAATCGGTTTGGAAAGCCTTCGGGGAACACGTGGGCATCTTGAAGGTCATCTTGGCCGTCTTGGAGGCCTCTTGGGCAAGCTTTGGGCGATCTTTGGGGCTTTTTGGGCCGTCTCGGGCCAGCTTCGAGCCAACTTCGGCCATCTTGGTGGGTTCCTGGCACGTCTGAAGCCGTCGGAAGCCGTTTGGGGGGCCTCTATGGGCCGACTTGGGGCCCGCTTGGAATGCTCCAGGGCCGTCTTGGAGGCCATCTTGGGCGTCTGGGAGGCCATCTTGGGCGTGTTGGAGGCCTCTTGGGCCCTCTTGGGGCCCTCTAGGGGCCATCTTGGAGGCCACTTGGGCCATCATGGGGCTCTCTTGGGGGCCTCTTGGGCGATCTTGGGGGCTTCTTGGGCCGTCTTGAGCCGTCGGAGAGCCGAAAAGGCGCAAATGCCAAAATCCTTCAAAAACCAAGGGAAAATCAATGATTTTGGCCTCTTCGGACTCTCCTGGAGGACCTCTTGGAGGCCTCTTGGGCCGTCTGGGAGGCCTCTGGGGGGCCTCTTGGGCCGTCTTGGGCCGTCTTGGACTCTCTTGGGCCGTTTTGGAGGCCGTCTTGGACCATCTCGGGCGGACTTGGAGGCCATCTTGGGCCATCTTCGCGATTTTTTGAGGATGTCCCGAGCGAAACGGCCGTTGTTGGGCATTGACAGACGGATTTTCGGAAATTTACGGGTGGCCGGCGGGACGGGCCGAAGCCCACTGGGGAGTTCTTTTAGAAAAAGAACCAAAACCAAAACCTGAAATATCCAGCACGCCGTGCACCCCTGCAAGCAGGGGGCGGCGGATCCAGGCTTTCGGCCCATCCCGCCACCGTGCATAGGGCCCCTTGGGGCGATCTTGGGGATCTTGAGCCCTCCTGCAACGTCGGGATCTCGGAAAGGCGGGAACGCTAATCACCACCCACCAAACCGCCCCAACCCAACCCGAAGGCCTCAGTTTGCCCTCCAGTTCCAGTGGTGGGGGGGGGGTCGGGGAACATTGAAAAGGCACATGGAACCCGTACCCCCCCCCAACCCGAAAATCGGGCGAAATTCGGGTCTTCGAGTTGGGTTGGGGTGGTTTGGCAGGCAGTCAGCTAACATCGATCAAACATCTCGTAGGAGCATCCATGATTCGGGACTCTTGAGGCCTTCTCGGGAGGGCTCTCTTGAGGCATCCTGGCGGGCCCCTTTTGCCGCCAGGAGGCCATGCCGGGCATCCTGGAGCGCTCTGGGCAGACCCGGGGCAGTCGCTGGGACCGCCTTGGGCGCCGCCTGGGACCCTCATGTCAGAAGGGGAAAAAACACGCATAGACATAAGCAATCGTCGGTCCCCAGTAAAATATGGGGAAATATGGAAAATGGGGGGGAAGATGAGAACCCAGAAGAAATAAGAGAATAGGGGGAATCCTGGGATTTGTGTGTACTCATTTGTGTGTCCCAGGGCCCCTTTATCTTGGCCAGTCTGGGGGCCTTCTTGGCTCCGAAAAGTTATGCGAGAGCACGCCCCGGCATGCAGAAAGCCGCGGGAGAATCTGGCAATTTGGTGTCCGGACCTGTTCACACGCAGTTGTCAGGACTGAGGACGGATTGCTCAAGGGACTTTTAGGACACTCCCACTCGTGCCTCAGGGCACGGTGGCGGATTTGTTGGGTAAGTCAATGTGGGTGGTTCGGGTGGGTTGCGGGTGGGGTGGTGGGTTGGTCGTAGGTGATGCGCGGGTGTGTCGCGTGTGGGTTGCCTGTGGGTTGCGGGTGAGCCGCTGGTGGGTTGCGTGTGGGACGCGGATGAGTCGCGTCGCGGATGGGTCGCGGGTGGGTCGACGACGACAATGAAGAACAATAACATTGAATGACAATATTGTTATTGATAATCCGTAGGTCGCGCATTCTTCATCTACCATTTACCGAGCATTGCCGCTGTTTGTAGGAGTTCTTCATTTGATGGAAAAGTGAATCTGACCGCTGGCGTCTGGCTGTCAGCTAGGGGGTCAAATGACCGTGGGTGTTTGACCGACATGCGTACGGCGCGGAACAACTGTCAATCCGGACCACGTGCGCGCAGGAACGAAGCGACGTGTTCGGCAGCCTCCTGGCAATGTCGTTCCCAAACGTTTTGTGTATGTCGGTTGGCGTAATTATCGTTGTTGTCATTCTCACTGTCAGGGGGAGGAGGAGGAGGAGGAGGAGGAGGAGGAGGAGGAGGAGTGATTCTGACACCCTCCTCCGTGTACCTATTTTGGCTCAAGATGAAAAGAGATCTTGTTGCTAATCAACACATTATCTCATCATGGTAGCGTGAGCTGGCCACTCAGTTGCCAACCCACCAGGGCCTTGGCGCGCGCGGGCGCCACGGCGAGTTGGCAAGGCGCGTGGGCTGAGACCCGAGGCTGGAAGAGAGCGGCATCAGCCGCACCAAGCTCGGCAGCGGCCGGGCCACCGGCAGAAGCTGAGAGGAGACCACCGGCAGAGTCCGGGAGGAGTCGACCGGCAGGAGCTGGGAAGAGCGGCCGCAGGCGCGGCCAGAGGAGCGACGCAGCGGTTGAGAATAGACGCCGTCAGCTTCAGTTCAAACACGGCCTGAAGGACACAGGCAACAAGCTGCACGACCTCGCGTATATCGAGGACCACCCGTCGGAGAATTCGTCGGGCGCCATCGAGGAGGCAAAGAAGGAGGTCTTGGATCAGATCATAGACCTCGAGCGCACGAGGCAGGAGATAGCTGAGAGCAAGGAGGAGCTCGCCAGGAGACACGCAGTCAAACATGGACGAGCAAGTTCGGCAGCAGTTCGACTTACTGAGGCAGGAGTTCGCAGCCCGAATGAGTCAGACCGTCGACGAGATGAGGAGGCTGGAGAACGAGAATCAACGGCTTCAGCAGCAAGTAGCAGGAGGCCTCGCGGCGATCCCGCAGGCGATCGAGCGCATGGGCGAGCAGATCCGAGGCGCTACGAACGCGGGAGGAGCCGCACCCGGTCTCGTCGACACGAAGGGGATCGGCAGGCCCACGACGCTAGGCGACGATCAGGAGAAGTTCGGAGCTTGGAACCGCAAGATGGAGAACTACGTGATAGGCGTGTACGGAGAGAGCTTCCGTCCTGTTCTCCGGTGGGCGGCAGAAGCCGAACGCCCCGTGACGATCGAAGGGGCACAGGAGGCGCACGGAGGAGTACCAGAGCTGGAGACCAAGATCAACCAGCTGTACGCGGCGCTGATCAGCACGACGGCGGACGGCAGCGAGAGCAACGACCTCGTGACGGGCGCACCCGACGGGAACGGTCTCGAGGCCTGGCGGAAGCTTCACCGCAGGTGGGACCCGACGACAGGTCCGAGGAAGAGGCTGATCCTGAGGTCGATCATCTCGCCTCCGAAGTGCAACGCGGAGGAGCTGGGGTCCGCCTTAGAGAAGTGGATCCAGCAGATAGGCAAGTACGAACGCCGCCAAGGAGAAGACGGGCTGGCCGAGTTGCCGGAGGATATCAAGATGGCGGCCCTCGAGATGCTCGTGCCTCAGGACATCGAGAACCACCTCGTACTCAACAAGCATCGGCTCGTGACGTTCCAGGACAGCCTGAACGAGGTAATGACGATCGTAGAGGCTCGGACAGGCGTGAAGATCAAGGAGCCATCGATCCGCGCACGGGCGCATCATCCGGACGACATGGACGTCGGATCGTTCGGAGCCCCGAAAGGAAAAGGCAAAGGCAAGGGCAAGGACGGCAAGAGCAAAGGGAAAGGCAAGACCCAGGAGCCGAAGGGGAAGAGCAAATCGACGAGCGGATCATACTCAGGCTCCCGCACATCCCCGACGGGTTCGGGCCGTGGTTCAGGGCACATGGCACCCCGAAGCACCGGCGTGCGCTTCGACGGCTACTGTCGGAACTGCGAGAGATGGGGCCACAAGGCATCCGAATGCTGGAGGAAAGAGCAGGGATCGAGTACGAGGGCTGGAACTGGATCCGCAACGGGGGCAAGCGCTGGTGGTAAAGGTGGCAGCCGCGGCGGCAAGGCCGGCGGCAAGGCGGCAGGCAGCCTGGAGGAGGAGCCTGAGGCGGAGGTCGCCGCTCTGGACATGGGCAGCTTGGACTGCCTGGAGCTCGCCAGCGGCAACGGCCGCGGCGTAGCGGCGGTCGACCTCTCCCCCTTCGTGCAGGACGACTGGATGAAGTTCAACTGGGACAGCGGTGCAGCTGTCTCAGCATTCCCTCGGAGCTTCGCGCCGCCGACGGGAATGAAGGGCAACGGCAGCACGTATCGTACGGCCAGTGGTGAGCTCGTCCCGGACGAGGGCAGCTTGCAGCTCAAGGCGGAGGACGAGTACGGAGTGCTCAGAGCGCTCAAGGGACGCGTGACGAACGTGCACAAGCCGTTGATCTCGGTGGGGCAGGCAGCAGGAGCTGGACAGTGTTCATTCCTAGGCCGCAATGGCGGCTGGATATTCCACGAGAAGAGCCCAATCGGCAAGCGCGTGGTAGACATGCTGGAGAAGGAGGCGAAGACGGCGAAGCACCAGATGCTGCCGGTCTATCGTGAGCAGGGAGTCTACAACTTCTACCTCAAGAAGGGCCAACATGGCTCGGTTGCTCCTCTCGAGGAGGGACTTTCGGCGAAGTCGAAGTCCGAGCTGGTGGAGCTCCTCAGCAGCAAGTCGAAGGAGGAGCTGCTGGAGATCTTCGAGAGGACAGTCCCCAGGAGGCAGCCCTTGGCGTAAGTCCACTGGAAGACTCAATACCGCGGTCCCCTGCGGCATTGGCTGCAGGGGTGGCAGCGGCGGGGTCGGGACCTTCCGACATGAGACCGCCGGGTTTTCAGCCAGCGGCAGCTGCCGCGGCCGACGTTTTGCCAGCTGCTCCTGATGGACAGCAGGCCGACGAGGGCGAGGAGGAGGCTCGCCCGAGGGTGCTGAAGGCACCTCACGAGCCCTCTCAGAGGGAGATCGTCGAGCACGAGGCGATGGGACACGCGACCTACCGCAGCTGGTGTCGCGTGTGTATTGCGGCAAAGGGCCAAGGCCAGCCGCATCTCCGCGCACCGGAGGACGACGAGACGGCGGTGCCGGTGGTCTCGTCCGACTACGCCTTCATGGGCCAGGACGACGCGGACACCATGCCGATGCTGGTCCTTAGGGATCGACGCTCGAAGATGATGGCAGCGACATTCGTGGAGAAGAAGGGCGACGACGCCTACGCCATCAAGTTCTTCGCACGCTTCTTACGGATCCTGGGCTACAGGAAGATCGTCAACAAGTCCGACGGCGAGCCAGCGATCCTGCTGGTCAAGAGGCGTGCGGTGGAGGAGGTTCCTGGCCTCGAGGCCATTCCACAGGAGTCGGCACCGGCCGATCATCAGGCCAATGGGGAGATCGAGGTCACGGTGCGCGAGATCAAGAAGCAGGTGCGAGCGCTCAAGATGGACCTGGAGTCCAAGCTGGGTGTCAAGGTGGAGGACAAGCACCCAGTGCTAGCGCACCTGCCGGAGCACGCCGCGGCGGTGATCAACCGATACAGGCGCGGCCAGGACGGCAAGACCGCTCTTCAGCGGCTCACGGGACGGCAGTGGAGGAAGCCGGTCCCGCTCTTCGGTGAGCGCCTGATGGTGCGGTTCGCCGGGGAGCGCGCGAGGAAGAACGCGCTGGAGGAGCAGATGGTGGAGGCTCGCTACATCGGCCATCACCCGCGCGACGGCTCGATGATGGTCATCACGAGCGACGGTGTGAAGAAGGCGGTCGGCTTTCGCAGCCTGCCGCAGAGCGAGAAGTGGATCACGGCGGGCTGGGACAGCCTGAAGGGCCTGCCGTGGGACGTGGCTCCGCGTGCGGCCAGTGCGCCGCGAGCCATCGTCGGACCGGGAGAGGCCGGTCCGCCACCGATTGTGGTGGTGCCGCCGCAGCCGCAGGCGCCGAGGAGGATGTACGTTCTCAAGGCGGACGTCGAGCGGCTGGGCGCAACGCCGGGATGCCCAGGGTGCGTCTCGATCGCCAAGCACGGCAAGGCGCTGGCTGGCCATGCGCACAACGCGGTGTGCAGCAAGAGAATCTTCGAAGCGCTGGACGCTGAGGAGGCAGGCCGGGAGAGGACCGGCCAGTATCGAGAGCGGAGGCAGGGCCAAGAGGCCAGAGTCCGCCCGGCGGCAGCGGCCGCGGCAGGGACCCCTCCGCCGAAGACGGCTCGGAGGATCACCGAGCCGGTGGCAGCGGCGGCGTCGGCGCCGGCCGCGAGCCGATCGGCAGCAGCGCCAGCCGCAGCGGCGCGCATGCGAGAGAGCCAGCCGGGAGCATCAGGCTCCGGCGTGGCGGCTCCTTCAGGAGGAGCGAGCTCCAGTTCGGGAGCAGTGAGAGCGGCAGCGGCCGCCGAGGATGTCGACATGACCGCGACCAGGTCGCGGCTGAAGCGCTTGGCGGAGGTGGCCCCGGATGACGTGCCGGAGGCCCTCGAGCGCGGTGATCCACAGCCGGCAGACGTGCCGGTACCGGTGGACATGGAGGATCTCGCGGCGCAGCCGGCGCCAGCGGAGGGACCTCAGCTGCCAGCTGGAGTGGCAGTCGTGTGGAACGCCAGTGAGGGGAGACACATGCGGGTGCTCGCTCTCGACGCGGCGTCGATCGAGCTGGTCGAGCTCGGAGTGCTGACGAGAGCGAAGGCGGAGTTGCTTCCGCTCGTTCGCGAGCAGGTCAGCGGCCATTGGGCCAGCGTCGGCGTGGACATCGCCGACGAAGAGGTGGACAGCATCGCCTTATCGGCGTTGCAGCTGGGCGCCGTGGACGCGGCAGAGGTGTACTCGCCACATCGGTTCTCGGCTCGGGCGGCGGAGTTTCAGCTGCGCCCGGGCTTCGCGGCGGACCTGGAGGAACTCAAGGAGGACGGGGCGCCGTGGGACTTGCGGCGACCCGAGGATGTCAAGGAGCTCGAGGAGCAGCAGGAGCGGATGGATCCCATCCTGCTCACGGGGTCCCCTCCATGCGAGAAGTTCAGCTTGCTGAGGGGCCTGAGCGCCAAGTTCAGGACCGATGAGCAGGAGGCGGCTGAGATGGAGGAGGCCAGACACCACCTGAAGGTGGCAGTCGACGCCTACTGGCGTCAGCTCAGGAAGCCAGGCAGGTACTTCCTGCATGAGCATCCCTGGAGCGCGCGATCGTGGAATGAGGACATCGTCAAGGAGCTGGTCGCGCATCCAGGAGTCTTCACGGTCAAAGGCCCCATGTGTCGGTGGGGCATGAAGCTCACGAACCCACGCAGTGGCCAGGAGGAGTTCGTGCGCAAGGAGACCGGGTGGGTCACCAACCACCCAGGCTTAGCCCGGAGACTGCAGGGCACTTGCAGCAATGTGGACGGACGCGCGGAGTGGCATCGCCACATCACGCTCGTGGGCGGCATCGCGCGGTTTGCGAAGGTCTATCCACCGAAGTTGGTGGAGGCGGTGCTGGAGGAGCTCAAGGACACGCTGAATGACGTGGGGGAGCTCAGCACCGCCCAGGTGCAGCAGTCGGGCCCAGTCCCTGTGGACGCGGCGGTGCCGCCCGGGGACTGGACGAGCTACTGGGACGACGTCAATGGCGGCTACCTGGAGGCGGGCCTTGTGGCCCAGGCTCGCGCGGTCGAGCGCGAGTGGGTCAAGAAGCAGGAGCTGATCGAGATCGTCCCGAGGTCTCAGGCTTTCGCTGAGACTGGGCGTCCGCCCATCCCACTCAAGTGGGTCGACACGAACAAGGGTGACGCGGAGAGGCCCAACTACAGGAGCAGGCTCGTCGTGAAGGAGATCAAGGCGAAGAAGCGCCCTGACGAGCAGCTGGAGGCGTCCGAGGTTTTCTCGGCAATGCCTCCGCTGGAGGCCATGCGGTCGCTGGTCTCGCTGATGGTCACGTGGACGCGGGAAGCACCGCTCCACATTCAGGAGTCGCTTCGCAGGAAGGGCAGGAAGCCGGGCAACTTCAAGATCGGCTTCTTCGACATCAGCAGGGCGCACTTCTACGGGAAGGCGCAGCGGAGGATCTTCGTGGAGCTGGAGGAGGAGAGTCGCAAGGAGTACGGTGAGGACAAGTGTGGCTTACTCCTCAAGTCCTGGTACGGCACGCAGGACGCCAGCAAGATCTGGCAGGGCGACTACACGGAGCTGTTGGAGGAACACGGCTACAAGGCGGGCGTGTCATGCCCAGCGGTCTTCTACAAGGAGGTGGACGAGACGAGGCTGCTGGGGCACGGCGACGATTTCGCGGTGCTGGCTCAGCAGCAGGACATCGACAGCTTCGAAGCCACGTTAGGCAAGAAGTACGAGTTCAAGAAGACTGCGAACCTCGGCTTCGACGAGGGCGACGACAAGCAGGCGGTCTTCCTGAATCGGGTCATCGAGGTCAGTGCGGGAGTTCCGCCTGGCGGTGGCCGACCCTGCCGGCATGCGATGATCGAGCCGGACAAGCGGCACGCAGAGATCGTGATCGACGA
Organism: Prorocentrum cordatum; assembly: GCA_963575745.1. Taxonomy (NCBI): domain Eukaryota; class Dinophyceae; order Prorocentrales; family Prorocentraceae; genus Prorocentrum; species Prorocentrum cordatum. Next base: position 161,489 of record CAUYUJ010018472.1, read on the forward strand.
GCTGGGTCTCAGCAAGGCCAACGGCGTGGACACGCCGATGGAGAAGCGCAGCGCCGACAAGCAGATGATGGACGCGAAGTCGGCGGCGCTGGGAACGGCGGAAGCTTCGCGCTTCCGATCCCTCACCATGAGGGTAGCCTACCTGTCTCAGGACAGGCTGGACTTGGCAGAGGCATCGAAGACGCTCGCCAGGTCCATGCAGACGCCGACGGAGGCGAGTTGGCTCATGCTCAAGAGGGTTGGCCGCTACCTTAAGCGGCATCCCAGTACGGTGACGGTCTTCACGGAGCAGAAGATGTTCGACAAGATCCGAGTGTACGTGGACTCCGATCATGCGGGCTGCGCAGTCACTCGGAAAAGTACCGGAGGCTTCGTGGCGATGCTGGGGCATCACGTCATCAAGCACGGCAGTAATCTTCAGTCGACGGTCTCTCTGAGCAGTGGGGAGAGCGAGTACTACGCCCTGGTGAAGGGCGGGAGCGTGGGCCTGGGTCTACACAGCCTCTTCGCAGATTGGGGGCTGGACCTGAAGGTGGAGCTCGCCTCAGACTCATCGGCGGCCCGGGGCCACGTCCAACGGCGAGGTCTCGGGAAGATGCGACATGTTCAATCCCGATACCTGTGGATCCAGGAGCGCGTGGGCAAGGGCGACCTCTCGATCGCCGCGGTTCCTGGTAAGAACAATGTCGCGGACGTGCTGACCAAGAGCGTGGGTGGATCTCTCTTGAGGAGACACATGGCGACGCTCAACATCTGGGATCGGGCACCGAGTTCGACCCAGAAGGATATCAAGTGAAGGAGTGGATCGAATCCATGCTCCGCTACCTGTGGGGCTGGATGAGTTTCCGCCGGTGGCGGTATGATCGCACCGGACGGGTGAAGTGAGGGGCTCGCGGCATGGCCGCAGCCTGGCTGACGAGATGGGCGCGTCGGCTTGGACGCGCCCGCGTGTGACGTGGAGATGGGCGTGTCGGCTTGGACGCGCCCGCGTACGACGTATGTCGTGCCTGGCCGGGTTGGCGGCCAGGCCCGAGGAGGAGTGATTCTGACACCCTCCTCCGTGTACCTATTTTGGCTCAAGATGAAAAGAGATCTTGTTGCTAATCAACACATTATCTCATCAAGGAGGAAAACGAGGAGGAGGAGGAGGCGGAGGAGGAGGAGGAGGAGGAAGAGGAGGAGGAGAACCATCTTGAGGTGAACGCGCTCAGGACGCTGGCGCTCGGAGCGCGACGTGGGCCTAGCGCCTCTCGTGCATCCCCGGGTGCACGTGGGCCCTCCTCGTGGCCCCTCCTCGTGGCTTCTGGCCGAGGCGTTTGGCACACGGGCAACCTCTCGGGAGTGGACAGACCTCCTACCCGGCACGTGGGCCCTCTTCGTGGCTCCTCCTCTCGCTTCTGGCCGAGACGTTTGGCACACGGGCAGCCTCTCGGGGGTGGACAGACCTCCTACCCTGACGCGTCGCTCAAGGAATGGGCCGTTTTCGTTTCGCGAGAGGGCGTCGCGGCCGCCATTTTTGCGGGTCCCGGTCCGTCGATTTCGGTCCCAGGCCGTTTTCACTGAGGGGAGGTCTACTAAAGGGAGGTTTGCCCACCGCCGAAACCTCGGGCCCGGGAGGGGTCGTGGGTTTCGGGCCGCCCCTCAAGCGCACGCAGCTCCCAGGTCGTGGAACGTGCTGTTCGTGGCCGAGGTTCGCCGGGGCCAGAACAAGAAGCCCCGTCGTTCCCGATGCGGCGTCCCTCCTGGCAGCACGGCGGCCGTCTGGTCACCCTCGCACCGCGCCCGCGTCGCCCGGAGTCGCTTGGTTCAGAATCTGCCCTCGGAGCCCTGGGTCAGCCCAACTTCACCTTCACGCCACCGCCTATTACTATTAGACCATGGCCGCCATGCGCTGCCTCGTCCTGCTGGCCCTCGCCGCCACCGCTCACTCCCTGCACTTCGTCGAGGTGGAGGAGGAGCGCGCCCCGGGGCAGGCAGAGGTGGCGAGCCTGCCCAGCAGGCTCGGAAGATCTCTGGCCTTCTTAGAAGAGTTCGATGCCTTCCCTTGAAGCGGACAGGGCCTGTCCCTCTACAGGAGGAATATTCACAAAGAGTAAACAAACTAGTCTGGGCATGTTTGGCCATTTCGGTGTACTTTATGATTACTTCCCAACCATCCTGTGGCGTTGGGTCCTCGTTATGAAGAGACAGCGCCCGCGTCCTCCTTCCTTCTCCTCCCGCTGCCCCCCCCTCCCTCTCCCCAGCATCAGCATCATCGTCACCATCATCACCATCACCCATCATCCATCAGTCTCATCATCCGCAGCATCATCCTCATCCACATCATCATCCACATCATCATCCACATCATCATCCACATCGTCATCATCATCATCATCATCATCATCATCATCAGCATCATCATCATCATCATCATCATCATCATCATCATCATCGTCCCCACCACCCGTGTTGGCACACCCCTCACATTGTCGTGGTCCCATAGGGAGCTCCACCTAAGGTCTCAGTGGCGGAACTCGCATGGTGGCCTCGCCCCATTTTGGCACACCGCTCACACGCTTCGTGGCTTCATAGGGAGCTACACCTAAGGTCCCATTGGCGCAGCTCGCATGGCGGCCTCGCCCCATTTTGGCACACCCCTCACACGTTTCGTGGCCCCATCGGGAGCTCCACCTAAGGTCCCACTGGCGGACCTCGCATGGCGGCCTCGCCCCATTTTGGCACACCCCTCACACGCTTCGTGGCCCCATAGGGAGCTCCACCTAAGGTCCCTTTGGCGCAGCTCGCATGGCGGCCTCGCCCCATTTTGGCACACCCCTCACACTTTTCGTGGCCCCATAGGGAGCTCCACCTATGGTCTCAGTGGCGCAGCTTGCATGGCGGCCCCACCCCATTGCGGCACACCCCTCACACGCTTCGTGGCCCCATAGGGAGCTCTGGGAGGCGACGGCCCTCGCCAGGGAGTTGGGCTTCACCGAGTTTATCCGCGAGGTTTGACCTGAGGAGCGGCCCGCCCGAGCCTCGCCGTCTCTCGACGGTCTGTCTGTTTGGCCTCGCGCCGCGGGCGGCCCGCGTTCGTCGCTGGGACCCTTTCGGAGCGACCAGACCAGCGCGCGTCGCGGGAATTCCGCGCTGCGCTCTGCCCAGAGCCTCGCTCGCCCCCGTCGTCGCTCTCCCCAGCGGCCACAGCCTTGCCCGCTATCAGCCAGCCAGCTAGGTCTCTCTGCTCCGCGCAGCGGACGACCCGCGCGCGTCGCTGGGACCCCTCCGGGGCGACCACCGTGCGTCGCGGGGACTCCGTCCGGCGCCGCGCCCGCAGCCATGGACATCGGCGTGCACGGGCAAAGAGGGAGAAAAGAAAAGGAAGCGGGCGCGATCCTTGTAAGGAGTGTGCCGACATGGGCGTCGACATTCATGCGTAGACTGTAATTCGCACGCAGACTCATTCATAATCAGATTCACTCGCGCTCAGGCCCACCCGTTCTCAGTCTCTTGTACTCAGACCGATCGTCTTTGTTCGTATTGTGGACCCCGCCGCGCATTCCGGCGCGCCCCCCTCATGCGGTTCGTGGCCCCATAAGGAGCACAACCGAAAATGATTTTCACAGTTGCGGTGTTCACAACTGCATACGGTTGGGCCCTTCGCCAGGCTCATTTTCATGTTTCGTCCAAAATCTCCTTGTAGGAGGACAGGCCCGACTTAAGCCTTCTCCGAAGACCCAGGGAGCCTCTCAGAAGGCCGAAGGGTCACGGAAAAGCCCCCGCCGCCCTCCTGAGGAGGCCCGGCCCGTCTGACCTGCCCCTCTCGGGCGGGCCGCCGAGAGGACGAGCCGGACAACATGGCCATGATGCAGGCCGGCGCGGGGCCTCCCGCGGTGCACCGCAACCTCCGGCGCACGGGGGCCAGCGCGGGCGCGCCCGCGGACGACGCCGAGTGCGACGACCCCGCTGCGTGTGAGGATCGATCGCCGCGAAGAGCACGGTTTTTTTTCATCGGCCACGCGCAGAAAGGGGGTAGAGGGAAGGGGGGAGGCTTCTCAGAAACACCCCTGCTTCTTGGAGGGCGCGGGCCTTGTCTGCAGATGCAGGGCGGGCGCCTCCCGAGACGCGGCCCCCTTCTGAAGAGCCGCCCCCCTCCCCCCTGCCCTCTTGTGCGCGCCGCCAAGCTCAGGTCACCTCGAGGTTCGATGTTCGTTTCGGGGGCCTTTTTTGGGGCCACCCGTAACGTTAACTCGGGCACGTCCCTCTACAGGGGGAATGTCCAAAAATTGTAACAACAAGTAGTCTGGAAACGATTGTCGACTGTTTTGGAGCATTTTTTGTTCATTCCCCAATCAGTGTTTGCACTGAAAAGGGGTCCTAGCGCAAGTTGAAAGATTTGGCGAAAGTTTCCCGCCGATTTTGGTAGCAGGCTGGGTTCCCGGTTCCGGTTTCCCGGGTTCCCGGTTAGGGCCGATTTCGGTGGGTTTGGGTTCCCGGGCTCCTGGGTTCCCGGTCGATCTCCTCAGCGAAAACCGTCCACTGATTGGGGTTTTTCTCTGGTGCAATTTGCGTTTACTAAACCGCCCTGGGCGTTTACGAAGCAGCCCTGCCCTGTTCGATTCCTTCCTTGGGCGCGTTTACGAAAGTCCTCGTGTGTCGGGGCGGTTCTTATCGGGGTAGATTTGGAGGCGTTTGCCCTCCAGTGAAGAGGATCGCGCCTCGCGCATCGCGTTCCTGCAGGGGCAGCGTCGGGGGGGGGGGCTAGCCCAAAGGGGGGACGCATCGACCCTTCGGTCGGGCATGTCCCCCTCTACAGGCCCATTTTGGACGAAGAATCAAAAATGGTCCAGAAATGCTAGAAAAGTCGTCTCCATTATATATATATATATACATGTATATATATACATACATATATATATATATATATATATATATATATATGTACATATATACATATATACATATATTCACTAAAAAATATGTCTGAACACTCCTCCCGTAGAGGGTCATGCCCGATTTCAATCGACCCCCAATCGCCCAGTCGTCGCCGATCGCGGCCCGGGTGACCCTCCCCGTCCAGGAGCAGACGGCTTCGCGATCGCACTCCTACCGCCGATCTCTCAGCTACGTATCGCCGGTTCTAGGATTAAGTCGGGCTTGTCCCTCTACAGGAGGATGTTCAACAATCTTTCAAACATAGTTTGGGGACGATTGTTTCACTATTTTTGGATGTGTTTAAACACATTTGGGGTATTTGTTTATTTGTCGTGCAAAAGCCGCCTGTAGAGGGACACGCCCGACCTGACCCTGAGTAAATGTTTCTCTCCCGAGCAGGTCCCCCCACATCTCGTTCCCCCTGAGGTCCTGGGTTGTAGCGCTGCCCTTCTGCAGAGGGCCCGGCGCGAGGCCGCGAAGAGATGAAACGCGCAGCACGAGGCGCGAGGCGCGAGGCGCGGAAGGTCGGTGACCTCGGATTCCGACGCCCGCTGCTGCCCCTCGGATCGTTGGCCTCCCGGGGCCCGTCCTGGGCCCCGGGGGGGTCGTCAGGCCGCAGGGTCGGGGCGAGGGGCTGGTCCTCGGGGAAGGCCAGGGACCTCGGACTCGGAGGGAAAGGAGGTGCCGACGCCCGCTGCTGCCCCTCGGAACGTCGGCCTCCCGGGGCCCGTCCTGGGCCCCAGGGTGGGTCGTCAGGCCGCAGGGTCGGGGCGAGGGGCTGGTCTCGGGGGGAGCCCGGGGCCCTCGCCATGTAAATCCATCAATGCTCATTTAGTGCAGCTGCTTATTTAGTAGTCGGCCTTAAAGTTATCATCCTTTAAATTTAGCGTCGACGCTAAATTTTAGCGACGATCAGCGTCGACGCATGCTCCAACACGGTGTAACATTCGAAAAAGGAGGTGTGACCTCCTGAAGAGGGCGCGTGCGCCCTGGTGGAGCAGGAGGCGCCGCTCCTCCGCAGCGCTGTGGCGCGTGCACGTTTTCTGTCCGCGCGCGCGGCTGTCACACGAACCGCACCATCGGCTGCATGCGGTGGCGCGCGATCACCGCTCGGGAGAAACCCGTCGCTGAGAGCGGGGAGCCGCGCCTCTTCGCCACGTGGCCCACGCTGCCCCCGAAGTCCTCGTCCCTGTAGGTCCAGCACAGCGACGGCTGCCCTCCCGCGAAGGCCATCTCGAGGAGCAGGTGCGCCTTCGGCTTGACGCGCCAATTCCTCGGCTGCAGCGCAGCAAGAGGCAAACAAGGTCACGAACCTGCTGGCGGAGTCGCGCACCAGATCCTTTCTGAAGACGCACTGGCCGCTCAACGTGCGGTAGCAGGAGTGCAAGTGGCGCATGGCGTTCAGCGCGGCGTCGTCCACGGCACCCCCAGAAACGCAATGCGCAATGCGTCTCGGCCGCTTCCTTGCAGAATGGGATCAGATGCCTCAAGATGGCCGCCTGGCCGCGGAACTTCGGGTGCGCTTTCTTGGGCTTCGCCGTGCGCTCGTTGAAGTCGTGGAGGCGGTCGGGCGTCGAGTGCGCGTCGCAATGCGCCTGGATGGCCCCCCGCATCTCGTCGCTCTGTTGCGCGCGGCGGCGCCCAGGGAGCTTCTTCATGATGTGCCAGAGCAAGGCCCCCACGAAGTCCGCCCCGACCCCCATGGTCCACGGCGCGCAGCCAGTCGACCTTGAACACGTCGATCGTGATGCCAGGGGTACTCAGCGCAGGCGAGACGCGGCCTGCGTTGCGCAGGATGATGGCGACCACGTCCTGCAGCGAGCGCCTGCTCGTTGGCCTCGCCCGCCGAGAACTCGTCGACGTCTGCGCCGTCACCTGGGGGGCGCGCAAAGGAGAGCGGGGGGGAAACAGGGAACGGAGAAACAAAGCAAGGTGTAACCAAGAAATCCTCCTCCTGCTCCTCCTCCTCCCCCTTCCTCCCCCTCCTCCTCCTCCTCCTCCCCCTCCTCCCCCCTCCGTGTTTGCGCGGGACCGGTCGCCTCCCCCGGGGGAATGTTGCACTTCCAGCAGCACCCGGAGCCCTCGTTCCAGGCGTATTTTTTTAGAAAAAAATAATTCTTTCCACGCTTTCCAGCCCGCGCGAAACTGCACCAGGGCACCGCGGGCTGGCAAGGGGGGGCCCATCGAGGGCCCTGCGGTCGGCCCACGCTTGTTGAGCTTTATCCGAGGGGCGCGAGAACGGCGTCTCGCCGCGCCGCTCTCGCGGGCAGAAGCCTCTCCACAAGGACAGAAAACTCCATTGTATGGTGCCGAAGATGTCGCGCCAGGCGCTCGTGGACAAGTGGCTCTTCAAAATGCTGAACAATGGGATTCTCAAATTGCCGCAGGGTCCGTCGGGGCCAAGGCCAGGCAAGTTCATGCTGAGGACTTCGACCGGCGCAGATCTGCCCCACTTGGTGGGGGCCCCGTCCTGCCACAGGCCGATGGCCACCGCGGGGCTGCCCAGCTTCGCTTCCACGCCCTGCATGTGCGCGCGGTCGCCCTCATCCAGCCCGTGCTCCTGCAGCGGCACGTCCACGTCGCCGTGCCTCCCCAGCGCCGGGAGGACCTCGCGCGGTAGCAAGAGGGGCACTTCCTGTGTCTCTTCTTGACGACGCTTGGTGTTCCACACGCGGACCTTTGCCGCGTACTCCTGCGGCCACAACGTTCCCTTGAGAAACTTCCTCCTTAAGGTCCTGCACATGTTGGCACGTCCCACTCTCAGGCCCCCAACGCCCGCGGCCCCCCCTTCCTCGGCGTCGGCGGCGAGCCTTCGCATGTCGCCCGAGGACAGAGCATCCCTCATCATGTGCGTCTGCAAGGTGGCGCGAACGTGCTTTGCAGGCGGCAGCGCGCTGGTGCCCGCCGCCGGCTGGCGCTTCGAGAACATGGCGGCGCGCCCGCCCCGCGGCCCGCCAGGCGCCCGTCGTCTGAAACAGCTTCGGGCGAAGGCGGCATCCGAAGCAGGAGGGGGCGGGGGGCAATCCAACTTCAATTCGAAGTTCGAAGTTCGAAGTTCGAAGTTCGAATTCCGAACCTCGAACTCCGAACGCGCGCTTCACAGGAGACAGCGCCCCCTTGCCCCCCCCGCTCCTCAGCGGGGGAACTCGCCCCCGCGCGTTCCCATGAGCTGCGACGTCTCCCGCCAGACACAGCGCTGTCGCGCGAAGCGGCGCGCGCGCGAGGCGCCTTGCCCCCTTGCTTCGCCGCGCTTCTTTTTTGTCGGCCAGCCGCAGTCGCAGGCAGTTGCTTTTGTGCGCTGGCGGGGGCGCTGCCCGCGGCTGCTCGCTCGTTCCCCCCCCCCCCCCTCCCCCCGCTCCCGGACCCCCTCCGCCCCCCCCCCCATTTCCCCCCCCCTCTGTCCCTCCCCCTCTCTACAATTACACAATATGAAAATACTCTCCCACTTCCCCTGATGGCGTCCGGGTGATTCGGCACCCCCCGCGTACTGTTTTTTTACACACAGGATGCCCGGGAGTTGGGAAACGACTTCGCTGAGGCGCCGGCGTTTTTTTTTTTTCAAAATGCTGCTCTCGCTGAGGCGCCGGCCTCATTTCTGCTCCCGAATCGTTCCGAATCGTGCTCCCGCTGCAGCGTGGGCCTCATTTTCGGATCGGTGTTTGGCCTCCGTCGTTCAGGATGGCGTTCTCGCCCCAGCGCGGGCCTCTTTCTCGCGCGCCCATCCGCCCGCCACCACCGCGCCGCACCCACCACCACCCACCCACCACCACCACCACCACCACCACCACCACCACCACCACCACCACCAGCACCAGCACCCAGCACCACACCACCACAGCACCAAGCACCACCACCACCACCCACCACCACCACCACCACCACCACCACAACCACGCACACACGCACGCACGCACGCACGCGCACCACCACCCACTACGCACGCGCGCGCGGAGCCACAGGTCCGCTACGACACGCGTCCGCGGATAGAGAAAATCAGCGCCATGGTAAGGGATGGGAGGGAGGGGTAGGACGTCAGATATGACGCGAGCGCACCTAGCTTGCCCCCCCCCCCCCCCCCCCCCCCTCCGCCCCCCCCCCCCCGCGGGCCGCTCGCCTCGCGCCCTTCCAACGCTTCGCGCTGACCTTGCCGCCCTCCAAGTGCTTCTCCGCGAGTGCGACCTGGTCTGACAGCGCATGCCTCGTCTTCCCCATCATCTCGTCGTCGGGTTCGCCCTCGGGGGCGCATGCCGCCTCGGCCAGCAGGTGCTCTGCAGCGTCGAGGAAGTCGCTCTGCGCTTTGTGCGCGGGCCTGATCTCGTCGCCGTTGGTGCGCCACTCGGCATCGTCGTCTCTCTTCGCCTTGGCATCGAAACTCAGCATCAACTCCTTCATGTCCTTCTGCTGCTTCTGCAGGGCGGCCGCCTTCAGCCTGCGGCGGCGCGGGGGGCTAGGAGGGAAAGAGGGGGGGCATGGGAGGCGCGCGGGGGGGGGGGGCGGAGGAGGCCGGGGCAATGCGTGGAAGTTGCAGGAAGAATGGGAGTTCCCAGCCCATCCTGAGCTCTTCTTTCTTTTTGGACATGTCGCGGTACTCTTGGTTCTCGATCTTCACGTCGCCGCCCCCCTGCCCCGCAGGCGCGGATCCCCGAGCCATGTCCTCCAGCGCACCCTTGCTTGTCTTCCCATAGTCTTTGTATGAGGCCCACTGCTCTCCTGCCCCCTCCTCGGCTGCGGTCTGCAGACCATCGTCGAAGACGTTAAATTTCAATGAATCGATGATTTCTTCCGTGCCCATCTGGGGCGGGTGGGATTCTGCCGTCTTGTGCTTGTCAGCGTTCTTGCGCCACTTGTTGCGAGCCCAATCGCATCCCGCCGACGCGGTGGGAAAGTTCCCCAGGTTGACCCCGAACTCCTGCATCAGCTGCGTGACTGTGACCCATTTCTGTCTGCTGTTTGTCGACTCCTTCTTCGAGGACTCATGAGCGGCTGTGAAGGAATGCGTCAGGCCCTTCGGCCTCTTGGCGTCTTTCTCGCCCTTCTCCTTCTCGGTCATAGACGCGTCGTAGAACTCCTTCCGCTTCTGCTCGCCGAGTGGCTTGAACGTTGCAAGGGCGATGATGCACTCCTTCCCGTAGTCGCTCTGGGCATTGCCATCCTTCGCGTTGTACCGGAGGTGGTTCATGAGGTGCGTGGTTTGCGCGTTCGTCAGGGAATCTGGCGGCGGGGGGGGCGAGCTCTTCTTGGCCTTCGGGGGCGGCCTCTCCGCGCCCCCAGCCGCGCCGCGTCCTGCAGGTACCTCCGCTGGAGGCGGGCTCTTCGCTGGAGGCGGGCCCTTCGGTTTTTCCTTTTGCTGCGCCCTTCGCTTTTCCCTTTGCCTTTGGCGCCGCGCGCGCCAGGTAGGTGCTCAAGGCAAGAGAGCTCACGAGCGAAATCAACAACGGCATCTGCCGAATCTTCTGTGGAAGCGACAGAAACACAGGGGTTTAGGGATAATGGAAATCCGAGCCTCGGACGCGGCCGCGGCAGGCGCGGACGTTGCGGCGGCGCTTGCATCGACGAGGAGGCGCAGCCTCCTGCCAAGAAGAGGCGCGGCCTCCAGCGCCTGCCCTCCGCGGCCGTGCGATGCAGGTGGCGTCGCCTCCTTCTCCTCGCCCATCCTCCAACCTCACTCCTTTCCCCCATTCCTCCCCGTCCGAACGCCGAGGGCTCGATCAGCTGAGTTTGCGATCTTTGTTGCAGTTCTCGGCGCCTTTTCCAGCCACGGGGTCGCAGGTGAGCACGTGCTGGGCGGGGTTCTCGCGCCGCCAGGCGGAGCAAAACGCCGCGGCTATGCCGTTCCAGGAGCGCAACGAGACGCAGGGGATCCCGCAACCACAAGTGAACTGGGCGCACCAGGACACCAGCGCCCCCCCAAAAAAGGAGAACGAGGAAGGGGAGGGGAAGGGAAACCGTTTGAATTGTGCTCGCCCTCGCAGAGGAACCGGAGCAGGAGGGGTGGGTCACCGTGCCCGACGGCCCGACGCAGGCGCTGGAGCTTGCGCGGAAGAAGGGGGAGCGGCTGGCGTACTGCACGGCCCGATCTCTCCATCCTTTTGCCCCCCTATGCTTTAATTTCCACTTCCTCCCTTCCTCCCAGGTCGGCCGCCGCGCGTGCGAAGCGGACTTGTGGACGTTCCAGCAGTGGAACGCCAGCCCGAGCCTGCAGATGCGGTACTATCCCATCAGGCGCTCGCTCCCCCCTCCTCCCCCCCCTCCTCCTCTCGCCACCTCCTCCCTCATCCGCACTCCTCCGTCCCTCTTCTTTTCGCCCCTGCCCAGGCGCCGGGCGATCACGGCGCCGAACTTCTGTGGGCTGCGGCACGCGTCGGACACATGCCTTTTCTTCGCTTGTACTTCCAGCGCGAAGCTCCTCTTGTGGTTTCTTAAACGCTCAACATTATAGCATCTTCTCTTCTTCTGGAGGCTGAGCCTCCAGCGCAGGAGGCAATGCCTCCAGTGCAAAAATAAAGGAGTCTGCGCCTCCTCGATTCCTCGCAGCCCCTCCCCCTTTTGCCCTTGCAAACCGAGCGCATCTTCAACGTGCTGATGTTGGAGTAAGGTCAAACTTATCAGGAAACGCACAATGCAAACATACCAAAACCGTAACATAACTTTTTGTTTCAATAGTACAAACCATATTTGGCGCATGCTCAAGATACATCCAAACACATTCATAACATACAACAAAAAACAAAACATCAAACAACTACAACAAAAACAAACGTACAACGATCACATCTTAACCTATACAATCGATAGCTTATTAAAACAAAAATCTACATGCCCTGCAGTGACATCATACGGATTCAACATCAACACAATAAAAATTATTCGGCTTGCGTGTACTTCGTCTTTTTCTCAGGCCGCATCAAAGTGCGCGGCTCCGAGAATTGCCGCCGCGGACGCCGCCCGCGGCGGCGCGCGCCTCGTCGGCAGAGGGGCGGAAGGGAGAAGCGGCAGGAACAGAGGAGGAGCGAGGAGAAGGGGAAGTGCATGCCAAGTGGAATGGAGAGAGGGGGCGGTGGAGGGGGAGAGTCTGCCTTTCTCTTCGAGGAGGCAGCGCCTCCTTACCCCCCCCCCCCCCCCCCCCCCCCCCCCCCCTTCCACGCCCCCTGGCCCTCCAGGCGCCGCGCCGCTGCCTGCGGAGCATTCGGAGGTTCGACCTCCCAAGGCAATCCCACGACGAGGCGATTCTACAAGAACCTTTTGTCGCCTCGACGCGGGGCCGCCCTGGAAGGACAACCTCTCGAAGGCCCAATCGCCTCAGAGGTGATCGCTCTGCGGCAACCCGAACCTTTCGCGCGGCGTCTGGATGCTCGCAGCGATCCGGCTGGCCTGCTGCTGGAGGTGGCTCTGCTGTTGCTGAAGGAGCCTCATCGCCTCCCTGCTGCTGTTGCTTTGTCGTCAGCTCCTGTTGCGGCTGTTGCTGCTCCGCGTCGGCGCCAGGTGTTGTTGCTGCTGCTGCGGCTGCAGGCTGCTGCGTCTCCTGCTGCATCTCCGCCGCCTGCTGCTGATCCACCGCCTGCTGCTGATGCGCCTGCTGCTGCTGCGCAGCCCAGGCGGCGTGTTGCTGCTGCGCGTGCTGCTGCTGTTGCGATTGCTGCTGCTTCGCGGCTGCCTGCTGTTGCTCGTGTTGCTGCTGCGCGGCCGTCTGCTGCTGATCTTGCTGCCGTTGATCTCGCTGGTGCTGCGCAGCCCAGGCAGCCGTCGCGGCCTGAGTCGGCACCTGCGGCTTGAAGCTTTGCAGGAGGTCACCTGCGGATGAATGTGGCGAGGCCCGCCATTGCTGCCAGGGCGGCGCCGCAGCGCCAGGAGGCGGTGCTGCGGGCGTCGCCTTGCTCGTCGCCGACAGGTATTTTTGATGCGGCGTCTTGGGGCGGAAGAGGCCTTCCTGGGCTGGCTGCCGCCAGCTCGAGCTGGACGATGCTGCTGCTGCTGCTGATGCAGCCACTGCTGCTGGAGCTGTTGCTCCTGCTGCTGCTGCAGCCTCTGCTGCTGGAGCTGTTGCTGCTGCCCCGAACTGCTGGTGCTGCTGGAGCTGCTGCCGGAGCTGCTGCTGCAGGAACTGCTCGCCTGCTGCATCTTCTGCTGCGCCCTGTGCTGCGGCTGCGGCTGCTGCTGCTGCGCCGTCTGCTGGAGCTGCTGCTGCTGCGGCCTCTGATGCTGGAGGCGTTGCTGCTGCTGCTGCTCCTACAGCCTCTGGCGCAGGCGAGGCTGCCGCCGCTGCGCGCCGAGGGGCAGGCTTGGAAGGTGGCCTCCGAGACGGCGTGCGCGGGCGGCGTGGCGCCGCCGTCCAGGGCGCCACTCCCCGCGGGCGGCGCGCCAGCACGTCGGGGCTCACCTGGGCGGAGAGGGGGTGCTGCAGGAGGCAGCGCCTCTTCAAGTACCATGTCCGTCTCGAGTTCGACGTTCGAAGTTCGAAACTCGACATCCGAATGTCGAATTTTGAACTTCGAACTCGGAAGGTTGAACTTCGAAATCACCCCGCGACCTCCTGCCGCGTCCTCCGCGGCGCAGCATCCGCCTCCTCCATCTCCGCGGCGAGCGACGCCTCCATGGCGCGCTTCTTGCTCGAGAACCTGGGCATGGATGGTTGCGCACGTGTGTTGTTGTTTTTTATGTTTTTTTTTTATAAAAAAAACATAATAATAATAAAATCGCCGGAGGCGTTGCCCCCACGCGACATTATACATTTTGCTTTCGTATCCCCAGGAGCTCGCGGTGCCGCGCTCCCATCGCCGCGCGGTTCCGCGCCTGCGGCCGCGCCGCAATCGCCACGTGCGCGTTGCGGGTGGCCTGGTTGCGCTTCTGGCAGTGGTGGCTCAAGCGCAAGTGCACGAACTTGCCCTGCAAGCAGCGCGCGCGCCGCCGTCCCCCGCGGCCTTTGATCCACGCGCGCGCCTCGCGCTTCCCCATCTCCTCAGGCAGCCGCTGCAGCTCCTCCTCGGGCCCCCCCTCATAGACGACCATGCAGTCGTCGTCATCCTCCCCCCCTCCGCCTCTTCGCCAGCAGGGCGTCCGTCACGGAGCAAGTCCTTGAACGGATCCTTGCCGCCAGGCGGGCCTTCACCGTCGCCCCCGCCAGGGCGCGGTGGGTTCCTCATCGGCGGGGGGCGCGGCGTCGCCACCGCCTGCGGGCAGGGGGGATGGGGAAAAAGACTTGCTCCTCCTCCTCCTCCTCCTCTTCCTCCTCCTTCAGGAGGCGAGGCACCCCCCTCTTCTCCCCCCTCTTCCTCCTCCCCCATCCGCCTGCTGCGCCGGCGCCGCGAGCAGCAGCGCTGCCTAGCAGGCCGCCATGGCCCCGCCGAGAGGCCCTGCTTGGGAGGGGC
>CAUYUJ010018472.1:180770-203961 GCA_963575745.1 Prorocentrum cordatum
TCCTCCTCCTCCAGGGTGTCCTGGGTTTCTTGACTTTCGATGGCTTCGCGATGGAAAGCGTGGCGCTCCCGCACGTACATGCCACGGGCGCCCTTGGGGTCTCAGGGCTTCAGGGGCAACGGTAGGGGGGGATAGGCATAGGGGGGGACGCAGCGACCCCCAGACGCGCATTGATCGCCGATAGGGGCCCGCTAGCCCCAACCTGCCCAGGAAGGTGCGGACTCACAACGGGAGGCCTGTCGCCGATCTACCGGCGATGTATCGCCGATTCCACGTCGATGCTTCCCCCCCTATGGCTATTCCCCCTACAGTCAACCCGCACAGTATGAACGGGCAACCTTCCTTCCGAAGGGTGCCCTTGCATCCTTGCCCCTTCGGCCCATCCTTAGCGACGGTCGCTGGCCAACCTCGTCCGAAAAACGTCATCATCGCCTTTTGAGGCCCTTGCATCCTTACCGCGCACCCTCACTATTAAACCCATCGGTCGTTGAAAGTAGGTATTTTTGGATTCCCAGATGCCAATCTACTTTCAGCGCCTTCCTACTTCAAGAGTCGAGTGGTTTTCCCTCTTCCCTCATCTTCAGGAGGCGGGCGGAAACCCAATATATTTCCAACGCCTTCCTACTTCATGTTTCTGCCTACTTCTTCCGACCGATGGGTAGGGGTTGACTGTATCGTTGCCCCTCGGGGCTGGGCTTCGCGTGGCGGGTTTCTCGCGGGGATCGGCCCCCGCCGTGCCCGCGCCTCTCGCGCGGCGCGGCCTCTCGAGGCGAAGGGAAGGCGCCCTGCTGTTCTCCGCGGGGGCCGCGCGCTGGCGCGAGGGCAGCAGCGCATCGCAGGGTGCGAGGGTCAGGCGATCGCAATCACGGATCTTGAGGTTGTGGAGGACGATCAGTGGAGAGGAAACATGCTGCCAGATTATTTCCAGTTGTCTAAAACAGGTGTTAACACATTGTTTAACATGTACGACGACAAGCTTAAAACATGCTTAGAACATTTATCCGACATGTTAAACACATTCAAAATTCAAGGATAGGACTGTTAGGGTGTCCATTGTCGTGGCATCCACAAGATTAAGGGGGCGTGGATTAGCGACGGGTCCCGTTTCCACGGGCAATCGCAGGCATGTTCCCGGATGTTTTTTCTTAAGTTTTCGTCGGCTCTTGGAGGGCTTCCAGCCTCGGGGTGCTCTCCAGCAGCTGCGCCTCGCAGAGAGCCTCCCGAGGGGACCCGGACCGTTCGAAACGTCCGCCAGGGGTCCGAGCTATGACCCGAAAACTTTTGAGGCGTCGAGAGTCAGGCGATCGCAAACATGGATTGGGGGGGCGTGGATTAGCGATGGGTCCCGTTTCCATGGGTAATCGCAGATTTCCGCCGCCGAGCGAGGCGGGACCGGCCGCATTTTGGGGAGGGCGCTTCCTCCGATCCATAGATTCGGCGGCCGCGCGCCAAATCCGTGGATCGCTAATCCATGTTTGCGCGCCCCCGAGCACCGCAGGGTGCGAGAAGGCGCGAAGCGGGGTGGTCCAGACTGGAGTCGGGCCTGTCCCTCTACAGTGGTATTCAAAAGTAGTCAAACAAATAGTCTGGGGACGATTTTGCTGTATATCTCTGAGCATGTTCGAGCACTTTCGGACTATGCTGTGTGCTTCGTCCAAAGTCCCCCTGTAGGAGGACACGCCCGACCTATGGAGGCCAGAGCCCTTCTCCGGGGCGGGGGGCTCTGACTCCGAGTTTCGTAAGAAGCGTCGGGGGGGCGTCACCCCCGCCGACAGCCCCACATCGACCCCCCGTCGCTGGCAGCCACTGCGCGCCGAAGGCGCTCCGACCCCCGCTGCGGCGCGACGACGAGGCGAGGCTGAACCCCGTCTCGGGTGTAGGCCCCCGCCGCTTAGTATCGAGGGCGTGAAAAAACGCCACCGCCCTGGTTGACGAGGCGCTGTGCGCTGAGACTTTCGTGGGCCGACAGGGCAGACCCTGCGTGATGTGCGGCGTCCTGGCGGCTCTCCAAGCTTTGGGGGCTCCTGGGAGGTTTGCAGACCACGCACTTGTAACCCGGGGGCAGGTTCGTTTCCTTCCTTCCTCAATGTTATCAGGAAGGAAAAAAACACACACAGACACAATAAATCGTCGATTTCCCAGAACATATGGGAAAATATAGGAAGTGGGGGGGAAGACAAAACCCCCCAAAGTATGGGAAAATATGGGGGTCCTTCTATTTGTGTGTATGTATTTGTGTGTCCCAGGGCCCCTTCATATGGAGAAACCCAGAGTCTCCATAACCACCCGCCTGGGGGATCGATCTTCGGGGACACCTCGGCGGGCGGCGGACGTGGCTGAGCTCGGGCCCCCCTGGGGCCAAACGGCACCCCCGTGCACTGCCCCCGCGAGGGCTCCAGGAAGCCGGCGCCCCGGGCGGTGGGAAACGAGAAATCCCCGCCTCGCATCTTCCCAGAGATCCAACGTGTTGAAAAGATCAAGACGGAGGTTTTTCGAAATGTTCGGCCCCTAGCGGCCCTCGCCGGGCCCTGGGACTGCCAAAAAACGATTCAGGATGAAAACCAGTCCTGGGGAATGGGTCGAGACCTCCGGGGGCCCCGTCTTGAAAAAATACGACATCGGATCTCTGGGTTTGCGCCATTCGACAAGGCAACAAGAACCACAGACACGTGAACGTTCGGAGGTCCGCGCGGAGTTCTGGGGCCTGCGTTGGACCCCCCGTGATGGCCGACAGCGCCTCCGCCGCCGCTGGAGTGCTCCCCGCGCCAGGGAGGGGGGCCCAGCGCAGACCCGGGAGAACTCCGCGCGGATCTCCGAGCGTCTGTGCTTCTGCCGATCTGTGCCGCTCTGTCCGTTGGAGTCGAGTTATGGCCCGCTGCTGGGCTGCTGGGCCTCCATGCCAGCCATGGTGCTTAGCACGTGAGTCTGGCCTGCCGATGGGGCGCCATGCGAGCCCCGGCGCTGCTCGCCGTGCTCCTGGCTGGCGACCGCGCGGAGGGCCTCGCCTGCCAGGAGCTGCTGACGTCGGTGGCGGCGGTGCTCGACGAGGGCGACGGGGCGCGTGCTGCTGCCGAGCTGGAGGGCACGAGAGCGGGGCCCTGTCGGCAGAGTGGCTACTGGTGGCTGCTGCGCGGCCGGTCGGAGGCCCTCTTGGGCCGGGATGCGCGCAGCAGCTTCGCGGTCGCGGAGGACCTCTACGCGACCGGGCTCCTGGGTGCGCAGTCTTCGTCCGGCAGTGTTGGCGAGGGTGGCCTGGAGCGGCTCGTCCGCGAGCGGCGCACCGACGTGTATGACTTCGACGAGGCGTTCGGCTTCCCGGTCTACTCGCGTCTGTACGCGCACCCCGAACTCAAGCGCTCACGGGGTACACTTTTCCGCCAGCTGCAGCAGGGCACAGGCGCCGCCGCTGTGAGCGAGGAGGTGCGCGCGTGGGTGACCGCGTCGGTCGCAGACTTCGCGCGCTTGCGGGTCGACAGTCGCGTCGTGGGGCGCCAGGGCGACGCCGACCAGATGCTCGGTGCCCTGGACGAGATTCAGGCAGCCGTCGTCGGCGCGCGGGTCGCCTGGAGCGCACCGGCGGCGGCGGCCGACAGGCGTGCGCCGCGGGCGCTGGGGCCCCACCTCACAGCGCTGTACTTGGTGCGGGGCACCGAGTCCAGACTCTGCCTGCGGAGCCAGCGCCAGGACGCGATGGCGACGTGGCGGCATGGGGCCCGCGGCGGAGTCTCTGAGGCGATCGTGCGGGAGGGCGAGCTGCTGCTCTTCCACAGGGCACTGGAGGTTGTCGAGTGTGCAGCCAGCCCCCCTCCATGCCAGGATGCCGCGTGCACCTCGGCGCCGGGGTCGGGACAGGCGGCGTGGGCGGCCTTCGACGTGTGGTTCAGGTCGCCACTGGCTGAGGATGCTGGCGTGCAGGAGGACAGCCTGAGCTTCGCGTCGGTGCCGCGCGGGCTCGCATTCGCGCGGAAGGTACTGCGCGGAGCCCCCGCGGGCAACGTCACACTGCTCTTCCCGACGCCGCTGAGGGCGGTCCGCAGCCACTACGCCCACGAGGACCCGGCCATCAACTTTCTCGCGCGCGCGCCAGTCTCCTGGCGACCGCCTCTGCTGCCGCTGGCGGGCGAGGACCTCCCTGGAGCCCCGCCCTGTCCGGAGGGCCTCTCCTCTGCGCTGGACCACGCCGCCGCCCTCGGGCTGCGGAGCGCGCTGCTCGACGCCGCCGCCGGGTTCCTCTCGGACCGCGCAGGCCGCCCCACGCGGGCGTCCGAGCTCGCGGTCCGCGCCAGCGCGCTGTGCCGGCTGTCGGGGGACCTGCGCGCGCAGCTCGAGCTCCCGCCCCGCCACGGCGCGCTGCTGCGAGGCGCCTACGTGGTGGACGCCCCCACGGCCTACGACCCCGCCGCGCAGCTGCCGGTGAGGCTGGAGGTCTCTCCGGGGGCGTACGACGTCGGCGTGCACTGCGAGGGCTTCGGGCGCGCTCTGCTCTGGCCCTTCGCGCCCGGCCCCCGGGCGCTGAGCCCGAGGCTGCCGGCGGGCACGGTGCTGCTGGCCCCGGCCTCTGCGAGGCTGGTGGTGCTGCCGTGGGAGGGCGGCGGCGACGCGCGGCTCCTGCTCTTCGACGTGGCCTCCGAGGGCGGCGAGGCCAGCGTGAGCCCTGCGGGCGACGGGCCGCGCGCCGCCGGCTTCCCTGACCTGGGCGGCGCGGCCGGGCCGGACGCCCCACCGCCGCGGCCGCTGTTCGCCACGGCGGTGCACGCGCAGCGCGTCCGGGGCGCCAAGGGGCTGAACGCGGGGCTGAGGAGCGCCGTCCTGGCGGCGGAGAGGGGCACTCCGGGGGTGAGGCTCAGCAACGTCGGGGGCTGGCAGTCGCCGGCGGACTGGATCATGACCACGCAGCACGACGCCCTGAGCGACCTCCGGGGCGAGCTCGCCGACGCGGCGTACGCCGCCCTGCTTGCGGAGCTGCCGCGGGCGGTGGTCGCCGACCTGGACCTCAGAATCACTGGCTGGGCCAACGTGAACCGCAGGAACCACTCCAACGCGGTGCATCACCACTCCGACCTGGATTGGCGGCTCAGCGGCGTGTATGTGGTCGACACTGGCGGCGGTGGCCCGCGTGGCCTCGTGCAGTTCTGGGACCCCAGACAGAGCGCCATGCACGGCGCCGCAGCTTCGGTGTGGAGGTCGTTCGAGCCGGCACCCCTGGATGGTGTGGAGCTCGCTCCAGGCTTGCTGATGGTCTTCCCCTCCTGGCTCGAACACTCGGTGCCACCGCACCAGGGCAAGCGCCCGCGCATCACGATCTCTTTCAACATCGCCGCATACTGGCTCGCGGGCGCCAGCAGGGCCGCGGTGGAGGCCTACCCCCGTGCCTGGGCCGAGGGGCGCTCGGCCACCTCTGGCCGCCGCGTCGACCGCAGTCGGCACGACCTGTGGCCCTCGGTGGTCTCGCGCGGGCACGTGGAGGCGGCCGCTGCGGGCGGCGGCGCCGAGCACGCGGCCGCAGGCACGCCGGGGCCGAGTTGGCGCCCGCTCGGGTGCAGCAGCGCCTCGTGCTCGCGGCCTGCGCCCGCGCCCGGCGGCGCCGCGGCGCTGCTCGCGGCCGCCTGCTGCGGGGTGCTGCGCGAGGCCGCGCGCGCCCTCGGCGCTGCGGCCGGCGGCGCCTCCGGCCCGCCGCTCGCCGTCCGGCCCCGCGGCGGGGCCTCGGCGCTCGTGGCCGGCGAGGCGCTGCCGCTCGACGCCCAGCTGGCCGCGGGCGCGGCGCTCTGGGGCCTCGTGCTGCTGGGGCGGGGGCCGGGCGAGGACGAGAGCGAGGGCGTGCGGCTCCGCTTCCGCGACCCGAGGCCGCTTGGGCGCAACCTCGAGCACCTCCGCGCGGGCGCGCCGGAGGCGCCTCTCCACCTACGGCCCGGCGGCGTGGCGGTGGCGCCCGCGTGGCTGCAGGCGGAGGTGCTGGCCGGGGCGGGGGCCGGGCGGCCGCCCGCGCGGGCGCTGGCCTTCGACGTACACGTGCAGCCCGGCGAGGCTGCTCGCTGGCCGGGGCCGGCTGCTTGCGGCCTGATCCCTGATAATCGGGGGCAGCCAAGAGGAGGAGGAGGAGGAGGAGGAGGAGGAGGAGGAGGAGAGGAGGAGGAGGAGGAGGAGGAGAGGAGGAGAGGAGGAGGAGGAGGGGGAGGAGGAGGAGGTGGAGGAGGAGGAGGAGGAGGAGGAGGAGGAGGAGGGGAGGAGGAGGAGGAGGAGGAGGAGGAGGAGGAGGAGGAGGAGGAGGAGGAGGAGGAGAGGAGGAGGAGGAGGAGGAGGGAGGGGGGAGGGGGAGGAGGAGGAGGAGGAGGAGGCGGAGGGGGAGGGGAGGAGGAGGAGGAGGAGGAGGAGAGGAGGAGGAGGAGGAGGAAGAGGAGGAGGAGGAGGGGGAGGAGGAGGAGGAGGAGGAGGAGGAGGAGAGGAGGGGGAGGAGGAGGAGGAGGAGGAGGAGGAGGGAGGAGGAGGAGGAGGAGGAGGAGGAGGAGGAGGAGGAAGAGGAGGAGGTGGAGGGGGAGGAGGAGGAGGAGGAGGAGGAGGAGGAGGAGGAGGAGGAGGAGGAGGAGGAGGAGAAGTGTGCCGTGACCCATGGTTTGCGCCCCACCCTCTTGGACCCCCCTCTTGGCCGCCCCCGAGATAAGAGCACACGACGTTGTCGAGCAGGCCGCCAATCGGCGTCGGATGATGACTCGGCGGCTGTCGAACAAAAAAATCAATGAACAACCAGCAATACCTATGTTTCTTGCACCATCCACGGCAGGAGGAGGACGAGGCCGCGCTGATGCAGAGCTCCCTGACGCGCACGACCGCTGTCACCAGGCTGGGGGAGCTCGAGGAAACCGACGTGACGTCGATGCTGCAGCAGTAGCTCAGCGCGGAGTGAGGAGACCCAAACGCGGGACACCTCGCCAGGACTCTGCGGCGAGACCCTCGGACAAGGAGGGCCGTGCGGGCATGACTGGAGAGGGCTTCTGGAGTTTCTGGGCTAGTTTTCGGACGTATATATCCGCATCTACCGCCCATAGGGGTCCCAGGGCGTCGGTTTCCAGGCGGTGGAAACGGATGGATCCCCGCCTCCAACTCCCGTGCCCCCTAGGGTCGTCAGTAGATGGCCCCGAGGAATGCCCATGGGGTGCATGGCCCGTTTCCGAAAGGACCCTTCTCTTTTCTTGCCAAGCAGTCCTGAGCGCGCCGGACCCCGTCGATGGCGTGATCAGACCACGTTCCAAAAAAGTCTTCGCCTCCCACTGCGGTGTGTTCGCACCGTGTCGACACGGCGGCGACCCCAGCGCGGGCGTTCAAGGTTGAACGCCGCCAGTGGCCTAAATTTCTTCGGCCAGCATCGAGCGATCCGCGCTATCGGAATTCCGAGATCGTTCAAGGTAGAACGATCCACGCGGTATCAGGAACGAACGCCAACGTCGTCTCGACACAGCATGCCGTATGTTGGTCTTCAGTTGTTCTTGTGTTGGGTTCCCGTTTTGAATAGAGCACTGCGGTCGCACATCTCCTCCTCCCCCCCCTCCTCCCCCCCCCCCTCCTGCCTCCCCCTGCGCTGTTCCCTGGGTGTGTGGCTGCGATCAGCGCAAGTGTCGCCACGTGCGCGGGCTCCTGCGAGGCACGTCGGTGTCGGAGAGTAAACGGATCATTTGAAACCTCGCTGCTCCTTGGGTGGCTGCGAATTGCGCAGCTGTCGACACTTGCGTGCACAACGGTGTCCAGGAGTAAACGGATCATTTGAGACCTCGCTGTTCCTTGGGTGGCTGCGAATTGTGGAGCTGTCCTCAGGTTCGTGGGCTCCTGGGAGGGACGGCGGTGTCGGGGAGTAAGCGGATCATTTGAGACCTCGTTGTTCCTTATGTGGTTGCGAATTGTGCAGCTGTCGACACTTTCATGGGCTTCTGGGAGGGACGGCGGTTTCGGTGAGTAAAATCCGTTTGAGATCTTGCTGCTCCCTGGGCGGCTGCGAACTGCGCAGCTGTCGACACTTTCGTGGGCTTCTGGGAGGTATGGCGGAGTCTGGGAGTAATCGGATCATTTGAGACCTCGCAGCCCTTTGTGTGGCTGCGAACTGTGCAACCGTCGTCATTGTCGTGGGCTCCTGGGAGGCACGGCGGAGCCGGGTAAACGGATCATTTGAGACCTCGCAATTCTTTGGATGGTTGCGAATTGTGCAGTTGTTGCCACTCCCGTGGGCTTTTGGGAGGTACGGCGGAGTCGGGGAGTAAACGGATCATTTGAGACCTCGCAGCCTTTTGTGTGGCTGCGAACTGTGCAACCGTCGTCATTGTGGAGGGTTCCTGGGAGGCACGGCGGAGTCGAGAAGTAAACGGATCATTTGAGACCCCGTTGCTCCTGGGTGGCCGCGAACTGTGCAGCTGCCGCCACTTTGGTGGGCTCCTGGGAAGCACGGCGGAGTCGGGGAGTAAACGGACCATTTGAGACCTCATTGCTCCCTGGGTGTCTGCGAACTGCGAGGTTATCGCCACTTGATGGGCTCCTGGGAAGCGCGGCGGAGTCGGGGAGTAAACAGCATTTGAGACCTCGCTGCTCCCTGGGTGGCTGCGAACAGTGCAACTGTTGCCACATTCGCGGGCTCCTGGGAGGTATGGCGGTGTCGGGGAGTAAACAGATCATTTGAGACCTCGCTGTTCCTTGTGTAGGTGGCCACATGCAGCCCTACCCCTACCCCCCATGTTCGGGTTCGCATGTGGCCCTCTATTGTGTGGTTGCGAACTTTGCCATTGTCGCCACTTTCGTGGGCTCCTGGGAGGCACGGCGGAAACGGCCCATTTGATATCTCGCTGCTCTCTGGGTAGCTGCGAACTGTAAACTGTTACCACGTTCGTGGGCTCCTGGGGGGCACGGCGGTTTCGGTGAGTCAAACAACCATTTGAGAGCTCGCTGCTCCTTGGGTGGCTGCGAACTTTACAGCTGTCGACACTTTCGTGGGCTTCTGGGAGGTATGGCGGAGTCTGGGAGTAAACGGATTATTTGAGACCTCGCAGCCTTTTGTGTGGGTGCGAATTGTGCAACCGTCGTCACTGTCGTGGGCTACTGGGAGGCACGGCGGAGCCGGGTGAACGGATCATTTGAGACCTCGCAGTTCTGTGGGTGGTTGCGAATTGTGCAGTTGTTGCCACTCTCGTGGGCTCTTGGGAGGCACGGCGGAGTCGGGGAGTTGAACGGATCATTTGAGACCTCGCAGCCCGTTGTGTGGGTGCGAACTGTGCAACCGTCATCATTGTGGAGGGTTCCTGGGAGGCACGGCGGAGTCGAGAAGTAAACGGATCATTTGAGACCCCGTTGCTCCTGGGTGGTTGCGAACTGTGCAGCTGCCGCCACTTTGGTGGGCTCCTGGGAAGCACGGCGGAGTCGGGGAGTAAACGGACCATTTGAGACCTCATTGTTCCCTGGGTGGCTGCGAACTGCGCAGCTATCGCCTTCTTCGCGGGCTCCTGGGAAGCGCGGCGGAGTCGGGGAGTTAAAGGACCATTTGAGACCTCATTGCTCCCTGGGTGGCTGCGAACTGCGCAGTTATCGCCTTCTTCGCGGGCTCCTGGGAGGTATGGCGGTGTCGGGGAGTAAACAGATCATTTGAGACCTCGCTGTTCCTTGTGTAGGTGGCCACATGCAGCCCTACCCCTACCCCCCATGTTCGGGTTCGCATGTGGCCCTCTATTGTGTGGTTGCGAACTTTGCCATTGTCGCCACTTTCGTGGGCTCCTGGGAGGCACGGCGGAAACGGCCCATTTGATATCTCGCTGCTCTCTGGGTAGCTGCGAACTGTAAACTGTTACCACGTTCGTGGGCTCCTGGGAGGCACGGCGGTTTCGGTGAGTCAAACAACCATTTGAGAGCTCGCTGCTCCTTGGGTGGCTGCGAACTTTGCAGCTGTCGACACTTTCGTGGGCTTCTGGGAGGTATGGCGGAGTCTGGGAGTAAACGGATCATTTGAGACCTCGCAGCCTTTTGTGTTGGTGCGAATTGTGCAACCGTCGTCACTGTCGTGGGCTCCTGGGAGGCACGGCGGAGCCGGGTGAACGGATCATTTGAGACCTCGCAGTTCTGTGGGTGGTTGCGAATTGTGCAGTTGTTGCCACTCTCGTGAGCTCTTGGGAGGTACGGCGGAGTGGGGGAGTAAACGGATCATTTGAGACCTCGCAGCCCGTTATGTGGCTGCGAACTGTGCAACCGTCGTCATTGTGGAGGGTTCTTGGGAGGCACGGCGGAGTCGAGAAGTAAACGAATCATTTGAGACCCCGTTGCTCCTGGGTGGTTGCGAACTGTGCAGCTGCCGCCACTTTGGTGGGCTCCTGGGAAGCACGGCGGAGTCGGGGAGTTAAAGGACCATTTGAGACCTCATTGCTCCCTGAGTGGCTGCGAACTGCGCAATTATCGCCTTCTTCGCGGGCTCCTGGGAAGCGCGGCGGAGTCGGGGAGTAAACAGCATTTGAGACCTCGCTGCTCCCTGGGTGGCTGCGAACAGTGCAACTGTCGCCACTTTCGCGGGCTCCTGGGAGGTATGGCGGTGTCGGGGAGTAAACAGATCATTTGAGACCTCGCTGTTCCTTGTGTAGGTGGCCACATGCAGCCCTACCCCTACCCCCCATGTTCGGGTTCGCATGTGGCCCTCTATTGTGTGGTTGCGAACTTTGCCATTGTCGCCACTTTCGTGGGCTCCTGGGAGGCACGGCGGAAACGGCCCATTTGATATCTCGCTGCTCTCTGGGTAGCTACGAACTGTGAAACTGTTACCACGTTCGTGGGCTCCTGGGAGGCACGGCGGTTTCGGTGAGTCAAACAACCATTTGAGATCTCGCTGCTCCTTGGGTGGCTGCGAACTTTGCAGCTGTCGACACTTTCGTGGGCTCCTGGGAGGCACGGCGGAGTCTGGGAGTAAACGGATCATTTGAGACCTCGCAGTTCTTTGGGTGGTTGCGAACTGTGCAGCTGTCGCCACTTTCGTGGGCTCCTGGGGGGCACGGTTTTTCCGAGGAGTAAATTATCCTGGCGAAGGACCCAACCATATGCAGTTGTGAGTATCGCAATTGTGAGTATCTTCTTCGGTGGCGCTCCCTATGGGGCCACGAACCGCATGAGGGGTGTGCCGAAATGTGGCGGGGTACACAACGCAAAGGAATACGATAGATCTGATTACGAGAGGAAAAACGCGGGTGAGTCAGAGCGCGAGGGAATATGAGTATGAATGGGTCTGCGCGCGAGTGAATATATTTGCATGAATGCGATCATGGAAACGCCTAGTGTAAGTGTCGAGCATGCCTGTCCGAACACACGTGACACTGGGCGTGGCCGCCGCAGGCAGCTTCCGCGGGAACCCCGACGGCAGCGTCCGCACGTCGCGACGCCCATGTCGGCACGCCTCTTGCGAGGATCGCGCCCGCTTTCGGCTCTTCTTTTCCTTCCTCTTTGCCCGCGCACTCCAAAATCCAAGGCTGCGGGCGCAGCGCAGCGCGGAGTCCCCGCGACGCGCGCTGGTCGCCCCGGGCGGGGTCCCAGCGACGCGCGCGGGTCGTCCGCTGCGCGAAGCAGAGAGAGCTGACTAGCTAACTGGCTGGCTGATAGCGGGCAAGTCTCTGACCGCTGGGCAGAGCGACGACGGGCGAACGAGGCGCCGGGCCCCCCGCAGCACGGAGTTCCCGCGACGCGCGCCGGTCGCCCCGAGAGGGTCCCAGCGACGCGCGCGGGTCGTCCGCGGCGCGAGGCCAAACAATTAGTCGGGCAGTCGAGAGAAGGCGCGGCTCGGGGGAGACGCTCCTCAGGTCAGGCCTCGCGGATGAACTCGGTGAAGCCAAGCTCCCTGGCGAGGGCCGTCGCTTCCCTCCTGCACCGCTTCGTGCGCGCCGCAAACTGCTCCAGCTGCTTCTGTAAGCCCTGCGGCGGCCCTGCCAGGAAGAACTCGATGCGCGGCGCCCGCATGAGCAGGAGGTCCTCGTGGCGCGTGGCGCGCGAGAGCAGCACGTAGAGCCCCAGCCACCAGTCGTCGTCCTCCTTCTTGCCGTTCCCTACCTCGTGGCGGCCGCAATCCAGGATCACGCCTGGGCGACGTCGACCGAGGGAGCAGCGCGCCGGGCAGCCGGCGGCCCAGGGCGAGAGTCCACAGGACCGAGAGATGGTCTGGCCGCGGACTGCTCGCGCCCCGGAGGTCTGGCCGCCCCCGGAGCGCCGTTCCCCCGCCCCGTCGCCTTCGCGCATGGTGCGCCCCTGGCACGCCACCGTGGTGATGACCCTGCCGTGCGAGAAATGCGGGGGGTGTGCCGAAATGGGTGGGGGTGACGCATGCGGGCGGCGGCGCTGAGGCCTTCGGTGGAGCTCCCTATGGAGCCACGAAACGTGTGAGGGGTGTGCCGAAATGGGTGTGGGTGACGCATGCGGCCGCGGGCACTGGGGCCTTCGGTGGAGCTCCCTATGGAGCCACGAAACGTGTGAGGGGTGTGCCGAAATGGGTGTGGGTGACGCATGCGGCCGCGGCCACTGGGGCCTTCGGTGGAGCTCCCTATGGAGCCACGAAACGTGTGAGGGGTGTGCCGAAATGGGTGTGGGTGACGCATGCGGCCGCGGGGCCTTCGTGGAGCTCCCTATGGAGCACGAAACGTGTGAGGCCGAAAGGGTGTGGGTGACGCATGCGGCCGCGGCACTGGGGCCTTCGGTGGAGCTCCCTATGGAGCCTCGAAACGTGTGAGGGGTGTGCCGAAATGGGTGTGGGTGACGCATGCGGCCGCGGGCACTGGGGCCTTCGGTGGAGCTCCCTATGGAGCCACGAAACGTGTGAGGGGTGTGCCGAAATGGGTGTGGGGGACGCATGCGGCCGCGGGCACTGGGGCCTTCGGTGGAGCTCCCTATGGAGCCACGAAACGTGTGAGGGGTGTGCCGAAATGGGTGTGGGTGACGCATGCGGCCGCGGGCACTGGGGCCTTCGGTGGAGCTCCCTATGGAGCCACGAAACGTGTGAGGGGTGTGCCGAAATGGGTGTGGGGACGCATGCGGCCGCGGGCATTGGGGCCTTCGGTGGAGCTCCCTATGGAGCCACGAAACGTGTGAGGGGTGTGCCGAAATGGGTGTGGGTGACGCATGCGGCCGCGGGCACTGGGGCCTTCGGTGGAGCTCCCTATGGAGCCACGAAACGTGTGAGGGGTGTGCCGAATTGGGTGTTGTTGATGATGATGATGATGATGATGATGATGATGATGATGATGATGATGATGGGAGGGGGGAGGAGGCAGCGGGAGGAAGGAAGGAAGGAAGGAAGGAAGGAGAACGCGGGGCACCGTCTCTTCAAAACGAGGACCCAACACCACAGGATGGTTGGGAAAAACCATTTGAGATCTTGTTGCTCCCCAGGTGGCTACGAAATGTGCAACTGTCACCACGTTCGTGAGCTTCTGGGAGGCACGCTGGAGTCGGAAAGTAAACTGATCATTTGAGACCTCGCAGCTCCTGGTGTTGCTGCGAGCTATGCAACTGTCGCCACTGTCGTGGGCTCCTGGCCTGGGAGGTCCAGCGGAGTTGGGAGCCACGCGGATCCAGCGGAAACCTGGCAGTTCCTTGGGAGGCTACGACTTGCTCAATTGTCGCTACTTCTGGGGGCTCATGGAAGGCACGGCGAAGATGAGGGCAGCCCGGATCGTCCATATCTGGCGATGTGTTTTTTGTATGGAGCGTTCATACAAATATCCGCCTTGCGTGGAGAAGGGGTTGGGTCCGTCTGGGTTGTTTAAAAAATAATCGCATTATTATTCGCATTACGATTATTATAGCTATGACGATTCGTATTACGATCATTAATGTTATGATTGACATGTATTATCTTTGTTCTGCGTTATGTTATCTTGCCTCCCGCTGCCACACGTCATGTCGCTCGCTCGCAACCGCATATATGTGTTTGTTTATTTTTCTCTCTCTCTTTCTCTTTTGCTGGCACTGCATGTGTTGCATGTCCTTCGTTGTATAGTCGCAATTTGCTATAGCGGAGCCCGCCGTAGCTTTGACTGCGACGAGCCTCTTGTCGCTTTCGACAAGAGTTTCTGCACAATCCCTTAATACAGCCCAAAAAGGGGGTCCCAAGGGGCCCGCCATATGATTGTGCAGGAACGCTCGAGAAGAAATCGCGCGCCGTTGCTGCAGTTTGTGTAAGCTTCTCTACAAGACAAATATTTGTGCATCTACACACACATATATATACATATATATATATATACACAGTATATACACACATATACATATAACGGCGCACCCAGCTCGGGGGCCGAGGGCCGAAACCTCGACCACAAATGTGGGGACCGGGGCCCGGGCCCGCCTTTGGGAGGCTGAAAATCGCCCTGGGGAGCCCTCACACAGCAATCCCGGCGGCCCCAGGCGGTCTCGAGACACCCCCAAGACGCCGTCCAGGGGTCTCTGGAGACGCAGGATGTGTTTTAAACTGCCCCAGAGGCCCCCAAGACGCCCCAAGAGGCCGCTAAGATGCCGCCCAAGAGCGCCCCGAGAGGGCAAAATCGTTGACTTTCATTTTTTTGTTCAATGCTTTTTGTATTCTCGCTGTTTCGTGTTTCCGGCGCTAAAGTACCGCCCAAGAGGCTCCCAAAACCGTTCCAAGACGACCCAAGAGTCCCCCAAGAGGGCCCCAAGACGGCCCAAGAGAGCCCCGAGACGGCCCCAGAGCCGCCCAAGACGGCGCAAGAGGGTCCCAAGAAGGCCCGAAGAGGGGCCCAAAAGAGGGAACGCGAACTGAAAAATCAAGCTCTCCGCCCCAAGATGCCCCCAAGAGGCCCCAAGACGCCCTTCAGGAAGCCCCGAAGAGGCCCCAAGAGGCCCCAAAAGAGGCCCCAAGAGGCCCCCAAGAAGCCCAAAAGAGGCTCCAAGAGGCCCTAAGACGGCACCCAAATGGCTTCAAAACTCTTTCTAGGAGGCCCCCGAAGACCGTCAAGAAGGTCCCATGACGACTTCAAGAGGCAGTCCAGGATGCTCCGAGGAGGCCACAAGAAGCTAGCTAGAACTTGAGCGCGCGCGGAGCGCGCGCGATGGTTCTAGTGTGTACTGATAGATACACATATGGATTCGCAAACATGTTCTCTTGTTGTCTCTCTGTTCCTCTCTCTCTCGTGTGCAATGTAGGCTACTGCTTGTTAGCTGTAGCTTTGCACGGCGCGCAGCCCTTCAGTTGGCGCTCGCGAGCCGCAACATGTTCGCAAACATGTTAGCCAGCAGGGACCCTAGACAGTGCGTGATTGCTTTGTGGAGGTCGAAGCTATTCGGTTTGAGCTATGTGTTGAAAAAGTTGCGTCGTGGAAGCTAGCTGCGTGGTGTGAGCTGCGCAGGTGACAGCTACGCGGTGCGAGGCGAAGCCATAATTACCGTGCAGGCGAGTTATGCAGTGTGAGTTGGGGACTGGAGCTATGGGGCGCAAGGTGCTCGATGGAACCTGTGCTGTGCACGATGTGAGGTGTAGGCCGTGGAGGTCGCCCAGGAGGCACCCGCGAGGCGGCACGGGCGGGCAGCGCGGCGCAACCTCGGCAGACCACCCCCCCCCCTAAGCGCGGAGCGCCCACGAGGCGGCGGCACGGGCGGCAGCGCGGCGCAACCGTTCGCGGGGCGCCCACGAGGCGCCCAGGAGGCGGCGCGGGCCCGCAGAGCCCCGAGGCCAGGCATTGCTCTTGGGATGAAAGCGTGGGCGGCACCGAAGCGAGCGCACAGAGGTGGAACGGAACCGCTCTCCATCCGTGTAGCACGTAGCTGTTTTTTTTTGTCGGATCACGCAGTGTACGCCAGTCCCAGACGAGAGCTCGATTTTAAAGAGGAGCCGCTGGCCATGAAAAAAGCCTTGGGAGCACAGCGTTCAAGGGAGGCGCGCGAGGGGCGAGGAGTGAGAGAAGTGGCTCGGAATGAGGAGACGGAGCAGGAAGAAAATAATGAGGAGGACGACGAACAGGAGGGCGAGAAGGAGGGGGGACAATGAGGAACAACTCGAGGAAGAGAAGGGAGGAAGCGGAGGAGGAGGTAGGAGGGAGCAGGAAGGAGGTATGAACGAGCATGGAGGAGAGAAGAGAGAGAGAGAATTCTCGTCCTCCTCGGCGACGGGCAGCACGGCGTCCGATCCCGAGCGCCAGCGCAAGCCCCTCCTCCCCACCTCTGTTCCCAGACATGATCGCGTCGTAAAAGAAAACAGGACGGGAGGTTTTGGGCTATTTTCGGCCCCGGGGGGCCCTCGCCGGGCATCGGGACCGTCAAAGAACGACGCAGGATGAAAAACCGGCCCCGGGGAAAAGGTCGGGATTTGCGGGGACGCCGTCCTGAAAAAAATCAGGACGTCGCATGTCTGGGTTTTTTGAATCGTATTTGAAAGAGGTCCACATGAGGAGCAGTCAGTTCGTACCTGCCGCAGTTGGAGCCCACGGGCTGGAGCCAGCCAAGGGGGGCTGGTCCTTCCCGTACACAGGCCGCATGTGTGCATTTGCCGTTGCTCTGGAGTGCGAAAAAACAAATATCGAACGTTCGAAATGATGCCGATACGCTACTCTTGTGAGGCATAGAAAGATCTAGTCACGTTGAATGCATGGCAATACATACTGTATGTGTTTTCATTCCGATGTCTACTTTCTGATTATATGTATGTACATATATATAAATATATATATATATGTATATATATACATATATATATATATATGTTATTGTGTGTTTCTACAAACTTTGAAGATCCTTCGGCATCGCAAACTGCGTTGGTGCGGGCCCCATACCATTGGACCTGTAACTACGAGGGGCCCGCACTGCCCGCTCCCAGTGAGGAGGCCACTGCAGACCCTCCGCAGCAGGAGCCCACTCAGTGGAGTCGACCGGGGGGGAGGCTGGCTCCCGTACTTCCTTGGCACGAGATTTCGGGTGGTCCTCATGCGCCGCCTTTGGGGACAGGTCACTGCGGACCTCCCGCGAATCGAGCTTCTCAATTGGAGCCTCGCTGCGCCCTTCTTTCCCTCCCCCAGGGAGCGGGGCGGATGCTGGTGCCTAATTTGGGGGGCCTGCTATCAGTGGAGGTGTCCACTGGCCGCCTCGGGACGGGCCGGTGCGGACGTCTCAGAATAGGACTCTGCAAGCACGGGTGTTCCGTGCGGGCCGTCCCCGAGGGGAGGCCGGTGCGGGACCCTTGCAATTGGTGCCCACCAAGTCGAACTTCCCCGGGGAGGTCAGCACTTACTGCTCAGGAGTCCATGCGGATTTTCCTGCGATGGCAAGTTCAATCACGGGAGGTCCACACTGACCTCTCCTTAGGAGCGGTCGATGCGGACCGTCCGCCATTGCAAGTGCAAGTGTTGGAGGTCCGCATTGACCACTCCTTCAGAGCGGCCGGTCCAATTGCGCGAGATCCACATTGACCGCTCTTCAGGAGGGGGCAGTGCAGACAGTGCTCGAATGAGTTAATTGCAGGAGCCATGATTCGGCGCTCCAGCAGGGCTCTCCCCAGTCCTTTTTCTCCCCCTTGTGTTCTCGGCTTCCTCGCTTCGCCGGTGCTTGAGGCTGCGCTGGACACAGGGGCCCAAGGTCTGGCCCAGCTCAGCCCACCTCGACTCACCCGTAGCCTTCAGTCGGGCCTGCCCCTCTACAGGAGGAATATTCCACAATAGCGATAAAAATTAGTCTGGGGATGATTTTTTGACTATCTTTGACCACACTGGAGTATTTGTTTATTCCCTACCTAGGCTCTGCCTAGAAGGGTTCTTACTCGCTAGCTTAAAGGGGCCGGGCAGTGCAAATCGCCCCGGGTGGTTCCCCCGGTCCCCTGGGAGCGGTTCCCCCAGTCCCCTGGGAGCTTTAGCTTTAGCTTTAGCTTCGCTTTAGCTTAGCTTTAGCTTAGCTTTAGCTGTAGCTTAGCCTTAGCTTAGCCTTAGCTTAGCTTTAGCTTAGCCTTAGCTTAGCTTTAGCTTAGCTTTAGCTTTAGCTTAGCTTTAGCTCAGCTTTAGCTTAGCTTCAGCTTAGTGTTACTACTACTAATGCTGCTTTCCTAGGGGCTCCAACTCCTAGGTAGGGTCGCACTGGGATAACGATCTTTCATTTTCTGTCCAAAACAATCCGTCCCCAGACCCCCGACGTAATGATTTTTTCATTACGTCGACCCCCAAAGATCTGGACCCTTTCCCCATGACCGGCTTGCATCCTGAGTCGTCTTTTGACGCTCCCGAGGCCCGGTGAGGGCCCCCGGAGGCCGAAAATTAGGAAAAATATCCTGTCATGATTTTTTCATTACTCGAGGGGGTCTGGGTCTGTAGGGGGAGAGGCCCGAGCTGACCGCAGCCGTCTGGGTTGGCAGGGCGCGCCCCGCGCTCCCGGGGGCGTGCCTCTCTGCGAGCCGGCCTGCGGCCGGCGCGGAGCCCTCCCGCGGGCGCCGGGAGCGCTCGCGGCGCGCGGACCCCCGGAGCGCCGACGAGGTGACCGTGTCAGTGCCTGGCGTCTTTTTGCTCGAGTTCGGCCTCCCGAAAAATTTGCGTCTTTTGCTAAGTTTCTGGTGTCGTTGTCTCACTTCCTGGCTTCCTGGTGTCTCGTTCTCAACCCCTGGTGTCTCCTTCTCAATCCTTCTCAATGCTGGCGTCTTTTGCTCGAGTTCGGCTTCCCGAAAAATTGGCGTCTTTTGCTCAATGTCTGGCGTCGTTGTCTCCATTTCTGGCGTCCCGGTGTCTCCGTCTCAACCCCTGGCGCCTTCTGCTCGACTTCGGCTTCCCCGGGATCCTCTGTCTGGACCTGGGGTCAGGGAGCCAGAGACGGGGTACAGGAACAGCAGACGGGGTGACAGGAGACGGCCGGTTCGAGGCAGCAAACGGCCTTTTTGTTGCGGTGCAGTTTTTTGTTGATTTCGCGTTCGATGCAGGAGCTTCCACATGCTGGCTGCGTTGCACATTTTCGGCTGCTGGACTGCAACTGCTTGTTTTGGGCCTTCTGTTGCCCGGTCTGTGGGGCTTGTTCGCAGTTTTTCCGCAAGTAGTTGCCAACAGATTGCAGTGCAGTTACCTAACAGCGTTTGCTGATAGGTTTCTAGTAGGGTCAAAAGAGAGCAGCAGATGACTCCACAGGGGGGTCTGGGCGGGTGCCGGACAGGGTGCCGCAGAAGTCGTTTTAAGCCAACAGTCACACACTTCGTGCTCTTCGACCTCCCAGAACTCCATTCCCGGGCCACATTCTGAATGCCCGGAGCCAACTGTAGGCCACTTCGTGCTCTTCGACTTCCCAGAACTCCATTCCCGGGCCACATTTTGAATGCCCGGAGCCAACTGTAGGCCACTTCGTGCTCTTCGAGTTCCCAGAACTCCATTCCCGGGCCACATTTTGATGCCCGGAGCCAACTGTAGGCCACTTCGTGGTCTTCGAGTTCCCAGAACTCCATTCCTGGGCCACATTTTGAATGCCCGGAGCCAACTGTAGGCCACTTCGTGTTCTTCGAGTTCCCAGAACTCCATTCCCGGGCCACATTTGAATTGCTGAGGCAGGCTGAGGCTGAGGCTGAGGCAGGCTGATGCTGAGGCAGGCTGAGGCTGAGGCTGAGGCTGATGCAGCTGAGGCAGCTGAGGCTGAGGCCGAGGCTGAAGGCAGACTGAGGCTGAGGCTGAAGCAGGCTGAGGCTGAGGCTGAGGCAGGCTGAGGCTGAGGCAGGCTGAGGCTGAGGCTGAGGCAGGCTGAGGCTGAGGCTGTGTCTGTGACTGCCGTTGCCACTGCGACTGTCATCGCGAATGCGACTACGACTGCGAGAACAGCACAATTCTACAACTGGATTCTCATCTGAATCTTAAGGGGAATGCTTCCAGATATGCTCCTACACATCGCTGTTAGGTTGCTTTGCCGGGATAATTTTTACCTAACAGCGAAGACTGATAGGTTTCTAGTGGGGTCAAAAGAGAGCATCATGACTCCTCAGGGGGGTCTGGGCGGGACCCGGGGCGGCTGCCGCGAAGCGAAGTCCTTGACATCTCGCAAAATCGCTTGGGAAATCCATTCCTGGCAAGATTTTGAATGCCCGGAGCCAACTGTAGGCACTTCGTGCTCTTCGACTTCCCAGAACTCCATTCCCGGGCCACATTTTGAATGCCCGGAGCCAACTGTAGGCCACTTCGTGCTCTTCGAGTTCCCAGAATCCATTCCCGGGCCACATTTTGGATGCCCGGAGCCAACTGTAGGCCACTTCGTGGTCTTCGAGTTCCCAGAACTCCATTCCTGGGCATGATTTTGAATGCCCGGAGCCAACTGTAGGCCACTTCGTGTTCTTCGAGTTCCCAGAACTCCATTCCCGGGCCACATCTTGAATGCTGAGGCAGGCTGATGCTGAGGCTGAGGCAGGCTGAGGCTGAGGCAGGCTGAGGCTGAGGCCGAGGCTGAAGGCAGACTGAAGCTGAGGCTGAAGCAGACTGAGGCTGAGGCTGAGGCAGGCTGAGGCTGAGGCTGAGGCAGGCTGATGCTGAGGCAGGCTGAGGCTGAGGCTGATGCAGGCTGAGGCTGAGGCAGCCTGAGGCTGACGCCGAGGCTGAAGGCAGACTGAGGCTGAGGCTGAAGCTGGCTGAGGCTGAGGCTGAGGCAGGCTGAGGCTGAGGCAGGCTGAGGCTGAGCCTGAGGCAGGCTGAGGCAGAGGCTGTGACTGTGACTGCCGTTGCCACTGCGACTGTCATCGCGAATGCGACTACGACTGCGAGAACAGCAGAATTCTACAACTGGATTCTCATCTGAATCGTAAGGGGAATGCTTCCAGATATGCTCCTACACATCGCTGTTAGGTTGCTTTGCCGGGATAATTTTTTGCGTAGTGCATTTGTTCGTTCTGGTCGTTGCAGTTTTTCCACCTGGATCCCATGGTGGCTCTGTTACCCCGTTCAGGCGTTACCCGGTTTGGTACTCCCTGACGGGGCAACAAAAACTAGCTTTTGCGGCGGAAAAGTCACGTTACCACCGGGGAAGGGGTCGGGCGCTCCCGGGGCCGCGCGTCGAAAGCACCACATCGGCGGACGTCCGGGACCCTCCGTGCACCCCCGCGCGGCCGCGATGCTGGGGGCCCGCGCGCAGGTCGTCGCGGCGCCCGGCGCTGCCGGCCAGCCGCCGCGCGCCGCCGCGCCACCCGCGCCGTCCGCGGGCTGGGCGCCGCCGACCGCCCGCGGGGCAGGCGCCGCCGCCGCCGCGCTTGGACCCCGCGGTCCGCGCGGCCCCCCCCCCCCCGGCGCACGGCGCGGCCGGCGCGGCGGGCGCGCGGCCGCGCCCGCGGCCGCGCCCCGCCCCGGCGTGCGCCGCCCGCCCGCGGCGGCCCGCCGCGCCGTTCGGGGGCGGCTTGGCCACGGCACCGCGGCCCCGGCGCGGCCGCGCGCGGGGGGGCGGCCGCGGCGGCGGCGCGCGCGGCGCGCTCCAGGGCGCGGCGTTGGGGCGCGCCGCGCGCGGGCGCGGGGGCGGCCCAGGCGGCGGCCCAGGCCGCGAGGGTCGCGGGGGCGGGCGGCTGGCTCGGGCGCGGCGTCGGCGGCCGCGCCTGCAGCTTCGCGCTGAAGGCGGACCACGACGAGGTCACCTTCCGGCCGGGGCTGCTCATCCCTCAGCCCATTCGCTACACCACGCGGGACTGGCCGGACACCATCCTCTCCTGGCCCAGGTCCCCGCTGCTGCGGAGGGTCTTCTGGCCGGTGAGCTGCTTCACCCTGTGGTCGGTGGCGATCACGGGGCTCTCGAAGGTTGTGGCGTTCCCCTCGCTGACGCTCACCATGCACTCGCTCGTAGGGACGGCGCTGGGCCTGCTTCTGGTCTTCCGGACCAACACGGCCAATGACCGCTACTGGGAGGGGCGGCGGATGTGGGAGACTGTCGTGTCCACCTCGCGGGACATCGCGGCCTTGTGCTGCTCGTTCCACGCGCACCTGGGGCCAGCCCAGCTGCAGAGAGTGTGCAGGCTGTTGTCGGCCTTCCCGATCTGCCTGGCCATGTACATCAGTGGGCCTGGCATGAAGAGCGGGTCCAGGTCTGCCAGGCACATGCTGCCGCTCGCCCGAGTGTTGGACTCCGAGGATCGGGCGCTGCTGGCAGCCTCGTGCAGCCCACCAAGCAGAGTGGTGCAGATGTTGTTGAGGGAGACAACTCGGATCCCAGACTCCGCAGATGGTTTTTTCACGAACCGGGAGAGGTCCAGTCTGCAGGCGCTGTCGTCCAAGTTGCTTGGTACGGTCGGAGTTTGTGAGCGCTTGGTGCAAACGCCCATCCCACAGAGCTACGTCAGGCACACCAGCCGCTTCCTGTCACTTTGGCTGCTTACGTTGCCACTGGGTCTCTGCCACAATCTCGAATGGTGGACGCCCCTGGTGGTGTGGATCATCTCGTGGTCCCTGTGCGGGATCCAGGAGCTCGGGCAGGTGATAGAGCACCCGTTTGACGGGGCGCAGTCCCTGCGGCTCGCGGTCATGGCGAACACTGTGCACGCCTCCAACACGGACGCTCTCACCATGGTGGCCTCGCAGAGCGAGCCCCCGGAGGGCCTGCTGCGCCGCGCCATGCGCCTCGAGCTGGGCAGTGGCTTCAGGCCAGTTGCCGACTCCCCCGACCTGCGCATGGTCGACGCCGTGCTCGGGCGTGACCCGCCGCCGGCCTCGGAACCGGCCCGGCTCGTGCTGCGGCCGCAGCCGAGGCTTCGGCCGCGGCTCGGGCTGCGGCGATCGGGCTGTGGCTCGGGCTGCGGCTCGGGCTGCGGCTCGGGCCGCCCATAGATCTCTCCCGGGGCGCGCCCCGACGGGAATTTCGAAGCGTCTCCAGCGGTGGCAACGAGGGCCTCCCAAGGAGGCCCCAGAGAGGCGAAAGTATCCCCCCCCCTCCTGCTGGTCCACAGAGTGCACCTGCTCATGCACCACACCATGCCATGCCAGGGCCATCTCGGGCCCCAGGATGGTGTGTGGCCCGACCTGGCACGAGGCCAGGAGGGCGTATGCACCATGCCGGGGCCCAGGACGCACCTAACCAGGCACAGTGGTGGTGTACAGAATTCTTCTGCGTATTCTCCGAGAGGTACCGTTTTGCACCACTCGGCGTACGTCGGCGACCTCTCCAGCGTCCAGAAATTGGTCGAGGCCGGCGCGGAGCTGAGCGCGCGGGACACGTGGGACGGGTCCACGCCGCTGGACGTGGCGCGGGGGCGCAACCACGTCGAGGTGGCACGGTG